>CM034542.1:48544730-48563484 GCA_020002185.1 Paraescarpia echinospica
ATCAAATGTCACGTTAATTTGAAAAGATGTTTCTGATCCTTGCCACAAAAAGAATGTTTTCTTCGCACTGATTATCAGTTTGTCAAATACATTGCATTGCTCTCTGAACATCTGCGGATGAACGGTCAGTTTGGTTCGCCGCCATACCATCTCTGCGCGCGTGTTTGGCGTGTCTCAGTTCATCTGAATACCATTGCGCGTTTGGTCTCAGTGTTATCAAATTTCTTTGGACGGGAGGGTGTTGGTCGACAACCGCTTCAATTCCCATAGTATAGGCGTGTACAAGTTAATTTAAATCGACACATACCTCAGACGGGCGGGATACACATAGATAAAAGGGTCGGACTCTCGATAAGCCAAAGGGCTTCCTTGTCCACCTGCCACCTAGAGTTAATTCTCTGGGTGGCAATCTTGTTAAATCTTGTTAAATCACACAAGACATGTCTGGTTAGAGTGCCGTCAGTATGTTGCTGTTATAAACTTTTGCAGAACATGTTTCTTCTTGGTTGGTGGTGTTATACCCACTGACCTATGTTAAAATATAGGTCACTGGTTGTACCATTTCGATCTCCGCCATCATTTCATTTTCATCCCTCGCCGTAATTTGAGGTGTGAATGAATTATTCCGGACAATCCGGAATGGTAGGCAGGTCTGACCATAGCACAGGATTTGAACCTGGGTTCTCTCGGTCGATAGTCCGAAGCTCTAGTCACTGTGCTACTGTGCTCCAAACAGAGATGGGAGGACTGCAGAAAGAGGGATTTGAGACTGGTGGATGAAGATGAAAGGTGCAAAGATGGGGGTCACTGATAGGGAGCAGTTGAGGGCAACAACAGAATTGCCAATACAACAATACTGAACCTAGACCACACCTCGTATAAGGGAACCAGGAGGAAGAACAAATATCACAGTTACCCAAGTGTTGCACCCCCATGGCCTTGAGGAGATCCTCCCTGATTGGGTGAGCTGCCCTGAAGCAGAGTCGGCTCACGTTGGAGGCCGTGTCATCTCCTGATAGTGTCGTCAGGTCAATACAAGTGACCGCTCGTAACAACCAGGCTGCCTGCACAACAACGAACAGTGTACGTTATAGTGATATGTATACAATTACAGGGAGCAAGTCTGTTTAGTTTCATTGTAGAATTGTGTCGTACAGTATAAACTATACATATTCTAACATATTCTAACACATTGACTGCCCAAATGTATTAACCTGTGCAGATATAACTTTTGAATTTCCAAAATTCAATGTTTACAAAAATGCAGAGCTGTCACTCAAATCCCCGAATAACGAGCTCCGGTAATTCCAGGGGCATAATGACATATTACATGTTTGCTGTGATGTTGCACATATATCATCTCATTAGTCATCAGACCTAAGGCTGTGCCTTTAAAACCAGAGCTCTGTCATCTAAACAAAATGTTTCCTCCTGAAACGTAGATTTCAACAATACAAAATGATTCATTAAAACACATCTGGGTGGACAGTATGTAATAATAGATACATTTGGGTGGACAGTATGTTATAATAGATACATTTCGGTGGACAGTATGTTATAATATATACATTTGGGTGAACAGTATGTTATAAAAGATACATTTGTGTGGACAGTATGTTATAATAGATACATTTGGGTGGACAGTATGTTATAATAGATACATTTGGGTGGACAGTATGTTATAATAGATACATTTGGGTGGACAGTATGTTATAATATATATATTTGGGTGGACAGTATGTTATAATAGATACCTTTGGGTGGACAGTATGTTATAATAGATACATTTGGGTGGACAGTATGTTATAATAGATACTGTGTATGTTGTATAATGTAATATGATAATACTGGCAATTATGGAATGAAGAGAAATTGTCATTGTAAACAGAATATATTCAGGCTTGCTGTGACTGTAATTAATTGTCAACAGTGCCTGTTTGGACTTCACAAAAAGATGCCATTAACATTGTTCAAAACTGGTATGCTTCCGAAACCTCACATTATGGGAATACACAGTATTATAAACGAATATATATCACTGGACCGTCAAGTAAGTTTCCTGTGGTGATTACTCTGAACAGGTGTGTACATTTTCATCAAATATGTTGTATGTTTACAGTAACTGCCACTGATAGAACACATTAGTACTTACTGCCACCAAGTGATCAAACTTTTATTAAAATAGCCACCCACAAATCGAATTATGGAATCGATCACTGATTAGTTTATCCAAAACAATGATTGATTATGGATTTAATCAAACAGATTATCCACACTATGAACAATTGATCTGACCAAACAAACCTGCCATTGTTTCTTGACTGGTCTTCTCGAACCAAATGTTGCAGCCTGTCTCTTCACTGCGGGCAGGTTGATGCGGACATCCTCAAACCAACTAACATCTGTAAATTTCAATATAATCATACATATTATTAACTTCTGGATCATGATCCCAGATAAATCACATGGCACACCAACTTGCTTGATCATGATCCGCATCGGAAGCTGCCCTGGTTAAATTTTTAAGATCGCGATCCCACACTATTCACCTGGTACAAATTATCGAGATCATGATTGGTCTCATTATCTGTGATTACTGTATACTGAATGCCCATTTAATGTACATATTAAATGGGCATTCATAATATTTTGAGAGGTGATAAATCTTACACTTAGTTTAATTAAATAACGCCTTAGGAGAAAGAAAAAGACAAATCTACAAATTACATTTGGATTTGCAGTAGTGTATTACAGTAATACTGTTATCAGTTATTTTGTTGATGGAGATTATGTTGTCTTTTTTATCAATACATGTGCATACATGTGTTGAATGTTACCAAAACCTGCAAAGGAACAAAAACAAGCAACAAAGAAGATTATCATCATATATATTCCATACTGCACCTGTTGCTGCGATACTGTGGGTGGCTCTGAAAGGAAGGCACTATGCACATTCGATGTACCAATTTTTCCAATCATAAGGTTGGCTCTGAAAAGAGACCAAACATTAAAGAAAACATCGCACATTTGGATATTACCCACATTCGATGTAGCAACACTTTTTAAATAATATGGTTGGCTCTGAAAATAACCGATTTTGTTTGTTGTCAGGGAAGCTAGTTTGCAATTATATATATTGTTGTGAAGTGCAAACTAGCAGTGCTGTCAGTTGCTGCTGGTGACCCTTGTACCACTCCTGCCTCAAGCATTCATGCAGATAGGTGTTGAGTAGGGCTCTGTGGTGCTGAACTGCCAACGCAACTTTCATTTGGCTTGCATCCAGAGATCCTTTATGTTTTATGTTTGTACATCAGGATGTAGCATTTGGATCTTCACCTACAAAGTTTTGTTGGTGGACCATTACATCATTACCCCCCCCCTCCCCCCGATCAGCTGCACTACGTTGTTGTAGGCAACCCACCCATCTTACATGATGTGGGTGCCTGGAAGATACCACTGTCGGATGAGTGGCTACAGTGTCCTATGAGCTCGTTCTATTTGGAATGACCTCACACAGCACAGACCGTTCTCCCTCTCAATTGTCGCGAATGCCCACAATTTGTTCAGGAAAAACATCCCCAATGATTCTTGCTGTTGAAGAAGTGACTCATCAATTTTGACAGTTCAATGAGCTGACCATTGAACATTGTCAAATCCCCCAAGTTACTGCGGGTTCCTTCTCAATTCAAGTATTCTACGCAGATATCATGCACAAAGTTTGTATATACACACTGGGTTATTGCGACATCGGAAGGTGTCATTCGATTACCCAGATGCATTGGTATTTCTGTTGCCCAGAGCACCCTTGCTTTTTAAAAAGGACCCAACGCGAATGCTGTGCTCTGTTGACACTGCGGACATTTCCAACGACATCCCACTTGACCATCCTGTTGCGCCATCATCTTGCAGGGGGGCAGTCGTATGTATTCAAACTTGCCACTCAGAGAATTAACTCTCGAAGGCAGGCAGGTGGGCAAGGAAGCATTTTGGCTTATCTAGAATCCAACCCTTATCTGCATGTATCCCACCCTTTTACGGTATTTGTCGATTTTATTTTTAAACATATTCACGCTACTAGCACCCACACAATCAGCAGATATTTTGTTCCATTCATTTACAGTCCTTTGGGGGAAATGACAACTTTCTTATATCTAATCTACACTGCTTTACTAATGTAACTTCATGTCCTCTAGTCTTTCTATCTTTCTTAACTGAGACAAAAATATTTCTATGAATATTTTCATAACCATTGAATATTTTAAACACTTCTATCTGATCTCCTCTCAATCTCCTGGTCTCTAGTGTTTTTAAACCGCATTCTCTTAGGCATTTTTCATAACTAAGATCCTCAGTTTTGGTGTCATTTTAGTCGCTCTCCTCTGTACTCTTTCTAGCATATCTATGTCCTTCTTGCGGTATGGCCTCCATGCTTGTATACAATATTCGAAATGAGGCCTAACGATTGTTTTGTACAGCAGTATTATTAGTTCTTTTTCCTTATACGCGATATTTCGCCTAATTAATCCAAGCATTTTATTTCCCTTTGAAGCTGCAACTTCGCACTGCTCTGAAACCTTAATATCAGCACTAATGGTTAAGTCCTTTTCTTTTACAGTAGTACTTAGTACAGTATCCCCCATCATATATTCTATATCTTCGTTCCCTATTTTCTCTGGTAAACACCGAACTAAAATACTCATTCAGATCTTCTGCCATTAAGAATCGTCATCATCATCATCATCATCGTCGTTTAGAGGCGGTGTTTCCAGGCTCTGCTGGGTTCGCCTTTCTTCCAATTGCCCTCTTCCACTTGACACGGTCCCGTGCATCCCGATGGTCGATACCCATCAGATTCACGTCTGCAGACACGGAGTTCTGCCAGGTCTTCCTTGGTCTGCCGACGGGAGCTGTCCCCTCCACCACTAACTTTGTACAGCCCTTCACCCAGTCCTCGTCGTCCTTTCGCTCTACATGCCCGTACCACCTCAGCCTGCTTCTTCTGATCACATCCCTCTGATATTATATTTCCAGCACTATCTTCTAGAGGACCGACCTTATCCTGAACTTTCTGTTTGCTTTGAACATACGCATAAAAACTTTGCTGTCATGTTTTATATTACAAGCTAATTTTTGTTCATAGCTTCTCTTTGAATTTATAATTTCAACTGTAGCTTGGTTTAGTGCTTCTTTATAAATGTTGTAGTCTTCATCATTTCCAGTACGTCTAAATTACTTCCACATCATTGATTTGTACTTAATTTTGTAATGGCTTCTTTCGATAAGTTTCTTTTTGGACAGTTTCCCTTGTTTTTTCAAGGGAACACATTTATCAACGATGCACTCAATTCCACTCTTTGAGATAGTCCAGCATTCTGTTGCTGTCTTATTGTGTTGTTCCAGTCTATCTTTGCAAAATATTTCCTCATGTCCTTATACCTTCCTTTGTGGAAATTTCTCCTATACTGTTTTTACTATTCCCCTCTGATTTTATTTTGATGGTAAAATGTATCTGGTTGTGATCACTACTCCCCAGTGGCTCAAATATTGACATTGTCAACTAATTCATTCTGTGATGCCAAAACCATGTCTAACACATTCTCACCCCTGGTTGGTTCTAGCCCATCTTGTACTAAAACTAAAAACTTGTGGTCCTCACTTCCTGTACTCTATCTGTAGAGATTTCCATTGTATATGTCCATGGTTAAAATCCTCCCATAATAACACAGTCCCGTTAGCTCACTTCCCTAATAGCGTTATGTACATTTTCATTCTCTTCTATGCTTATGTTTGGACTTCGATAAACTAACCCAACTGTTAACGTTGAGTTTCCTGTAACTATGTTACACCAAACAGCTTCTTTGCAATATGCGTCTCTTTCTAATTTTATTTCATAAGTCTGGATAGATTCTTTAATATATAAAATAACTCCACCTCCCCTTCTTCCTATCTTTCCTAAACATTACATATCCTGTCAGTCCCAATTCGGCATCTGATATATTGGTGGTGGCCCATGATTCGGTTATACCTATTATGTGAGTGTCAATATCTCCTACCATAATGTTTAGTTCATTTCTTTTTTGTGTTTACTATACTCCTTGCATTTAAACAAACACATTTATATCCAGCTTAAGAACAGTTTTCCAGAGTGTTCTTTGTTGATTTATTTGTGCTGTCTTTATATATGCCTCCAGTTTCAGGCTTCTCTGTGAGTCCCCCCACGAATCTAGTTTAAATAGATGCAACCTGTCCCACTGTCAACAGATCGCAGCAGGTTCTCTGAGAAAACTGCTGCCCCCTTTCCACTAAGATGGAAGCCATCTCTCATGTACATATCTTCCCTCCCAACAAAGTATCCCCATAAATCTGTGAACCCCACCCCCTCTTCTTCACACATCTGCTCAACTAGTGCGTTGATCGCCATCGTCTTGCAGTTTCTATATGTTGCCCCCCTTCCTCCCATTACAGGCAAAATTCCTGACAGAATAACCTGTTCAACTCTTGTCTTCTTTAGCTTCCTCACTAACTGTCTATACTTCTGTACTATCCCAGTTGTTCCCTCCCTGTCTGCATTATTTGTTCCTACATGAACCAGTATAGACCCCCCCTTGCCATGTCCCAATACCTTCTCTACCCTGTCAGTCACATGTTCAATCCTAGCCCCCGGTAGACAAACAACGACGTCTTTCTCCTCGCTCAGTGTCTTGTCTGTCTTTCTCATAATGGAATCGCCCATAAACACCCTCTCTTTCCTCAATGCCCCCTCAGTCATTGCCTTAGAATAGCACCTTCTTCGGTTTGCATCTGTCTGGTTGTTGGTCAATTGGGGTTGGTTGAGGTCATCTCTCATGTACATATCTTCCCTCCCAACAAAGTGTGAATCCCACCCTCTCTTCTTCACACATCTGCTCAACTGGTGCATTGATCGCCATCCTCTTGCAGTTTATATATGTTGCCAACTTCCTCCCATTACTGGCAAAATTCCTGAGAGAATAATCTGTTCAACTCTTGTCTTCTTTAGCTTCCTCATTAACTGTCTGTACTTCTGTACTATCCCAGTTGTTCCCTCCTTGCCATGCCTCAATACATTCTCTATCCTTTCAGTCACATGCTCTATCCTGGCCCCCGGTAGACAAACAACGACATCCTCCCCCTCGCTTGTGTCTTGTCTGTCTTTCTCAGAATAGAGTCACCCATAAACACCCTCTCTTTTCTCTTTGTCCCTTAATCACTGCCTCAGAGTAGCTCCTTCTCTGGTTAGCATCTGCCTGGTTGTTGTCATTTCCCCTTGTCGTCTTCTCTCCTGTCACATTTTCTTCCGTTCCATTCACCTTTCCTCCTGTCATTGTCCCTTTTATCGACTTCTCTTCTGTGACATTTACTTTCACTTCCTTTCGTTCCGTCAACTTTCCTCCCATCGCATATTCTTCTCTCCTCTTCCGTCCCATTTTCCCTCACACCTCCTTCTCTACAGTCACTTTCTCCCCTGTCACCTTCATTCCTGTCACGTTTCCTGCCGTCGATTCTCCAATTTCTTCCCCTCCAATCACCTTCCCTCCTCAGTATTCATGCCATTACTCTGCTCCTTCAGTCTCACAGTATTCCCAACTCTCTCCCTGTCATCTCTCTCCATTCCACCTGTCTCCTTGCTAATTCTCATCTCCATCCCCTTCACAATATCTGTCAACCAAGCTACCTCCTTCAGGCTCAGCAGATATCCCACCTTCCAACAGGCCATAGTGGCAACACCCAACGCCCTGAAACTTTGTTACTTTTACTGGCATCCGAATATATGTTCATTATAATGGCCGTCTGGTAAAATTTAGCAATGTGATAAAATGGCGGCTGAAACTTAAATCTGACCACTACTATTGTCAATGTTAAATTATACTATTATTGTTTAGTATTTTAATGTATATAACAGGAATAGCACAGCACAGCATATAAAATAATACACATCATTAAATTTTGCAAATCGTTAGTAAAAACTAAATAATATATATATTGTATCATAGTATGATAAATTACCTCTGGTAGACAATATTAAAATGCAGCAATAATCACTAAAACCAATAACCATAATAAATACCATCAGCTGCTGTCAACATTACATTTAATGTAACCTTAGTTAATTAATTAATTTAATGAAATATCGTGTATTTTATGGACTTTTTACAATAATTATTATTGAAATATGAATTGTGATCTATCCCCATGTCTGAAGTCAACCATAAAGTGGCGCCACCTGCCGGAGTTTCAAGTGGAACTAATGAATATACGCAAAAACGAGTGAATATCTTGTATATTTTGACAGATAAAAGACAGTACATTTAATTGTTTGATCACGTGACAAATGAATATGTGTAGAATAGGTGTTGTAGATATATGATATGCAGCTTAGTGAATGTAGGTGACCGTTTTCATGTTTTTTTCCAAAGTGCGGGCCTAAACTGTAAAGTACCGAAACTTGAATTTGAAAGGTGAATCCCTCTTCCTTAGGTCAAAGTGCAAGCTGCACGCCAACGAACACAGACAGTACACATATCTGCATCAACGCTACTGCCTCATAATAGCACATTCATCAGAGAAACTAACAATGTCACAGCTGGCTGTTATTTTGAGAAAACTACTTGCCGAAATCCACCCCCAGATTCCTCGCAGCCATTTTGTGAGAATGCAATAACGTAAACAAAATCTGCTCGCCTCCGTCTGCCTCGATTACCCGGCGCCGTGAGGCGGCAGCACATGCAAGATTCATCTTCTCCGACTACCGAAAAGAAACACATAAAATATTTAAACCACTTATAAACAAACTCAACTGGAACTCGCTCCACACACGTCGCCACATTCAACAAGCATTAATGTTTTACAGGATGCTTACGGGACATTACGCACCGCACAAATCCTAGTTTAGCTGTGCACATCTATAAAAGGATTACTATATCACGCATCAAGCAAGGCTCTCAGGCCAACTATGAACTAACAAATTAACAAAGGATATACTTTTATCAGATAATATTATACTATAACAACTATTCAACATTAAACTTATATTGAAACATATACACAAAATAAACCGACATTAAACTTTGTTCGTAGTTTTGTGCCTTTTATTCACATGCATATTTACTATGTGGCAGCTCTCGTGGCTGTCAACGATTCCGTATTGACGTTCTTTGCTTATGGTTGAGCAGAAACAAAAGTGTAAGAAGAAGAAGAACAAGAACAAGAAAGTTTTATTTAGACCCCAATTACAATATGTGTATAATATCAAATTAACGTAACATGAATAGGCATATATATTCATATATACAAATGCAGTGTAATTTCAAATTAGATGGGGTCTGTGACTCCTATTAAGACAATAACAGTCGCTCTCATAGGAGCCACAATAATAATTTGTTTCAAATCAATTTTACCGAAGGAAGTGCAAATGTAAATGTGCAGGAAAAGAAAAGAAACCGAGATTACTTGATTACATATATGCATGTATTGGAGTATTAATGGTATGTTAAAATAAACAAAAAGTTGTCAATAGCACACATCAATATACCTGATATGTATGTGTATATGCACAAATACAATATCCATATGCTGATTTATATATATATACAATACATATTCATACATATCACATACAATAATACAGTTTTAATGACTTTGATATCATGTATAGCAGTTTAATATTGTACACGTATCTACGTATTTGTCTAATAAATTGATTTTTGCATAATTACCAAAACGTCTGAAGCTATGTGTTCCAATCTTCTCTGTGACTAACTTTGAGGTATTGTTAATGACATGTGGCAAACTGTATCTAAGACATCTTTTGGCAAATTCATGTTTTGTTCTGAATGGGTGTAACTCTGTTTTTTGTCCTTGTGTTGTAATTGTGTACGTAAACATTTGTAATTATTTTTCAATTTAATAGGTAAACAGGGAGGTCATGATGTACATATTTATAATAAAACTTAAGTTCATGTAATTTTAACATGTCATCAATTTTTAAGATATTCAATTTTTTGAAAAGTGGCTCAGAGTGTGAATTATATTTACTTATAGATAACATTCTCATAGCTTTCTTTTGTATTTTCAACATTCGACTACCTTGGTATCCGCACACCATAATACAATAGTTGATATGTGATAAAAATAACGTATTATATAAGATAATTTTAATTTCTAGGGGAAAGACATATTTTAGTCTGTTTAAGATGCCGACTGTTTTGGAACACTTGTTTGATACTTTTTCAATGTGTTTATTCCAATTTAAATTTGTATCTAAAGTAAGTCCTAAAAAATTTAATTCATCTACTCTTTCAATGTTTGTATCATTTATATTGAGCGTAAAGTTATCGACAGCTTTATTTTGCATGTGAAAAATCATATATTTAGATTTGTTTCTGTTTAATGATAATTTATTAATGTTTAACAATTCAATTATTTTAAGGAGTTCATAATTTATTGCCGATTCGATATTTCTATTTGGGGAGGTACCTTGAAAATAATTGATGGTGCTAAATAAGGTGGTATCATCGGCATACATAATAAAGTTAAACATTTCGCTAGCTTTAGGAAAATCATTAATGCATATTATGAATAATAGGGGACCAAGAATAGATCCTAGATATATGTGATAGGTAGGATATCAGAACTTTCATTTTGAAATTCGGTGTATTGTCTTCTATTGCTTAAGTAGCTATTAAATAGATTCAGGGTAGGACCCTGTAATCCATAATATCTTAGTTTAGTTAATAGTATCGAGTGATCAATTGTATCGAAGGCCTTAGAGAGGTCAAGAAAAATACTGAAAGGAACTGTAATTATTCTAACTATTAGTTCAAGTGATGCATACTCGGTAGAGTGTTTTTTTTTCTAAAACCATATTGATTTTTAACAAATAGATCAGAATCATTAAAGTATGCTGTTAGTTGTCTAGATATTATTTTCTCTATCACTTTTGAAATTGTTGGAAGAAGAGATATGGGTCTATAATTTTTTAAAACAGGTGGGTTATCTTTCATAAAAATAGGAATTACTGTAGCGAGTTTAAGTGAATCGGGAAATATACCAGTATTTATTACTTGATTTATTACCAGAGTTAATGGTTTGATGATGGAGGGTTCAATTATTTTCAAACGTTTACAGGAAATACCGTCACAGCCACTACTGTTTTTATTGGGAAGGCTTTCAATGGTTTTCTTGACTATTTCTTCATCAACATTTAATAGACTGAAAACGGAATGGACATTATCTTTTAAATAGTAATTATAATCCTTATTACCATTGTAATGAATGTCTTGTGCTGTCGACTGACCTATACTTGTAAAAAAACGTTGTTAAATTGGTTTGCAATAACCGTTTTATATGTTATATTTAAGCCGTTACTTTAAAACAAAACAGTGTTGTTTGAATTGTTTTTGGATATAAATTCATTTATGGTTTTCCATGTATTTCTGATGTCATCTTTATATTGTTTAAAGCGCGACTCAAAGTACATTTGTTTGGCAGTACGAATTAATATTGAGTTATATGTTTTTAGGTTAGTTAGAAAGACTTCGTACATAGGTAAATTTGGATTATACATTTTTAATTTCTTATACAGCGAGTCTCGATATTTGATTGATTTTAGAAGACCGTGTGTGATCCAGGTTGAATGCTTATGTTTGTATTTATTATATTTCATGATTTTAACAGGCATATGCTTATTCTTAGCATGCATAATTGCTTCGAGTATTATGTTATAATTTAAATTGGGGTCAGCCGTAGGAGATTTGTTTAGTTTGTTATACATTGCATCCAAATTTATATAAAGTTTAACATTATGCATAGCTGCCTTATTTTGTAGATTTACACGAACAAATTTTGGAAGAGGTTTAGATTTTACGTTGATATTCATGATTAGGAAGTAAGGTTGATGATCAGAAAGGGTATTAGTGAAGATTCCTGCAGTGCTATATAATATTGATTTATTTAATGTACTGAAAAAGTTGTCTATCAGTGTTCCGTTAGTTCTGGTAAAGCGAGTTGGAAAGGTAATTTGTGGATAGAGACTGTATGAAATTATAGTATCAAAAAATTCACTATATATTTTGTTCTCGTTTATTTTAAGTAGATTGATGTTGAAATCGCCTGAAATTATTAGATTATTACAACTTTCTAGAGTAGCCATTGTTGTTGAAAATTCAGCTATGAAATCTATGATAATTTGATTTAATGACCTAGGCGGTCTGTATATGTTTCCAATAGTATGTGTTTTTGATAAGCTGCCTCCAGTTACTTGAATTACTAACCCCTCCCAATGTTCATACATGTTGATATTCTTAAGTACTTTATATTTATATTTATTATCTACGTAAATTATTAAACCCCCTTTGACACTACAATGTTTCCCCTGAGCAATTAGATCATATCCGTGTAAACTGAATTGAGATCAATCATCATTATTTGACTTCCATGTTTCTTGCAAACATATAATGCTAAATTTAAATTGTTTAGTATTTAGAAGCTCTACAAAAAGTTCAAGTTCATTAAATTTAGCATTAATGGATTGAATATTTAAGCTTAGGATACTAAAATTATCAGTATTTCATATGCTAATTTGTGAAACATACCGATGTCATAGTATGAAGAACAATGGATCAACTGAAGTTCATTATGTTCAGTATTATTTTCGTTTATATCTAGAAGATTTATTAAAGAACAGTTTCGGATACCTCCCAAGTGGGAGAGAAATGTCGCATCAGAAGTCATTGCCTAGGTTCGGACATAAAACAATAATATAGCCAGCCTTTGTACGTATGTTAGGTATTTTACAAAAGAGTGAACTTGTGTGTATTTATTTCCTGTGCATATGTGAATGTTAAGAAATACTCCGTGTGTGACAAGGCAGATATCAGAGTAGTCAAGACTAGACTTAGAATAAATAAATATAAAAGATAAGAAAAAAACATGACAGATTGGGTGTTGGGTCATGAATATAAGGCGTAACGCCAGGGAAAGGGGTGAGCTATGTTATCAACAGTGACTGCATATAGATTAACAGTTGTCAATCTAAAAATAATAATAGAAGAGATATAATGTCTTGATTAGTCCAGTATCAATATATCAAAAGTAATTAAGCACTATTGATGTTATGAGGAGAGAAACGATTAGTTATAATACTAGTTATTTAAATGTCATTCATACAAAAAAGGGCATGAATAGCCCATATATCATCAGATATATCAACAATACTGCAAACTGTTAATTGCAGTTGGTCATACAGCATAAGTAGATTATTTAATTATTATTTTTCAAAATATGAATTAGCATGTTTATAATAATTTTAACCGACAGAAGAGCAGCAATACATAAAAATAGAAATACATAAAAAATAAGTGTGAATAAGCATTATATAAATACCAAACAAGGACAAATTTAACTAAACAAAGTGCAATCGAAGTCGCGCTCAACGGTCGGACTACTAACTAATATATAACATGTAGTCGCCAAAGTACAACCACAACGTTCCCATCTTGGTGGCTAAATCGGTAGCGTATTGAACAACTATTGTTAGGGTACTTGGTTTGAATCCCGTAAAGTACTCGAAACTGTTGGTTGTGTTCATTTATTTTAAGA
The DNA here is from genome assembly GCA_020002185.1 of Paraescarpia echinospica. NCBI lineage: Eukaryota > Metazoa > Annelida > Polychaeta > Sabellida > Siboglinidae > Paraescarpia > Paraescarpia echinospica. The sequence goes on from CM034542.1 coordinate 48,558,348, forward strand.
TTCATTTTATTTTGCATATTATAATACTATTTCGGGCACTATTTTCGTAATATAATTTCTTTATCGAAAACGTACATAATATATTATAAACATTCTGGGGGATAGGCGTGCTAACTGGCAGTGAGCAGTAAAAAGGCGATTCTGAACCAGACTACCATCCTGGCGAAGTCACACAGCCAAGCGAGAGTCAGTTAAGCGAAACTAAAAATCTGCTTATTTTTAGCTAGAATATAGATCAACTCGGTTATCCATGCACCGTGAGGTGGCGCCACCATTTGTCGCATTCACGTTATGTTCTTAAGTTGGGGGTACGATCAAGTATTCTTGGTACGATCAAGAATAGGGCCTACTATATTTAATTAAATATAGTATTCTTGGTACGATGGGTACGTTCGCACCTCCCTCCCGCAGAGGTCGCCGGACTATCGGTCGAGGGGACTGGTGTTCGAGTTTTGCTACCAGCCGCCGTTTCGAAACTTGGGCAATTTCGTTCACTCCACGTTGCCTGTGTCTTTCTGAAGAGACATTGCCCAGTCAGGATGAGTGTAACGGGCCCGTATTGGTCCAATAACTAACGGCGTACTGGCCCAATAAATACAACGGTACTGGTCCAATACTGCCTTGCACAGAGGATGTACATTGAGCCAGTAGTAACATCGTGTACTGACCCAATGCTGGTACCATACTGGAAAAGTTGTGGCCCTGTGCTGGCACAGTGTGTTTGTATACTACTGGGCCTGTATCGGCATGCTGTTTTGGCGCAATGCTGGGTCCATACAGCCAGAATTGCATGCCATGGGTAGCGCTGCATGCTATATACTGGCTACTATTGGGTAAGTATGGGGACTGTAAGATCAATTTATTTGTGGTGTGTGCATTGCACTGGTTCAATACCAGCTGTACAGTACGGTACACACGGTACTTGCCAATATGTTGCCAGTATTGGGCCAATTCTACTAAGTTTGCTTGGAATAAGCCGTCCGTCCCTATTATAGTGTGTCAATGCCAAGGGAAATATAATATCCCACGCATTGGTGTAAATATCCTGACAAAGGATTCGGCCAATTATCGACGTATATGAATCGGATCAAGTCAACAACTGCCGCCATACGTACGTAATGTGTGACTTGATATTTTGAGCGACTCGCAGTGATGGAATTCTGTTTTTCTTGTCTTTACGAATGCATTCAAAACAAACAAGCCATTTTATACAAAGAGAAAGACACAACCAAACAAATAATTGGAACCAGAAATAGGAAATGATATTTGATACGGACAAATGCGAATCGATTGCCGAAGTTGTCAGGCAAAAGCTCAAAATTGCGGGTCTTTTGTAGAATAAATGTTCACAATATCAACACAGTCGATCGACCCACTTAGATATAATCGAGAACTCAGTCAGCAAAAAATCCTCTGCGACATCTCTACATGACTTGGCCAATAGTCAAAGCGTATAGAGCAAGGCTTTTGTAAAGAGTATTTCAGCCGTTAAGAGTTGATGGAATACGCACGCAATTTAGTAAGAAGATAACAATACAAAAAATAACTACAAAACAGTGAGGTTTGTAGATAAGAAAACCGTTCGTCAATTTAAGAGGGAGAGAGAGAGAGTTTGTGTGTGTGTGTGTGCGTGTGCGTGTGCGTGTGCGTGTGCGTGTGCGTGTGCGTGTGCATGTGCATGTGTATGAGTGAGTGAGTGAGTATGTGTGTTCGTGCATGCATGCATGCGTGCGTGTGTGCGTGCGTGTGTGTATGTGTTACCCGCTAAGATGAAAGAGTTCCGCTTGATAGAAAATAATTCCGCTGCATTAGATCACTTTAGTCTGTTTTGAGCGTAAAATAGGAAGCGGTAGGAGATTCCATGGAGGTGGCGTCACTGGCCGTGCAGTTGGATATTGTTGGTGTCTCATGGGGACGTGCAATTAGAGGGGGAAATACACCTCCAAACAAAATCAACTACACTACAGGCTTGAGGAAGCATCACATTTAGCACAACTCCATAGTATTATATCACTCTCAATTTACATTGACGACATGCTTAATTGTTCCTCGAGTGGCCGGAAAAAAAACCTGGAGAAAGACTTGAAAAAGAACTAAAACAACGAGCCTACATCAAAGTTGGGGCCAGGCTGCCAAGCTGGCTGAAGACTGAAAGAGGACATGATCCTTGTTTCCGTCATTTGCGCCAGGTGGCAAGAAGAAGACTAAGTAAACAAATAAGAAGCAAGACATTCCCACAACTCCATCGAGATGGCTAGAAAATGTAACATTGATACAGAGAGCAATGGACGACCCAGCAATCTTGACAAGACATTCCGTAAAGCAAAACACAACTAGGTGACGAAGGCTGAGTCACATTAGAACGGGTCGGTATTGGCCGTCATGGTGATGATGTCTCCACGGGGTATCCAGAGGCGTGACCATGCACACTGGTGATGATAAACGGCTCGGATGATGACATGGATGATGACACATTTGTTGATGTGAATGATGAGACGAATGACGACGCGGATGTTGATGTGAATTATGGCACGAATGACGACACGGATGTTCACGCATTTGTTGACGTGGATGATGAACATGGATGATGACACATATGACGTCACGAATGATGACACGTATGACGACACTGATGTCAACATGCTGTACATGGAGAGAAAACTGAGCAGTAAGTACAACTGTGAGACAACCCGGGCCAGGATGTTTTACGTAAACAATAGTTGCACACAATGTTGTGACTGTGAAGACGGCAGTCAATTGGACAGTCTAACAAGAAAGACCGTGCGTTGATAGGAGTTAATTGACATTTATTGTGTTATTCTTTTCTGAGGAGTACGATTGGGATTAGAAGATTCCAAAAAACAGACTATGAAAATCACGATTGAGTAGATGGAAAATTTATATATCTGCACATGTCTTCCATTTCCAGTCCATTTTGAAAACGTGTTCTTCCTCCTTGCTCCTTGTTGTACGTTGGTGAGGTTTAGGTCCTGTATTGTTGCACAACTCATTTTGTTCTTTCCCTCCGTTGATACTCTTATCAGCAATTTATCTATCCACATTTCATTGTCCTCCACATTTCTACCCCCATTACGCAGTTCTTCCATCTTAGCTGCGGTCTTCCTCATTTCGAGTGGTCGTGATATTTCCCACCTCTACTCGCATCGGTGGGCTGCCCGGTTCCATTTCACCAAGTGACCAGCCCATTTCATCCGGCTTTTTATCAAGAAAATACATTACGACATATTTTTTCTCAAATACGTTCATGTACATAATTAATGGTTGTCCTTTCACCAAACATGGTTGTGCACATTGGTCCAGAAGCCGCAGCTTCGTACATCTCAGCTCACCTGATGTCAACTGGGAATGCTCTATCCATCTATTGTATAGTATCGCATAAGTGGCGTTGTCACATGTCACTCCATTTATCCCACTGCAGCGGCAAGCTTACAGCTACCCACTAATTACTCGCGTGAACAAATAACACAACCAAGGGAGGGTTTCAAATCTTCTGTGCAAGACAAGAACGCAACTTCACACAAAAGAGCATTAACGTAATTATGTTAATTACATTTCACGAATGCAGGAAATAAAGTGACACGGAGAAGGTCACAGGAAAATAGTGATATGTAAACATCACAACTAAATAAGTATAAAGGACTTTGTATTAACGTCCTACTTTCAACTATTAAATGCAATCGGGTAAAATAGTTGACATGATCATCATCAACACATCGGTGCATAAGCTTGATAACAATTCACCAATAAATCTAACTTGTGCTCAATTGTTAATGAAACTGTGCAACTCTAGCAGATTTCCATGGGAAACATTCAGCCACGAAGCAATTAATGCGCGAAGACTATTCGTACGCAAATATCTACCTCTGTCTATAGCCAGGTATTGATTCATACAGCTGAGTGAACAGAAGCAACGCAGAGTGAGCGAACTTGCCCAAGGTTCGACACGGCAGCACAGGATTCGAACTGAGAACTGATTTGATTGAGAGTCCGACGTTCTATCTACTGCGCCACTGCGCTCAACATTGTTGTTTTGATACTGCCCTCTGGGCCAACGTATGAAACGATTAACGCCGCAGTGATTCGATCGATACTATTTTCGCAGGTGTCGCATGTAGCGTGGTCCTCTGTGGACAACAGGTGGGCTGACCTCTGGTCAAGCGTAGTCCAAGCGATATATCCAGTCGGCATGCCTAATCGCTGCATATGCCTTGCCCCTGGCTATGTGTGTGCCGTAATGACATATCGTCGAAGGTAGCAACACATCTCCGACAACATTAATGATCTCAATTATATGTTTAGTATAATATCACGTCATTGTTACGTGTGACTGCTGCAGTCGTGGGCTTGCTGCATAATTATGGATGATATGAAAAGATGTATCATGATTTCGCTGGTGGCTATAGTGGTCATATCAGTAACTTACAACTAGATACGTATTAAATCATATGTTGCAGTTAAACTTTCGAGTTAAAATACAGCGTAATATTCCTATGTAGCAAATAGTATTGTCCTTAAAGACAGTTGTTGCCTAGCTTCAATGGCACGCAACAAAGTCGCTGCATTTGGGTTAACGGGATTGCACCAAAGTTTAATTTAGGAAAGAATATTATGAGGACGGATAGACAACAAGGGCGAATATGATAAATTGAAACTAAGAGACAAAACTGCAGAAATGCCGCCCGGTACGCAAAACTGTTATTTGCTGCATTTGCACACTGAGACGACAGCCATGTCAAAACAGATATACTACTTCTTCTTGTTTCAATTGCATTGTATAAAACGAAAATCTACACAATATCACCTAAACAACGCATATGCAGGTGTATGTTAAATGATTTTGACGGCAGATGCTTGTGACGCAGGTGCTTGTGACGCGGGAATCCGATAAGAGGATCATGTTATCAAGGGAGAAGACGGCGATCGACGGAGAGACAATTAAATGAGATAGCTGCAGAATATCGATACTTAAGATGGGCCGCAACGTGAAGGAGACGGGCGACAGTGGAGTGGTTGAGGGCAGGAAATCAGAACGAGAGATAAAACAGAGCGAGCGAGAGAGAGACAGAGACAGACATATATTTATATAGAGAGAGAGAGAAAGAGAGAGAGAGAGAGA
>CM034542.1:48564484-48647786 GCA_020002185.1 Paraescarpia echinospica
TAATCAGATAGACTGAAACAATTACACGTATGTATCGACTGATTCAACAGCCAGACATATGTCTTGTTGACACGATATCAATAACGTCAAACTGACGCAGAGCGATACAGATATTGTTATTATGTCATATATCTTAGATTAATGGCACACTTGAAATGGCTTGTCCCGTTCATAAAATCTATTACGGACAAAGTGTTACAGTTTTCGAAGCAGAATGTGAATTTAAACAGAAAACACGATCGATAAAGAGTTTGGCGTTATCAGCGTTGACAATGGTGTAGGCACCTGTTGCGGAAACGGCAGCAGTATCCACAGTGACCGCAGCTGCAGCTAACGCACAGCGACAATGGCAACACCAACCTCAACGACAACAACACATTGAGAATAACATAACGACACAAATGATGACGACAATTACTACAACAACAACAACAACAATAATAACAACAACAATAACAACAAAAACAATAACTACGAAAACGACGATGACGTGTGGGTGACAACATGGTGGCACGTATGTAATAATGACGTCATGGTCGCAAGAAACGAATACAAATTTAACATCAGGATTATATCTACTGGTTATCGTTACATATACCGTCATTTTAAATCGTTCTATAATTGTATGCTATGTTACATCTTACCATTTCACCTTATTCGCTAGCCGCCAAAGGTCGTCATATGCATTATGTCTTCGCCGGTTTCTGAGAACAAAACGCATGTATTCAATATGTTATTATGTCCCAGTCATTGTTGTGTTTACCCATCATATGAGTTTGTGAAAAAACGCAGACTACATATGCAATTACTTGCGTGAAATCGCAAGCGTAAGTACTTCCCATCCGTCATTTGATCATCTTGTTCTTGCGAGTAATAATTACGTCGTGTTCCATTGAGAGGTAGTCGGATGTAGCGTGCATTTAGAGTAGGCGCAATCTCTGTGGTGCTTCCATTAGTTGCTACGTCAATACAAATATGGTGACAACGTCGGATGAGGCAGAGTTGTCGTCGTCATCAGCGGTTCTTGCAGCAACGCGGGCAGTGGCAGTGGCAGCGGCAGGAAGAACTATCAAAAGCACCAGCAGTAAAACAAAAATGTAAACTCACCTGCAGTGTAGATTATATATGGGTATGCATACACTCTTGCTTGCAAAGACAAAAACACACATACAAACAGACAGACAGAGGCAGACTGATAGACAGACACCCATGCACCCACGCACTAACGCACCAACACACGCACCCACGCACCCACGCACCCACGCACCCACGCACCCACGCACCCACGCACCCACGCACCCACGCACCCACGCACCCACGCACCCACGCACCCACGCACCCCCCCCCCCACACACACACATATTTGTATTTAGTCCCAAAGCAATAAAGCATGGGCTAAATCTACCCTTCAGCTTCCTTTCGCCAGTTGTTATGGATATATAATAACGATGATCATTTACAAATTGCATTTTGTCCAGACTCCCTTTCCAATTCATCTGTTACCCTCTTATATCGAATTGTCTGTATCAGTGCCTATCAACATCTAACTCAGCTTATTTACGTAGTCGACCTTTACTGCACTATCATGGAGACCTTTCAATTTCGCGTCGGTTGTGGATGCCAGGTGTAATTATGATCAACCAAGTAAATGGGAAAATACGGCGCCGATAACTGGAAGCCTGTGTGGGCAGATAACTCGGTTAGCATCGGTAATGGAGCAACCGGCCGACATCGGGCATGATTAACAAAGGACAGCTTTTCTATTGACCGAGCCGCCATGTCAACTCATCGAGACGCGCCGGAATTCGTGACAAGAACGATGGATTGACACCATAGACGTCGAGGCAGCTGTCATAAATTAGCCACCGGACAGAATGTAACGGAGATAAATGAACAAAGAATTGAATTTTATGCGTTAACATTATACTATTATCTCATCTAGGTGCCGTGTTTGTCACAGGCGTTGACAATCATTGTTCTCCAAAGTCCTCGGTTGTATGTTTGTAGCAGTTCTGTTGCGATTGTTTCGAGGTAGGTTGCTTGGCAATCATGGATTTAATAATATGCCTACCTCAGCATCCTTTCCCTTGAATCTGTCCCCGTTTTCACAAAAAAGTTAATGTCTATAACTTTTTCATCACATGACCAACACATGTTGCATGTTGTTTATTTATTTTACTCGTGATTTTCCTTTTAATGTTAGCTGTTCTAAGAAATTCTTCATAATAGCTCCAATAAGTAAAAAAGCAAGTGATTTGTCTGATAACAACAACTACACACCTATTGCTATTGCTACAGTTGCTAGTAAATTATTGGAGTCTTTGATATTATCAACGGCTACTATTTTCTTCACAACGTTTGCCAACCAATTTGGATTTTAAAAGCATCTCTCAACTGGGATGCTCATATTTCTATTAAAGAACTTTTTCGACACTACATAGCGGATGGCTCTTCTATGTACGTCACTATGTTGGGTGCCTCCAAGGCCTTCAACAAAGTGAACCATAGCAAGCTATTCACTAAACTAATTGACCGTGGTTGTCCTGCTTTCCTTGTGCGGATTCAGTATCACTGGTACTATATTCAGAAATTCACTGTATTTTTTCACCTAGTGTTTCTGGGTTGAGAAAACTAACAGATTGTTGTGCCAAGTATGGCGAAATGTTTAACATAACATATAATGCAAACAAGTCATATTGTATGGTTATTGACAACAAACCTCAGGACATGAGGAATATTCATCCTGTCACTCTTAATAATCGTCCATTACCTCACACTATTAAATGCAAATATCTGGGTCATATAATTAATAATAATCTTACTAACTATGATGATATCGCCATATAGAAAAATGATTATATTCTCAGGCTGATGTCTTAGCACGAAACGTTTGATTTTGCAGCTCTACCATTAAAACTTCCTTATTCCAGTCTTACTGTGGTAATATGTCAAGCTATTACTGTTGCATATAACAAGATTATTATAATTTTACACAATTTATCATCACGCTGTAGTGCAAGTTTAACATTTTCTACAAACTGTGTTAACTCTTTTAATGAGCGTATGCGTTCATCCATATATAGCTTATTGTGTCATCTTTAACAGTTTGAAAATCCACTTTTTGTAAATAATTGTTATACTGATATTCATTTTAGAAGTCCTACGTATAATTACTGAACTACCCAATATATATATATATATATATATATATTTATATATATATATATATATATATATATATATATTAACCAACTATTTTTAATTCCATGATCAGTGCCTATATCTTTGTTTTGTATTTATATTTCATGTATACATATGGACGTTTGTCTGAAATAAACGTGATTATTATTATTATTATTATCATTAGTGTTCTGTTCTACCCATGTCCGCATTCTAAACATTCTTCCCAGGAACCGTGTGTCCGTGCTTTTGTTACATTTACTGATCTTTTAGTTATTGACCTCGATTCACATCCCTATTATGGTATGAGTTTTATGCCATCGACGTTTTTTCGCGCCATAACATGGTTTGCATTACCTTTATAATGACATAAATCTGGGATAATAGGGCCATAATATTCTGCTTTCGTCACTCATTGAGTGTCAATGATAGCAACAACGTCTGTTTGCCTAATATCATACAGCCATTTCCCCGGTAGTTTTGTAAACGCAGTTGCTTAAATATATTTATTTGTAATTTAAAAAGTTAGATTTTTGGGTAGAATCCTTACACTGTAAATATATTATTTTCGTACGTCAGGCATAAAAGCAGATTTGGGGGTGTGAGATATTAATTGTTGTGATGAAAAACGTTTGTTTGTTCGTGCAACTGACCGTATTTATCATATCCTCATCATAGCAGCACATGAATTACAAGTTACCCGGGTAGGTAGAAAGACGCTTATTTGAATGTGATTGCCTAAATTTTTTACTTAAGCAATACTTTTTCACAAGCACTAACCAAGTACTTGTGTTTTCATGTAAAATGCTAGACATAAAATTATGCACTATTGCTTAGTGCAGAAGCATTATATGCAACAACTATGCAAATAATTATATTCAATCGCATGTGAACTATGAGCGTTATCTTAGGCGTGGTTTGACTAGCCTTCTGACAAAAATAAAATAGGTTTACAATTTCCAAAGCAGCAGAAAGAAGAAGACTAGGTTCACAAGCACTTAACAAGGGAACAATCCGCACCATCAAGAAATCCATCGAGTTCGGGTAATCAGTAAATAGGCTCTGTTGTGTGGGGACTGCGACATCCGGTTTTCGAGGCGAAGTGGGAATAGACCAGGGCGAACATGCAATCATATTAACGCGAACTTTACTACACTAACAGCTATGCTGCTCCCATGTTGTGTTTCTTTCATAACCGAGCCATGGCGGAGGTAAGGAGTGTTACTAGCCCCTGTTAAATCAAATGCCCTGCGCTCACATAAATATATGCAAATATAAAGGCCCGTAGGGTTGATGGACACAATGAGTGCGTACGTAGGCAAAAGGGGTCAGCACACTGATAGTTTTCCCATTGGCGACCATGTTAACGTTTTGTCTGATTGTAAGAAAATGTGACCTAGAAAATGTATTAAACTTTTCATCTGCCGTTGTCATCATCTCATTGACATGCTGGTAGAGTTTAGTCAAAATCTAATATTTCTAGCTCTTACAAAATGCCTGTATGTGTGACACCCGTCAATATTTACAAATGGATGCAGGCAGTAATCCGGCTAAAGTGTCAACTAGCCAAATTGCTGCCAAATACCCTTCCGCTTAGTAAAATCAGCTAAAAAGACACCATCTTACTGTCAACGGCTTCTACAATCACATCTACTCAAATGCACTTATGTCAGAGCAAGTGAATATTTTAAAAAGTCAATTCTCAAAAATATGCTGCACTTTTTTTCGTCTGTAACCATGCAGGAAGTCTAACAGTGTCCTAACCCAAAAAGATTACCACTCGAGGGAAAGTGTTCCGCACGAAGTCTCAGTACAGTAAGGTGTTTTTTTAGCCTCAAGGGGTGCAGTTGGCGTTATCAATGGGGTGGTGCAATTGGCGGTCTCAAGAGGGTTGCAGTGGGGTAATTGTTTGAGTAATCAACTATGCTGCGGCCCTACTATATCACAAGGCTGATAATATAATACAATTATTAACATATGGCTTATGTAGGGGTTATCACACGGCAAATGATATAATACCATTTTTAACATACGGCTTGTGTAGGGCCTGTGCTGCTGTGCATTGTTGTATGTACGAATACAACGACATAACATAAATTCAAGGAGTTACCGTAATACCGTACTTACTGAGGCTATGGTAATCATCAGGAGACATCCTTTAATGTTGCCACTTTGCTATCGATTAGTCGCATTTCTCAAAGGAACCTCCATCGTTCGACTTTTTTGTTATCATATCTTAAATTCATTTTACGAAAACGCAAACCTAAATACTATAAATATCCACTATGATAATTGTTTCGTATAAATTGTTTTCGTGAACACAACTTACCAACTACCGGAAAAATATAATTAATTTGATTCTGAGCCTATACTTTAATTCAAGTACATGGCTAGAAACGCACACAGCGTTGTTGCATATAAACACCATAACGCGCTCGCAGATACTCGTTGTTTGTCCAAATTGACGAACGTCGGAGAGAATATGAAGTTCACGTCCATCGATAGACCCTAGTCGTGTTAGTGTGGAATTGTCAAATAGTATTCTTATTGCTATTCTGTTGGCACGAGTGACAATACAAAAGCATCATTGTGTCAGCGTCTACGTCATGTTGCCAAGTCTATGACCGTTTTCCGGGAGTAGTTCCTGCGACTGTTAGGTTACGTTTTACGTATTACGAGCACATTACGTTTTACGTTCCAAACAACTGATTTACCCCCATAATGGGTGAAAACCTTGCCATTATATGGAGCATTTTGAAGAAAAAAAGATATAGGTATGCGACCCATTCGTGGGGTCATAGATTAATATATGAAAGCTTGGTACTCCAGGTTAATGCCATATAAAAAGAAAACGTCAACATACACACATGCGTAAGCCCGAGTATAAGTAGATACTGTATTTCCTTGCTCTCGCAACACATTCTTGACGTACATGTCCAACGAGTTGAAGGCGAAATATTGGTCTGACATATACAGTATAAACAAAGGTAAGTACGTTTTCTATTTGACTGACTGCATATATTGCTTAAACGTTGTCTACACTCGACGAATTTGAACGAGGAAAACATAGATTAGCGATTGGCTAACATTAAACTTTCAAATGGGCCATAACCCAGCCTTCTGTTGTGGTAGGGAACTAATACACACACGTATTAATCTAGTAATGAATATGTACGCAAAGCACTTTACACCGTGTTGTTATTTGATGTGTGGACGTGGTTCATTAGGTCCAAACCTGATAAGGTAACAAAGGATTATTGAATACCTTCGTTTGTTTAACTCGCCAATCTATTAGTATCCGACTGTCCCGGTGACTGCGTATAGAACATTCCCTACTCATAGATCCTGGAGCGATAGCAATGAGAGCTTGCTTGCCGCGTGTGCTTAAGTGCAACAGATCGTGCGTGCGAGCGTGCGGGCATGCGTGCGTGTATTAATGACCTGATAAGCGTACCGTTTTATATAGGTCATAAAGCCGACGGTGTCTCCATAAAATAAGATAGCGTGCATTGTGTTCTGTCGCCTTATGTGTTGTTTTATCGGTGTTTCGGAGGTTTACATAAGATATCCGCCAAGTCTGTTTAACAACCAAAGCCACTGCGAAGAATCCTACTTGTAAATGTAATCTAGGTACTACGGTCCATCTAATGCAATAAGCTGGCGATATTAACCTGCTTCACGGTGACAAAGATCGTCCGATACAGAATCGGTGCGAAAGCTCGTTCGCTGAGCGACACATCTGCTTACGCGTTGTGTGCAGTCAAGCGTAACCCGTCATGAAGCGATGCGTGGACCATCAGATAGCTAAAACACACTTACTAGAAGAGGACACGAGGCAATCGTGTGTCGAAGGGCCACGTCACTAGAGCGAGCACAGCAACATCTCCATCTGCACCAAGCCTTGCACTGTCGGAGACGGGTCCTGTTTTGGACACCCCGGGTAAAATCGGGTCATACGACAATACAGTTTCCATCAATAACTATGCTATATTTACTCACGTATTGTGGGTCACATAAAGGTCAGTTCTTATTTAGCGCGGTATTCCGTTCTTTGTTGTTCCTGCTTAAAGCGCTTTACACGTCGCCCCCGGGCAGACCTGTTCAAGCGAACACAGTATCGACTTCTCTTGAAAGAGACTTCAGTGACGTAGAGAGCGAATGTTACGTTATCCTCGCGTCTTACTTCACAAGGTGTGTCATTCTAGCAGCCAAACAAGCCTTGTACATACTCCTGCGTGCAGTCGACAGGATCACCAACATAATGTACAATGCCATTAGGAAACCGGAAGAGACGAACACAGATGGTATGCTGCCGAAGGTTTTCAGGTTGAACCCCTTTTTATGTGCTACTAATCGGAAAAGACTCATCGAAGATGTTCAAGTACTCTCCGGATGAGTTACAGAAACTGTGATAAGCCAGCTGAGACAACTCGGTGACCGTGTCAGCCCGTACACGCTTGTAGCAAGTGATGTGGCTACCCTCACCACGAAGGCTCCGTCCACCTCAGTCAGTCGTACGGTGAGATCGGACATTACAACTAACAAGAAATGTATGACGAAATTGTCACTATCAGTCAGCAAACAATCGCACAAACATCGGGAGAGAAATTACTTATCCGGTGCCGCGAAACAAACAATCCGATACGTATCACCAATACTTGAAAGCGGTGTCGACTCTACACCATATGATTCTCACAACTCGTTCCAGGTTCTTCACTATCAGCAACACAAAGTTAAGTAGGAGCATGAATCGAAGGTCCAGAAATGGGTAGTAATGACTTTATATCGGATAAAACTACAGAAAACAAAACCTTGAGACGGTTTCAACGCTCAATCATGGGCAACTATTGATTGATCGTTCTTGTAACAAGAATTTTATGTAAACAAGTAGTAATCCAGTTAGATTTCGTGTGTGTTTCTCATGCGTTTAGTGTTGTTACGTCTGAAGATATAAGTGCGTTGTATGTCAAATTAAGGACTAAGCTTTGTTGCACGTTAAATGGGTATCCCACTCTAAGGATGAGCATAACACATTAAAAAACAAAGTATTTCTATCTCTGAGTTTGATATGCTATTTTGACAGCACCTCCTGACTAGACGACATATCGATGAGAAACTACTAAACACGGTTTAATTTTCCAACGATAATGTTGTATAAGAAGCAATGGGTGCGACTAACTCTTCATTTTTAGTCAAAACCAAGTTCCCGTCATTGGTCTTCGTTTTGTTTACAAACATATAAATTGTTTATATTGAACTGTGCCTTTCATTGGTCTTTGTTTTTGTACAAACATATATTGTTTTAAGCCGTTGTAGTAGGAATAAATACAATTTTATTTGACAGTTACGATGTTCCTGTCAAGTGAACAGTCATCATGTGACCTATATTTGCACTGTTGGTGTATAGGTGTGTGACGCAGGTGTTGCACTGCATTTCGCGAAGACTATGGGACGTTCGGTGACAATTGACATCTATCTCTGGGTGCGTGGATCGATAAAAAAAAATGTAACAACGCAGATTTTGTAAAGAAATTAAATGCACGACTCGTTCGCTGCTTTTTATCGTGCTAAATACACACATTTATCTCGCTAGATTAACAAGAGTAAAAATAACAATCATGCATCCGGTCTGTTCCTACGCCGTTCGCGTGTACATGTAGATTTCATATTGTTGGTATTTCATCTGCAGATGTCCTGTATATGTTAACTGTTGTCTGCATCCAGCTGTTTTGCATAGTATGACTTCGTGCTAAGTGACGCATTGTGTTCATATGGTAATGTAGTAGAGTTTATGCATTGTCGTGAGAGATTGCGTAACACCGGCATGCCTGAACTGTCTGGAGAGACTGGCACTGACAGAACACAAACAGAAGCTGCAATAACAATTGCGTTCATAGATTTGTAGATTCGTAGAGAAAGTGTACAGTGCAACTTAAATGAACGACCGGCAAGAGGCGTTATGATGTGGGCTGACCACGTGATAAGAATATATACAGACAAACTATAGAAAATTAGAGAGGGAAAAGAAAACGAAGAAGAAAACAATAACTGAAATCGAGGAACGGAATCGAGGTCAGCCTTATCCCTGACGACAGGGAATCAAGAGGAGAACAACTACAACTACTACTACCGACGAGAAGTGAAGACATATGAAGGTCCGAGGATAAATGGACTTTAGAAAGATGGAGGAAGATGACACTTTGAGAGAGGCTGCCTACAGGAAGCAGCTGGATGCAAGAACAGAAAGAAACGTACAACAAACAAGACCTAAACCGTACTTTTGTACAACATGGAACCAAGAATTGCTGCGTGCAATACCGACGTCATAACAACACCACCAACATAAACATTAGCTTACTTAAAATTTAACGGGAACACCGACCGACAGTGTGATCATTGCAAGCCACATGTTTTATCATTTCCGCACGCCAAAAGCTTAAAACCTAAACAACGCCATTATTCATTTTATGAGGTCTATGATTTGTATATGGCGATGGTGGGTGTGCTTGCATGCGTGTGTATATCAGGGATGGGTCAAGTACATGCACAATGTACTTGAATACAAGTACAAGTACTTTCAATTTTGCCAAGTCCAAGTACAAGTCCAAGTACTCACTTAAAAAATATAGGCAAGTACAAGTACAAGTACTTTGTGAAAAACTCAAGTACAAGTACCAAGTACTTTGACAATTTTAGTCAAGTACAGTCAAGTACATTGAATGCTACGTTTATGTTACATAATGGTGAAAGTCAAAGCGATGAAAACACAAAAGCAGCAGTATTATGCATTTATTCATTATTTATTTAAGTCAAGTCGTCAATACATAAAACACGGGCATTTCGCGTCAACTCTTGAGATGTTCAGCACTCAACAGTCATTTCCTGTTGCAACGCACAAACACGATCCGTTCAAACTTTTCATCAGTTAGCCTACATCTGTCTGGGCGAAAGACTTTGCCCGCGATACTAAATAGTCGCTCAACTGGTGCAGAGCTAGCCTGGACCGTTAGATGGGTTGGTACAAGTCGTGCCAGTGTGGGAAACTCTTCCCTGTGCAGCTTCCAGAAAGCTAAGGGGTCAGACTCATCGTCGGTATTGCTATCTCCATCATTATCGGGAGCACTAGCGTTGAATCCAGGAAGAGAAAATGCGCGCTTCATGTTCGAGGCATTATCTGTAACGATTGCACAGATCTTCGATACGATGCCGAAGGATTCCATAACCTCGGAGTACTGCTGCATGATGTGTTCTCCGATGTGACGCCCGGTGAATCTGTCATAGCCAATACGAAAGAATCCATGCTCCAATCAGTGATGCAGTGCCCGGTTATACCGATGAAGCTGCGCATTTGGCGACTTGACCACAGATCAATTGTGACGCACACATTCTCAGCAGCATCCAGACGGCTTTTGACGTTACTGTAGACACTCTTGTAGGCATCATAGAGAAGAATAGTAGACAAATGCTTCCTGCTGGGCATCTGGAAGCGTGGCTCGAGGTTTGAGATCAGTTTCTACTAGAGAAAAGGGCGTGAGATCGTCAGTAATAAAATATACCAGGTCGTGTGTTGTTTGACGTTGGCGTGGATCAGTCGTTGCAAATTTCTTCGGTGTGGAGAAGAAACTGGTCATGTCTGGCTGTGAATCTGATGTCTTGGGTTTTGTCAATGTAACATCAGCATGCTTTCTCTGAAATTAGAAATTAATATTGAAATTAAAGTGTGAAATTTATCAATGCATAACAAATATGTAGCTAGTAAAAAAATCATATTTCTATCTGAATTAAATATATTATGACAATAAAACTATAAAACAAGATATCTAAGCAGTTGTTTTAAGATTGCCCCCCCCCAGCTGTGAATCATGACCCTCTGTGTGTTTCACTCTGGAGGTTGTTAGAGTTTACATAGAAGGAGACACTGGGACAGTGTGACAGATGCATGACTTCAATAGTTCTTTGAAGTTGGTTGAACTTGGTTCTCTGGCCAACTACCCTTTTCACACATGCCTATGGATTTAGTGGCTGCCTGCAATGTACTAGGGATAAACAACATAGGCGTAAAAACATCCTGATGTATTTGTATTTGAGCTAATAATTAACTATCCACCAAACAGCAGTAGAGCATTATGGTTTAATTACATTGATTATACTCAACCCAATTAAGTGGCAGTAAGACGGCTTTTGTCTTTCAATCCTATATAGTACTGAAATATTAAATTTAAAATATGCAGTATGTTCCATTCAGTATGTAGTAGTAACAGTGATAGGAAGGAAACTAAGTAACTGTAATATATTAGAGAGAATAAGAATAAATTTATTATTATTTGCAACTTTTCAGTTGGATTGTACATACATTCACCATAAAAGCCCCAAATCACACAAATGTCATAATGTTACAAGTTACAATACGACACAACATTATGTTACAATACTCATAAAACATGTTGTACTAAATAAAATAACGCAACACCAAAGATACTGTTAAGTAAATTACACAAAATCGCCCCGTGACGCAACAAACTCAGTATGAGGCGCTTTATATTAAAACGTGTACATTGCATTACTATCTTTCATTAAAAAATAAGATACTTTAAATACACTAAAATTAAATCATATAGTTTAAATATTAAAATTGACTGTTGAGACATACACTAAAATCATTAAGTGTTATGGCAGTGTACTAAACACCATGGAATTAATGAGTTTTTGTAGCGATTTGTGTTCGCCATTGGGACGGGTAACTCATTGAATGATCTTAATGCATACGGCACATTTCTAATATTTGGTAGTAGCGTATTCAGTTTGTGGTCACTATGCTTCATTCTAGCGAAATACGTTTTACACAATTCATTGCGTCTATCGTGCAGCGTTGGTAAGTTTACCATCTCCAGAATATCCTCGTACACACAACCAGGAAATATAGTTTTGAGACACCTTTTTTGAATTATCTCGATGTTGTCCGATAAATATTTAGGCAAGTTCGTGTGCCATACCGGGCAGGCATATTCAACTACTGGTCTAATCACAGATACATATATTCTAACCAAGTCATTTTGGTTGATACCAGCACGTTTCAACTGATAGATCATATACACTCTCTTTCTTGCCTTTGATACTATTTCATCTACGTGTGCATTCCAACTTAAATCCGATGATATAGTTACGCCGAGAACTTTTGCTTGAGTAACTTTCTCAATATCTGTCCCAATTATATCAATATACGGCAGAGATTCTACAAATGTTCTATCTTTACCGAAACATATAACCATTTCTTTTGTCTTACTCGTATTGATGCGCATGTCATTATTACTAGACCATCGCTCAATAATGTTGGCAGAATCCTGCATAACAGATATCATACTTTGATTGCATATTTCAAATATGGTGCAATCGTCAACATATTTAAACATAGGACAAGATGTTTGCAAATCATTTATATGAACCACAAAGTGTTTTGGTCCTGACAAAGTTCCCTGGGGAACGCCCCCATTAGGGTAGCCTGGCTTTGACACCGCGTCGCCGATTTTTACTCTCTGTTCGCGGTCTAGTAGAAACGCTGCCATCCATCGGACCAAGTGTGGTCGTACTTCCATTGCAATCAGTTTCTGTATTAGTATATCATGGTTAATTAGATCAAATGCTTTACTGTAATCGAGAAATAGCACTCTTACAAAATTGCCCTTTACATCGGTGGTTTCGTACCATTTGTGAAGCATTCCAACAAGGGCGTCCGTGGTACCAGTCCCTAACATACCCCCAAACAGCTTGTCGTCTATTTGTGGTTTAACATAAACATCGACCCACTTTAGCACTAGAGATTCAAAAACCTTAGCCAGAATTGGTGTAAGCGATATAGGTCTAATGTCATTTTCAACTGTCATTGGAGGGTGTTTCTTCGACAACGGAATAACGGTTGCTGATTTCCATAATTTTGGCAATACACCTTCCCTGAGCGAGCTGTTGAATATTGCAGTGACCGGTGCTGCAAGAAGGTGCGAACAGTTTTTCAAAGCCCATGGTGGTATATTGTCCGGACCCGTGGCTTTGTTCACTTTGACCTTACTAAGTGCCAACTTAGTGTCAGTCACGCTGATGGTGAATTCATCTGGCAGTGGTTCCTTAAACTCAAAGATCGGGTGGGAAGTCTGCAATCTCGGTAAATCTTCACTCACTGACACGAAGAACGCATTCATGGAGTTGACTAAGCTGACTATATCTCCACCAGTAATTTTATTTGCCAGCCCAACATCTCGTTGCGACTGCCAGATGCTTTTCCAATGAGTGACTTCATGTGCTTCCACCAGTCGCGTGACGATGTTTCCTCAATTGATGCTATTTTAGATTGGTAGAACTGGTGTCGTAATTTAGGTGCTGTGCGATTCACTAAGTTCCGGAGTTTATTGGCCCGTTCCGTATCACCTGTCTTGCGAGCACGTTGCCTCTGTCTAATGAGGTGTCGGGATCTATCTGTGACCCACGGTTTGTCTGTACTGTGACGTGACACAGTCTTGTACGGACAGCACGTATCCAGTAAATGGTCCATGGTTTCTTGGAATAGATTGAACTGTTCCTCGCACGTAGGCAATGTGTACATAAACTCCCATCTGGTCTGTGACAGAGCCGAAGTGAACAATGCTCGTTCGTTCTGTATCTGTATTTTGACTGGCAAAATGTCCTATGGACACATCACGCCAGTGCGCATGGTGGCTCTTATGGATTAATTTTTTACATGTTGGGCTAGGCTAATCTGGAATGAATTCAGTGACGTACTTGATACAATGCTTGGAGGTAGAGAATTCCACTCTTTTATTGTGACTGGGAAAAAGCTGTTTCCAAATATGTTTGTCGAGTGCCTGATTTGTACTAACTGTTTATTATGTTTACGTGAGCATCTGGTGTTGCGTTTGGTGTATTGATCTAGTGGGATATCTATGAGGTTATGTTCCATTTTATATAATATGCTAAGTCTTTGGGTTTTTCTTCGTGATTGGAGGGTGTCCCACTGGAGATCTTTAAGGAGTTGTGTTACCGTTCCAGGCTCTCTAGAATAGTTGTTCTTACAAAATCTGGCGGCTTGTCTCTGGGTTCTTTCTATGAGTTTGATATTTCTTAGGCAATGTGGATCCCATGATGCTGACGCATATTCAAGTATGGGGCGGACAAGGGTTGTGTAGGCTATGGACTTGATTTGGGTTGGGCATTTATTTAAATTTCTTCTAATCATTCCCAATGTCTGTTGTGCTTTTTTTGTGACCGAGTTGCTTTGTATTGTCCAATTTAATGTATTTGATATATGTATGCCAAGATAACAGTGTGATTCAACAGATTTAAGTTGTTGTCCGCAGAATGTGTAGAGATTTGGTGTCGGTTTTCTTGAGGCTATTGTCATTGTATAACATTTAGTGGGGTTGAATTTCATAAGCCACGTGTGTTGCCATTTCTCAAGTTTGAGCAGATCGTTTTGGAGGACAGATGTGTCTTGGTCAGTTTTAATCGGTGAATATAACAGGCAGTCGTCTGCAAAAGGCGAACAGTTGAGGAAAGATTGTCTGGCAGGTCATTTATGTAAAGTAGGAAAAGTAGGGGCCCCAGTACTGTGCCCTGTGGTACCCCAGAAATGACTTGAGTTGATGTTGACTTAGATCCATTTATAACGACCTGTTGAGTTCTTCCTGTAAGGAAGCTATTTATCCATGATGATATTGGGCCTGTGATGCCATAGTGTTTGAGTTTGTGGATTAATCTTTTATGTGGAACTTTATCGAATGCTTTGGTGAAGTCAAGGATGGCCATGTCTACAGATTTCTTCTCATCAAGTGATTTGCTTATGTCATGGATTGTTTGAATTAATTGTGTTTCAGTTGATCTTTTGGCACGGAAGCCATGTTGGTGGTCAGTTAGAATGTGGTGCTGTTCAAGATGTTTCATAATGTGACTATGTATGATGTGTTCAAGAAGTTTAGAAACCACAGGTGTTAAGGATATTGGTCTGTAGTTAGATGTTTCTGCTCTACTTCCTTTCTTAAAAATTGCTGTTACATTGGCTTCTTTCCAGGTATTGGGGACTTGTCCAGAGTCAACAGATGATTGGAAAATGTCATGTATTACTGGTGCTAGATGAGAGGCATATCTGTTTAAGAACCATGGTGGAATGCCATCTGGTCCTTGCGATTTAGAAATGTTAATTTTGGAAAGTTGATCAAGTACTCCTTTAAGTGTAATTGTTAGTTTGGGGATTTCTCCATGTGGACTTCTGGCCATATCTGGTAGGGTGGAATTTCCTTCGTGTGTGAAGACACTTTGGAACTGATTGTTTAAGGCTTCTGCTTTATGTTTGTCGTCGCTAATGATGTTACCAGCAATGTTAAGGTCCCCAATACCCTGGTTATCCTGTCTAAGTTTAGAAATGAAGCTCCAAAATGATTTAGGTTTCTCTGTTATTGTTGTTGTCAGGAATTGACTTATGTAGGATAGTCTAGCAGAACGAAGGTGTTTATGCATGTTTCTCCTGATGTCACAGAATTCTTTCCAGTCTTCTGGATTTCTAGTTCTTTTTGCTTTGTTATATAGCTGTTTCTTTATTTTGCACATTTTCTTTAAATCTTTATTGAACCAGGGAAGATTGTGTCTTGAAGTAGTAAGTCGGTGCGGTACATATTGGTTCATAATGTTGATGATTTTCGTGGAAACAAGATTCCACTTGTCATTGACAGTCATGTTTTGGTTTTGAGAGAAGTATTCATGTGTAAAGTTTTCAAGAGATTTCTGGATGTTAATATTGTCGGCTTTATTTCTAATGAAGACTTTACGTTTTGGACGATGTTTGCGTTTGGGCGAAATGTTTACATCAATAATGACTGTGCTATGGTCTGCTATTCCGTCTACTACATTTATCTTCTTTATTAACCCAGGTCTATTGGTGAAGACAAGATCTAAAATATTGTTGGCATTTCCCTGTCTGTGCGTGGGTTCCTTGACATGTTGGATCAGACCATGTTCCTCTGTAAGAGAGAGTAATTTATTGGCAGCAGCTGTACTGTATCCATTGTTAGTTGTGACTTGGTGAATTTCCCAATTGATGTTAGGGAGGTTGAAATCGCCAGTAATGATGACATTATGTGTGTTGATCTTGTTACCTAATTTAGAAAGGGCTAGGTCTAGTTCTTCGATTTGAGTTCCATGAGAGTCATTTGGGGGACGATAGAGGGTACACATGATTATTGGTTTCATTCCTGTTATCTGGGTTTCAGTCCAAATGCTCTCACTGTTAGTGTCTAGGTCTGGTAGGTGGCTTGTTATGAGGTCATCTTTTGATATTTGAAATACCCCCCCTCCAGTAGTGTCTGTTTCTCTGTCCTTTCTAAAGACGTTAAAGTTGCTTGGGAATATTTCTCCATTTTTTATTGAGGGATCTAACCATGATTCAGTGCCACAGATGATGTCTGGGTTATGCAGATCGTTGTTACCCATGCGCCTGGTAACGGTGTACTGGACCATACCCGTGTCAAGTGTTGGGAACCACGGTGGCACCAATAAGACCATCTTGTGATCTGATGTTCCCAATTCATCAAGCACTGTCGGATAGCTGTACACAGGTGACATGTTAGACCACATTTTATCCAAAATTGCACAATTACGCGTGGCTGTCTTAACAAGCTGCTCGTATCCATAATGTGTCCGTAAAAACGTGTCCTTGAATTGATTAAAATCACCACTGATAATGACACCACAATCTGGGCTACGTCGCAAAACTGTGTCCAGACTAGTTTTCAGGTACTCTCGCATAGAGCCATTGTCAGCACCAGGTGGGTGGTAGATGCACGCTAAAATAATGCACGAGTATTTTCTTGGTAGTTTCTTAGGCTTCATTTTAATCCATATCACTTCGTGTTCAGCATCTTCAATATCATGTAACCGGTCATACGCAATGGTCTCGGCCACATAACACGCCACTCTCCCGCCTCCTTTATCCACGCGGTCCTTTCGTTCACAAGTGAAGCCTGCCAAACCGACAGATTCCGTTGACATGTAACTCTTGAACCAGGTTTCTGTGACACACACACAACCCACGTTGTTCGTACGTGCTACCGCGAGCAATTCATCTGATTTCTCAATACTTAGTGACCGAGCGTTGAGACTCAGAATCGTTGGTAAGCCCCACCGTGGATTGATCGCAAGCGTGACTAAATTGTCTGCATTCACACCTGTTGTTCTATGTTGTGGTATTACATTGCGAAGTGGTTGACCCCAGGCCTGACTAATCACACTACAAATGTCACTGAAATAACTGCAGCTAAACTCACTATGCTTTTTCTTCTGCCAAGTGCTAAGTTTCTGCCAACAAACATTAAGTCCAAATTCAGATCAGTCAGACCTCATCTCATTGCCTTTCTCAGTGGACACATTTATTTACACATAATGCCAATTAAGGACACCTGCCTGCTAATTCCCTTTGTGTTGGATGGGAAGCCTCTGCCACTTGAATAGAACCCTTATTTACTCAAGCCTACCGTTCAGCCCACATTTCCCTAATTAAATAGGTCAGCTGTACAGATATTTAGTTACATGTGGTTAGTAGGATTTGCCTTTTGTAAAATTCAAAATGTCATTTATATATTTTATAACATTATGTATATATGAATTATTATATTAGGTAAAATATATATATATACATAATATATATATGATTGTGTCGCGCCTCTACGTGGCTGCACCAAAACAAGCTCGTGGATATTTTACATTTTTACCTGTTTTTAACCGTGGAACAGCAGTGCAATTTTATAGTTGTTTTTATGAATGTCTCGGGTCGAAGGTGGACTGCGCCATTTTAACAAGTACTTAATGACATTTTAGCATTTCTATAATTTATATGCAGTGCGTACCAGTATAGTGAACTGCACCTGTGTCACAACATTGTAGCCGGTTGACCAGGCGTGACGACAACTAGAACAATGCACTGCCACAGCATGATCACATACAATATATTGGATCTACTGCGAATTGGACGTTCTATTGTTACTGGACGCTACCTTTCAATAGATGCTTGTGTGGCTCCACTACGACCACCAGAACGCGTGAACAATCGGCGGACTCGTAGGGGGTGTAGGGCAGGGAGGTCAAAGCAAAGACCCATTCCTGTTCTGATTACTCCTCGCTTCCCATCATCGGTCATCGTGAGATGTGAAACCTACACATCGAATTTGATTCGACTCGAGAGTGTATGTGACATACCATCTGTACGCCAAGTGTGTTTCTGCTTGTTGAATGCCAGATCGGTGTGTGACGCGAAGCAAGCGGGGAAAGCGACCGTGATATGTGACCTCATTGAGGACAATGATCTAGACATACTCGCCATCACAGAGACGTGGTTGAGTGCTGTTGACTCCTTTTCTACTGGTTGCATCACACCTGCTGGTTACCAACTACGACATGTCCCGAGAACGTACGGTACCGGTGGCGGTGTTGCAGTTGTCTACAAGTCTGGCTTCACTACGCGACATCTCGAGATGCCGAAATCAAAGACATTTGAATCGATATGTCTACAACTCAGCAATGGCACTCAGTCTGTTCGCCGTCTTGTCGTCTATCGCCCCCCGCCAAACTCCAAGAATGGCTTTACAACTGCGGAATTTCTCCTAGAATTTGGTGATTTGTTGGACTCCATGTCGATGTATACGTCAAACATGCTGATCGCAGGTGATTTTAACTTCCACATGGACAATATATCAGACAATGACACTAAGCGCTTTCAAAACATTTTAAATGCAGCAGATCTTACTCAGCACGTGGAAGTCCCGACGCATGTTGCCGGACATACCATCGACCTGCTTATAACGCGTTCATATGATACGTTTCTGAACAATATACGAACAGACATCCCACACATGTCAGACCACTCGGCAATTCATTGCACACTGCAACTCGTGAAACTACCAAACGTCCGGGTAACGACGACGAGTCGAAATTATCGACATATCAATACCACTGCGATATGTGATGAAATCCGTTCGATGCTACTGTCAAATCATCTGTCTGATGACATGAACCATGCTGTTGACATGTACAATGAAACCATTGCGGCTATCATTGACAAGCAAGCATCGTTAAAGAACCTCACAGTGATTGTACGACCACACACGCCGTGGTATAATGATGGCATACGATCGCAAAAGTGTGTTAGACGACAACTGGAAAGAACATGGAGAAAATCTGGACTGGAGTCTGAGAGGCTTGCCTACTGCCTCCAGCGCCAGCTCGTCATTTCGTCTGTGCACCGTGCAAAACTCGAATACCACACGAATCAAATTGATGATGCATCTGGTGACCAGAAGCAGCTGTTCAAGATTGTTGCCAAGCTCCTACACACTGATAATGGCACACCACTACCGCCATGTGACTCGTCTGACACACTGGCAATGCGGTTCTCGGATTTCTTCTCAGAAAAGATCTCGAAAATTCTGTCTGAACTGAATCAGAATGTCATCACTGTAAAGCCTCTGCTGATGATGCACCGCAGACGTGTCTGCTGACTGCATTTGAGCCAGCCACTGAGGCTGAAATTGGAATGTTGTTGAAGTCATCGCCAGTGAAATCTTGTGAACTTGATCCCATTCCGACATGGCTTCTTAGAGACTGTGCGCACGATGTTGTACCTGTGCTCATGACAATTGTTAACCTGTCTCTGAGAACGGGGGTAATGCCTTCGCACTTGAGAAGTCTAGACAAAACTGTCTTGAATAACTACCGACCCGTGTCAAATCTACCCTATCTATCGAAGACAATAGAACGTGTCGTTGCTGCGAGATTGTCAGCTCACATGTCAGAGCACGATCTCTGTGAGCCCTATCAGTCAGCGTACAAGCCGAATCACAGCGTTGAGACGGTCCTTGTCTGTGTGCAGAATCACATCCTGCACGCAATGGACAATCAGCATGTTATCATCATGGTTCTCCTTGATCTATCGGCTGCGTTTGACACCGTCGACCATGAAGTGATGTTGCATAGACTCCTACATGATATCGGAGTGGTCCAAG
The DNA here is from genome assembly GCA_020002185.1 of Paraescarpia echinospica. Lineage (NCBI taxonomy): Eukaryota > Metazoa > Annelida > Polychaeta > Sabellida > Siboglinidae > Paraescarpia > Paraescarpia echinospica. The sequence continues at coordinate 48,584,698 of CM034542.1, forward strand.
ATGCACTGGACTGGTTTAAGTCATACCTAAGAGACAGAGTCCAGTCTGTCCACATTCATGGCGCTACATCGCCTGCTCGTCCTCTGGTATACGGGGTACCACAAGACTCCGTGCTGGGTCCTCAGCTGTTCTCCATCTATGTAGCACCAGTTGCTAAGATTATTCGCAAGTACAATTTGATGTGTCATTTCTACGCGGATGATACTCAAATCTGCATTCCAGTGAAACCACACCAAGAGGAAATTGCTGCGGCTGTCGTCCGTATTGAAGAATGTGTAGCGGAGATCAGGACGTGGATGGTGACAAACTTTTTAAAGTTGAATGACTCAAAGACAGAAGTCATCGTGCTCGGCTCTGCGCAACAACTAAACAAAATTGAGCTGCGCACACTATGCATTGGAGACTGTTTGGTCACTGTAACTCAGAATGTACGGAACCTTGGTGTACAGTTCGATGCCGAGATGAAGATGGAGACGCACGTGACTGATGTCTGTAGATCTGCAATTTTCCATCTCAGAAATATTGCAAGAATAAAACGCCTGCAGCGACGGAACAAGTCATACATGCGTTTGTTACCAGCAGACTTGATGTAGGCAATGCATTACTCCACCGACTGCCTGTGAAACAACTAGAACGGTTGCAGAGAGTACAGAACTGGGCGGCTTGTCTTGTCGACGGCGCCAGGAAGTTCTGTCATGTCACACCTCTATTGATGAAGCTGCACTGGCTGCCAATAGCAGTTAGAGTAGAGTATAAGATACTTCTACTCACGCACCGAGCACTGACTGGCTGTGCACCACAGTATATCACCAAATGTTTGAACAGACGTCAGCCAACTCGATTGTTGCGCAGCAGTGAACACAATCATTTATGTGTACCACGTGCATCGCGTCGCTGGGGTGATAGATCCTTTTGCGTGGCAGCCCCAACACTATGGAACTTGCTGCCGAAAAAGCTGACTGCAACAAGAATGACAAACACTTAAACCAAACCTTAAAACTTATCTGTTTTCCCGAACATTCTGTACGGCGCCGTGAGCAACGATTGTTTGAACGGCGCAATATAAATGTCACGATTTGATTTGATATACAATGTAAGTATATTATACATATATATATATATATATAATATATATATATATATACAATGTATGTATATTATACATACATATATAAATAAAATTTGTCGAATTTGTTGTTCCATCCTTTACATATGTTGTTTGAACGAGGATTATATATTGTTTGATATTTATTGATATTTAAAGTGTCTTTTTCTTCCCTGTGACTTTTTTCTGTGAATTTATTTTTCCTGTGACATTATTGTGTAATACCAGCCCTATAATACCGTTAAACTACAACGCCTGCAAGTACTTCAGAAAATTTCTCGGCGATGATCGACCATATTCTTAATATATAGCATACTGGTGTTGTATAAACATACATATATAATAGTGCATATTTGCAATAATTTTTATATAACCTTACCTTCATGTGTTTCAACAAGTTTGTTATTACCCCAGAGCCGGAGGAAATCTTCATGTCGCAGTGATCAAATTCTGCTGATTTGTTCGCCATGTCTGTAGTAAGACTATGTACTCTGCAGTCTTGTAGATATGACTGACAATATGCTTGCTTGTCTGCGGTGCCAGGTTCTGAGGTTCTGAACAGATTGCAATTTGCAACTGACTACTATTCAGTCATTATCTTAAGCTAAGGCAATTATGTCTACCACAAAAGTCCACAATACAAGTGAACTGGTGGTTTCTGAACATCTGAAGCCACTACAACTGATCAAGGCATCAGATAGTTTTAGTTTATCCCATGTAATTGACTCATGGCTTCAACTCTCAGCTGACATGCATGTAAGTGCCTGTGCTTATCATCCCCTTTATACTTATAAACCAATCAACCACCATCACAAGTACCATCAATTATGTTTCGTGTTATATGAAGCTTTGTACAAAATAAGAATAAATATACAGTAATTTTTACTGTAGCCATTTCTTTTCAATCCTTCTGATAGACCCAACTACTTAACAAAAACGTAAAAAAGTACTTGTAAAAAGTACTTCCCAAGTCCAAGTACTTTGATGGTCAAGTACAAGTCCAAATCCAAGTACTGCACTCAGCAAAATGGCAAGTACAAGTACAAGTCCATGTACAGTACTTGCTGTACTTAAGTACACAAGTACTCAAGTACTCGAGTACTTGAACCCATCCCTGGTGTATATACGCGCGTAATTGTGAGGGTGTGCGTGCGTGTGTGTGCGTTTGAGTGTTAGTGAGTTTGTTTGTGTGCGTGCACTAGGTAACGACATTTCTCGGCAATATGACCTATGTAATATATATATATATATATATCAATATATATACATATTATATATATATATATATATATATATATGATATATATATATATATGAGGGTTTCCATATTTTAGTGACGTTTTGTGTCCACACATTGCAAGAGGTTCTGTTCATTGAAAAATTATATTTACAAGTAATGTTTTGGACATAAAAGGTTATGCTCCTTAAAGGTTATGAATATATCATACTAAAATATTTATCACTTCTGGTATACCAACAATTGTAGACTGAAATGTCAAATGTCACTCCATGACGCAAAGTTACTATGTCCCAGTACAAGTTCTCAACTTAGTCAATGTTTATCTACATAATTTCAAGATGCAGAATTGATTCAAATGTGCCCTGTTCCAGTAATCAATGTATTTACTTTAATAACAAAACAACTGTTGAAACAAATATATTTGTCTTTTACTTGTTACAACTATAAATAACATTGTCCCAGTGACTTGTGTCACTCCATGACATTGTACTACAATTGACCGTTACAATGGGTTTCTAAGTGTTGTTGAAGCAGGCTGATGGTGCTCCCTTTTCCCAAACACATACTGCTGGCAATGACACATGGTAAGATTGTGTGCAATAAAAACTGTTTGAACTATCCAATATAATGTGCTAGAATACCAATGCATGTGTTAATTCGTTGTCACCTCAGTGACATCCACTCCCCACTTCCCAGTAAACTTAACTGCCTGACACTACCAATAATACAAAGAGTAATTAAACCACTTGACTATTCTGTGATATGGCTGATAACAGACACATTTAGCTGCATGTTTTTTGAAGTGGAATACTTGAATGTGTCACTCCACGACAGTCACTCCATGACAAATGGATATGTCATGGAGTGACTGTTGTGTCATGGAGTTAATGAATAGTACAATTATTTAATTTCTTGTTAGTGATTGGGGCATATGTACATTTAAACATGTTCTTACATGCAGAAACATCATAACATCTATTGCGTGCCCAATCCAATGTCATTCATTTCATAGCCATTTTATTGGAAGTGGATGTCTTGGAGGGGCACTCCAAGACACCAGAGTGTGGGTTGCTTTCTCATCTCCTCAAGCCTAAATAATGCCAATTAATAAAACATTATCACCAGCAAAATATACTGATCTGCAAGGACCACATATTGATTTAAAGTTTTACATGTATTCTAGAGAGAAAACAATGGATCACACTACAGGAAAAGAACTGGTAAAAAGAAATCTGGGGCGCAACAACAGAAGGCGTATATGGACAGGAATAAGTCAAACACTGCGAGATATGAAGATTTTAAAGAAAATGATAGAAAACGTTAGCATCAGAAATATAAACAAATTTAGGTAAGCAACAGGGTTGTGGGACAGCAGAGACAAAGGTGGCGAGAGTCAGCTGAACGTTCTCGAGCAAAGAAAAAGGTTCACCAGCAACAACTATGTTTACTAAAGCAAAACACTCCAACAACATCACCAGAACAAGATGACAGTGGTGCTAATGCAGATGCAACAAACACGTCAGAACGAATCACTACAGAAGCAACGTGGTCGTCAACGAGTGCGTCGGGACAGAAGCAAGTTTAACAAGATTTAACAAGATTTAACAAGATTGCCATCCAGAGAATTAACTCTAGATGGCAGGTGGACAAGGAAGCCCTTTGGCTTATCGAGAGTCCAACCCTTTTATTTACATATATCCAGCCCTTCTGAGGTATGTGTCGATTTTATTTTTTAAACATATTCACACTACTAACACCCACACAATCATCAGATAATCTGTTCTATTCATTCACAGTCCTTTGTGAAAATGAGAACTTTCTTACGTCTAATCTACACTGCTCCTTTCCTAATGTAACTTCATGTCCTCTAGTCTTTATATCTTTCTTAACTGAAAAAACACATTTCTATCAATATTTTCATAACCATTCAATATTTTAAACACTTCTATCTGATCTCCTCTCAATCTCCTGGTCTCTAATGTTGTTAAACCACATTCTTTTAGGCGTTTTTCATAACTAAGATCCCTCAGTTTTGGTATCATTGTAGTCGCTCTCCTCTGTACTCTTTCTAGCATATCTATGTCCTTCTTGCGGTATGGCCTCCACGCTTGTATACAATATTCTAAATGAGGCCTAATTATTGTTTTGTACAGCGGTATTATTAGTTCTTTTTCTTTATATGCTATATTTCGCCTAATCAATCCAAGGATTTTCTTTTCTTTTGAAGCTGCAGTTCCACACTGCTCTGAAACCTTCATGTCAGCACTAATTGTCAGTCCTAAGTCTTTTTCTTTTACAGTAGTACTTAGTATGGTTCCACCCATTGTATATTTTACATATTCGTTCCCATGTCCTGTGTGAAAGCATTTACATTTCCCAAAATTGAACAACATTTGCCACTTTTCAGACCATTTGATCAACCTGTCAAGATCATCTTGTAAATGCTGTCTATCTCCATCACTTTTAATCCTTTTAAACACTTTTGCATCATCTGCAAATTTCAACACCTTGCTAGCTATATCATCGTCCAAATCGTTTATATATATTAAGAATAATATAGGTCCCAGTACTGATCCCTGTGGAACCCCACTCAAAACTGATTTCCAGTTTGAAGCCTCCCAATCAACAACTACCCGTTGTCTTCTGTCAATCAGCCATTTTTCTATCCAGTTAATTATACCATTTCCTTGTAGCGTCAAAGTAACAGAAAACAACTCACTGGTGAAGAGAGAGAACGTTTTAATTGCAGCACTGACACACACGTCGCTTTACGCCAGACTTCCACATACATGTCAACCTCGCATAATGTCATTACATAACAACGCGGCATTGTGCCAACGCCGCCGCCGACGACGACCGCCGAACAATAAAGGACACGCCCAAAATACACTGCACTTCTAAGCCACACTGCACTTCTATACAATGCCATGGGCCTTTAATTTAAGCAATAATCTTTGATGTGGCACTTTGTCGAAAGCTTTTTGAAAATCTAAGTAGATGATATCTACTGGTGATCCCTCGTCTACCCACTTTGTGATATCTTCCAAAAAACACAACATATTTGTTAAGCATGACCTCGCTTTTAGAAACCCATGTTGAGATGGGTTTATCAACTTATGTTTAGCAAGAAAATCCACCATTTGATCTTTAATTAGTCTTTCTAATAATTTACAAATCACCGATGTTAAACTCACTGGTCTATAATTATTCGTCTTCTCTCCTGTCACATTCTCTTCCATTCCCTTCTTTCTTGTCGCGTTTTCTCTTGTCCCCTTTCCTCCTGTCATCTTCTCTTTTAGCACATTTACTCTCACTTCCTTTCGTCCCTTCATCTTTCCTCCCATCACATTTTCTTCTCTCCTCTCCCGTACCTTAACTTTCTCCCCTGTCACCTTCACGCCTGTCATGTTTTCTGTTCTTTGCTGAACACTCTGTCTTCTTCCATCAGTCTTCTGTCTCACAGTCTTACCAACTGCCTCTGTGGTATCTACCTCTTCACCACCTGTATCGCTGTCGCGTCTCTCCTCGTTCTCTACAGTCTGACTACCTGTTGATCTATCCCCACTGACCCGTTTTCTTTTCCTCTGCCGAACACTTTTCCTCCGTCCCTCTGTCTTCTCAATTTCTTGTTCCTTCACACCTGTCACCTTCCCTCCTCTTAGTCTCCTTTCTTCAATCTCCGTGTCACAACTCTGCTCCTTCTGTGTTGTAGAATTATCAAGTCTCTCCGCGTCATCCCTCTCTGCCCCATCTATTTCTATGTTGAGTCTCACCTCCATCTCCTTCACTATATCCGTCAACTTACACACCTCCTTCATAAGACATTCCACCCTCAAACACCCCATACACCGAAAGGTGAATCCGCCATCTTTGGTCTCTGCCCATGATTTTGGACAGCCAGACAACACAGGTGTAGTAAGTTCAGAACTATCACTGTTTGAAAACAGTGCCTTAGTGTTTTTAATCTATGTTCAAAATTCAAATTAAAACTGATAGATTTTACCATAAAATGTTGATAGATGGTAGTTTGCAATAATGTTAATGCATTTCGAATACATCCAATCTGGCGCTATGACAGCCCAGGTGTATGTAATTAGATTTGTTTTCAATTGAGAAAATCAAATGAGATAATATCGATATTTAACAGTACAAGAAGGTTTTTAACCTAGGTTAAAAAGCCGTAGTGTTTTGAACTTGTGACTGTTTTAAACGTCGTACACAAGTTTGTATAAGGTACTTTTGCCCCAGTGTGTTCGACACATCGGTTTAGCGCAGTAATTGGTTGCAAAAATCGTCCGTGCAAACGTGTTGAAATCTGGCCAATCCTCGACCGACAGCATGGGGAACTGTCGTCAATTTTCGTCACAATATTTACTCATATAAAATGGAGGCGGGAACGTTTTTATCAGATAAAAATCCAGTAGCTGATTTAATTATTTCGGGTGCATGTGATACGTTGAACATGCATTCTTTATCTTTTTCGCGTAAACATCAGGGCCCGTATGCATGACGAACGGACGACTCCCTAATCCACGTTTAGCGGCTATCGGGCGGATAAACGTACTAAATTGGTATTCATAAAGCGCGGATAGGACTATCTGGTGACGTAAACGCAGATAAAGTTCTGCACCCATTTTCCTGCGTATTGTGGCCTATCCGCCGGATAACAATGGCTGCTTTCGTTCTGCAATGCTACTGACAAAGGATAATGCTGCGAAGAAATCGGGACCGAAGCCATAAGTTTGACGCCTTTGAAAACGAACAAGTAGTTACAAAGATTCGCTTTAGGCAACAAACCTTCGTAGGCATAACTATTACAGACGACACACCAAGAACTCGGGGTTTGGATCGTTGACGCCGCTGCTAGAAGTGCTCGTAATACTGCGACATGATACTTTGGTAGTTTTCAGGACGACTGATTGGGATTTACCAGTCTACCGCACATACTATAGACTACTAAATCAGCGTCAAGCAGACTGGACTATGGCAACGTTTTACTACGTTAATATTTAATGACATTATTATTTGTCAACAATGAATAATCTGCTGATTGCGTTGCGATGTTTGCACCAATAGTCAATACTTATATGGCTAAACACAACCGGAGAGCTATCCACGGCCGTATTTATGACTTGTGCATACGAAATTGGAACAAAAGTTAAACGCGAATAGCTATTCGCGAATAGCGGCTATCCGCGTTTAATGTTTTCCGGTCTTCATGCATATGGCATTATGGGCCCTGCTCAATATATATATATATATATATATATGAGGGTTTCCATATTTTAGTGACTTTTAACTGGAATGTATGACAAAAATAAATCAAGCTGATTTCGGGTGCCTTTGGGTTTTTCTAGGTGTTTTACATATAAGGATCATTATGTGTTACCCAGCAGAGCTGATTTGGAAGTTAGTTACATTAATCGGGGCATTTCAAAATAAACTTCCGTCATGGAGGTGACATGGCGTCATGGAGGTGACATGACGTCATGGAGGTGACATGTTGTCATGGTAAATACTGGCACACAGGCTCGTAACCAAACAAGTGTCATGGAATGATACAAACCCGCACCTACCTGGCATGTACACTTCGCATTTCATTTTTTTAATTAGGCATACACACTTAGCATTTGTGCTTACAACAAGATACTAATCTACATTAGTAATAGCGATCACTAACGACACATCAAACATGTATCATTGAATTCAGTTGAAGAAGCCAGTCATTAAGGCAATCTCTTAATCAAAAGTATACACAGTTTTTCCTGGCCCCTGCTGTTCAATGACTGGAGACGGAAGTTGGCGGACGACATTGCATGACTCCAGCCAAGCGATGTCATGTTTTTTTGGCCATCTGTACCGTTGGTTCCCACATAACCGACAGAGCATGGATAAACCCATCTTACACTTGGGGAACTCAGCACAGTATTTTCCATGCAGCTGAGTCATTGTCTCTGAGAGTATTCTTCGTTGCATTTTAACCCCAGTTTTGGTGACTGTGTCTCATCTGCTAGTAGTAATCCTACCGTTATAATCTATGCACAGGAATATCTTGACTTTACCTGATAGTCTCTGTCCTAGTGAATGTTTCTTGTGTAGTTAGTCAAGTTCTCCATTCCACGAGTCAGCATTTTGGGGATGCCGAGAACGCCATGAGCCATTGCACGCATCCTGTACTTCTTTATGCGGAATTGCATCAATTTGGTAATCATTTGCTTTTCTTTATATGACTTGGATCTTCTGTACCTCTCCTTGATGCCTGACATCACAACTGTTGAGAAGGTCAATTGATTGCGCATCTTTGGAGTAAGTTTGCTCTTGCTGTTTCGCAGCAAACGGTTAATGTCTTGTTGGTGTCGATTTGCCCAGTTGTTGTGATTTAAGGCGCTGTAATTTTTCGGTGTTTTTCTGCACTATGGTTTGATTTCTCCATTTCTTTCTCCAATTTATATGTTCTCATGTACAACAGTTCAACTCAACGAGCGGGAACTTCCGATGGTGAATTGGTTTGAATTTGGTGTAGCAAACTTGCGAAAATATAAGGATATTTGATCAAGATAAGTGATATTATTGAGTGTATAGCATACATAACGTAATTATAGATATATAAGTAAGCAATATTTTTTGTTCAAAGTTAGCTAGAGGGAGTAATCTAGGGTAGATTAAAAGTAGGCGATTTGCGAGCGATAATTGGGGACGTTAATGTAATCGGAACGTTGTTTACAAAGTGGGTCACTGGCGAAGTTAACGTAACGTGAACGACAATAGAATAGCGTTATTTGAGATAATCGATGTAGTTAGATGAGTAATTAAAACCTGAAATAACAACCTGTTAAAGTGTATATTAGTACACAGGAAACAGTCTTTGTAAAGACTACCTTTTTACTTGTATCTAAGCCGAACTTGAATACATTGTCATCGACATCGTAACTAGGTAAGGCACGGTGTGTCACTGTGTGTTAACAAATATAACTAACTATAACCTAAACAATCTGGTGTAAATTGTACACAGAAAAGTATTTTCAAAGACTATAAAAACTATTTTTAACATAAATAAATTATAATATGGCACCTTGCAAGCGGTAACTCAGGGCAAAACGACACTTAGTTTGCAACGACTGCCAGAGCTGGGCGGATTTTGCGTTGTCTGGCTGTCCAAAATCATGGGCAGAGACCAAAGATGACGGATTCACCTTTCGGTGTATGGGGTGTTTGAGGGTGGAATGTCTGATGAAGGAGGTGTGTAAGTTGACGGATATAGTGAAGGAGATGGAGGTGAGACTCAACATAGAAATAGACGGAGCAGAGAGGGATGACGCGGAGAGACTTGATAATTCTACAACACAGAAGGAGCAGGGTTGTGACACGGAGACTGAAGAAAGGAGACTAAGAGGAAGGAAGGTGACAGGTGTGAAGGAACAAGAAATAGAGAAGACAGAGGGACGGAGGAAAAGTGTTCGGCAGAGGAAAAGAAAACGGGTCAGTGGGGATAGATCAACAGGTAGTCAGACTGTAGAGAACGAGGAGAAACGCGACAGCGATACAGGTGGTGAAGAGGTAGATACCACAGTTGGTAAGACTTTGAGACACAAGACAGATGGAAGAAGACAGAGTGTTCAGCAAAAATTAGAAAACATGACAGGCGTGAAGGTGACAGGGAAGAAAGTGAAGGGACGGGAGAGGAGAGAAGGAAATGTGATGGGAGGAAAGATGAAAGGACGAAAGGAAGTGAGAGTAAATGTGCTAGAAGAGAAGATGACAGGAGGAAAGGGGACAAGAGAAAACTCGACAAGAAAGAAGGGAATGGAAGAGAATGTGACAGGACAGAAGACGAATAATTATAGACCAATGAGTTTAACATCGGTGATTTGTAAATTATTAGATAGACTAATTAAAGATCAAATGGTGGATTTTCTTGCTAAACATAAGTTGATAAACCCATCTCAACATGGGTTTCTAAAAGCGAGGTCATGCTTAACAAATATGTTATGTTTTTTGGAAGATATCACTAAGTGGGTAGACGAGGGATCACCAGTAGATATCATCTACTTAGATTTTCAAAAAGCTTTCGATAAAGTGCCACATCAAAGATTACTGCTTAAACTAAAGGCCCATAGCATAGGAAATGGTATAATTAACTGGATAGAAAAATGGCTGATTGACAGAAGACAACGGGTAGTTGTTGATGGGGAGGCTTCAAACTGGAAATCAGTTTTGAGTGGGGTTTCACAGGGATCAGTACTGGGACCTATATTATTCTTAATATATATAAACGATTTGGACGATGATATATCTAGCAAGGTGTTGAAATTTGCAGATGATACAAAAGTGTTTAGAAGGATTAAAAGTGATGGAGATAGACAGCATTTACAAGATGATCTTGACAGGTTGATCAAATGGTCTGAAAAGTGGCAAATGTTGTTCAATTTTGGGAAATGTAAATGCCTTCACACAGGGCATGGGAACGAATATGTAGAATATACAATGGGGGGAACTGTACTAAGTACGACTGTAAAAGAAAAAGACTTAGGGCTGACAATTAGTGCTGACCTGAAGGTTTCAGAGCAGTGTGGAATTGCAGCTTCAAAAGGAAATCAAATCCTTGGATTGATTAGGCGAAATATAGCAAATAAAGAAAAAGAACTAATAATACCGCTGTACAAAATAATAGTTAGGCCTCATTTAGAATATTGTATACAAGCGTGGAGGCCATACCGTAAGAAGGAAATTTATATGCTAGAAAGAGTACAGAGGAGAGCGACTAAAACGATACCAAAACTGAGGGATCTTAGTTATGAAAAACGCCTAAAAGAATGTGGCTTAACAACACTAGAGACCAGGAGATTGAGAGGAGATCAGATAGAAGTGTTTAAAATATTGAATGGTTATGAAAATATTGATAGAAATATGATTTTTTTTAGTTAAGAAAGATAGAAAGACTAGAGGACATGAAGTTACATTAGTAAAGGAGCAGTGTATATTAGACGTAAGAAAGTTCTCATTTTCACAAAGGACTCTGAATGAATGGAACAGATTATCTGATGATTGTGTGGGTGCTAGTAGTGTGAATATGTTTAAAAATAAAATCGACACATACCTCAGAAGGGCTGGATATATGTAGATAAAAGGGTTGGACTCTCGATAAGCCACAGGGCTTCCTTGTCCACATGCCTTCTAGAGTTAATTCTCTGGATGGCAATCTTGTTAAATCATGTTATATATGTGTTTCATCATTCAGAGACTGCAGATTTGTTTACCTGTTTGCGTGTGTTCCGCATCTCAAAGCAACACATTAACAAGAGCCAACGTTGCAGATGCTTCACCATTATCCGTTTTTATTAACACTACCAAACAAAATTCAACAGTGAGTACACATAAAACCATTCTCACAACAAAATATAGTTATGTGCAATCACAAAATAACATTGGTTGAAATTAAACGAGATTCGCTTTTTCGATGTCACCACGTTTTCGGCATATTATTATGTCACTAGTAGCTGCTTCTACTAGCTATCCAGGCAGCAACCACCAACTACAGCAGTATCAAATACCACCTACCGCAGCAGCAACTGCCATTCCCCTCAGTAGCAACCATCGATTATCTCAGTAGCAACAACCAACTATCTCAGTAGCAATCACCAGCTATCTCAGTAGCAATCACCAACTACCGCAGCATCAACCAGCTTCACCAGCAGCTACCTCAGTAGCAACCACCAGCTATATCAGCAAACACCAGCTTCACCAGAAGCAACCAGCAGCTGCAGCAGCAAAGGTCAACAGTTATACGAGCAACCACCTGCTACTTCAACAACAAGCACCAACAACCTCAGCAGGAACCGTCAGCTACCTCAGTAATCAACAGCTATATCGGCCGTTTACAGTATATACAGTCTGCAATGTTCAAATGTTTCCTGCAACATTGGTTTCCTATCAAATTGGAACGACGCAGCGTAGAGAGAACGAACATACGGTGATTATTTAAACATGTGTCACCCACGTTTTATAATCACGAGGTCCACGAGAGATACACACACCATTAAGTTTGGCAAACGTTTGATATATGGGAAAACGTATTCCACCTACGGAAACACTTAGGAAAATAAACAAACGACTAATTTTGCATGTTATGCCACCTACTTCTAAATGCTATCGTAAATAAATAAATACATATTATTTCCATGTTATATACATTTTTGAAAAGGTAATATAAGCTGAAACACCCACAATAACCAGTGAAACAAATGTCACACTTAATACTGATTACACCCGACTAACAACAGGCGCATTCCTAGTAGTAGTTTTTCCACCAATTGATGTTATGCACAGCAAAGACATTTACAAGTAAATTTACTTTGCAACCTACGTAGGCGTAACTGCATCATCTTCAAGTTCCAAACGAGCGCATAACGCTAACAAAGCGAATACGTCTTGTTTGCGGCACATCGTTTGGACGCGAGGAGGTTGATTACGTGTCTCCCAGCTGCCTCGCGAAAACCGTGATTGAACCAAGTCTTTTTCTGGCAAACGCAATGTCTGCAACGCCTTCTGCTGTCGCGCACACGAAGGTCAACATAACAAGCCATTCCTGCAGGGACGTCTGCCAGAAGCCGATTGCTTACGCCTCCCAGAGTATATCAAATAATGACATTCTATGGTGTCAACCTTATAGATGAATAAAACGACTGGGAACTACGCCGCGGAAAAGATACGTGGGGGGAGGGAGCGGAGGAAGGGAACATGGGAAACATTATGTATATGGAGTGCTAGGTGTTGAAACACGCCGGATTCGCGAGGATAATTGTTATCTCCCGTTTTTTAAGTCATGTAATATATTATCCAAGAAATATATGCCAAGGCAATTCAAGTGTGGCAGTAACTGAAGGTTTCAGTAATGTTTGACTGACATGCAAACGGTATTTCGTCAATTCAAACGTCATCATTCTTCTAATAGTTGGAATACGATTATCCAATTTTCATATCCGTTGTTGACGACTTTATTTCTTCAATAAGAAATAATGTCGTAATATTATGGTTTTTACTGGCGCCGAATAAGCACTTCATAAAATATCACATATTTTAATCACACGAACAAAACCGTCGCCATACACATAACCAGCAGTTTGCAGTCTTTCACTAATTTACTTGTAGTAATTATTATGTGAAAGCTGTCTGCGAACATCACATGGAAATATATGGAATATTTGCTAAACAACCTAGACTGATGATAATATACAATTAAAACTACACATCAATAAACACACGTCCTAATTACCCGTAACTAACATGAAACCATCACCATATGGTAAGTGTGTGCGTGCGTGTGTGTGTGTGTGTGTGCGCGTGTGTGTGTGTACGCGCGCGCGCGGATGTGAAAGCAGCAAAGTCTAAATCAGGTACCTAGTTACCATAGCAGCATATGTATGACACGATATTGTTTCAAAATAAAAAAGTACATCATGAAAATATCGAAACTCAACTAATCGATTTCCGTTGCAATTTGTTCTAGTCTAGTTTATCTACTGCTATATTTAGTTCAGCTCTTGGTCAACAAGTTATTAACTAGCGAAGCGCTATTCGTTTAAAATTTAGTTCAGATTTTTGCATGATATCGTTGGTATCAATCGAGGAATAAAAGCATATAACTTGCACGCGAAGTAACCAGTAAACATGGTCTACAGCATACCGCCACAGTGAAACCTGCTTTATCTGGACAACAAAGGGTTTGGACATTTTTGTCTCGATGTGAAATTTGTGTGTCTGTGTCTGATGTGTGTATTGCAAACACCAGCTATCTTGGTAACTATTGACGAGTACACAACACTCTCGTTGCATGCTTCATTCGTGACATGCACAAAACGCTGACCCTACCTGCCGCCTATATCCATATATAGTTGTGTGGAGGAATCCACGCACCTATTCATTCGCCACCACCAATTTCAACGCTTCTACGTTCGCGTTACATCCTATTATACATATATTAAATATCATCATTAACATAACATTGAATAACCTATCACGAAGACAGCAACATACGCAAGCTGTCCTGAATTCAAGATTTCCGCGCGCCGGACGACGTCATCAGGCTGCAGATTAGATCGAGTTTCGCCTCCATGGATGATAGTTTCGCTTCCATGTCCATTACCCGCTTCTCGGAAATAGTCTGTTGCGCCTCAAAATGTCTCATCATATCGAAGATACCATTCTGCATCCGGTACATCTCGACGAGAGTGACGCCACTGTCCATCAGACGGCGCTGCTCGTGCTTAATGTCACGAAGGCGGTGAATGGCCTTGAGGAGTTTCCGGTGGTAGCGACGGCGCGAGACGTCCTGGCCGAGCCGGTTGTACTTGTAAACGTACCAGCCCGCCTTGATGATGTCAGCGGCCGCTGCCTTGTTGCGTTTGTCCAGCTCCACGTCGATGACGAAGTTGTGGACGTACTTCTCGGCGCGAGAGAGTTCGAGCTTGCGCGCGAGGACGGCGACAACAAGGGCCGTACAGCCGGCGCCAAACATGCCCGTGAGGACAGCGACGCCGCGGCCGCAATACGACTCCGGCACGATGTCTCCGTAGCCGACGGACAGGAAGGTGATGGCGATGAGCCACATGGTGTTCAGGAAGTCTGAGTGGGTGTTATCGTGATACATCTCGCAGGCGCGCAGCAGCCACGATGCTATCAACAGCACGGACACCATGAGTACGGTGAGCACGTACTCCGGGCACATTGTCATCATCGACTTGAAGATAAACTTGAAGTTGAAGTTGATACGATTGAGCGCGCCGAGACTCTGCGAGGAGGCGTCCGTGAAGAGTTTGCTGTGGAGCATGAAGACGCGACAGACGAGGAACAAGCGAAAGAACATTGGCACAGACAGGGTCACGTCAATGGGGATGGTCGTCGTGGAGAAACGGCCTGATAATGGGTCATAGGTCGTCCACGAGAAGTCATAGCGGCCGGGCAGAGGGTGGATGGCATACACAACCACCTCGAGTGTGATCGCGAGGGTGCGTTTTGTCGACATCGCTAGGGTCCAATCATCCAGCGAGTTGTCGCACATGTACAGCTTAACGTCCAGCGCGTGGTACCACAGGATGAACCCCAGAAGCGTCACCGTCGATAGACTGATGGCGACTTTCACGAGCAGCGATGCCGTTTCCTCTTTGTTGAAGATGCCGGACATGCATAGTTCCGTCTCAATCACCATCAGCACGATGCCGGCTATAGCGAAGAAGAGGGCGAAGTCGCATATTACTTTACGTCGTTGGAACAACTCCTTCCGCTTTGCCAGACGGTAGCCGACATTGTCGAACTTCCTCTTCCGTTTCTCGGGGATGTCCTCCGAGTACATCTGGAAATGTCCGTTCGTACCCACAAGCGGGATACCCGGATCTTCCACCGTGGTGCTCATGGCTGCGACTCTATCCGGAGAGAGTCCGACTGGTGCACGGATCACTGACTCTGTCCGTGCAACAGCCGGAACTCTACTCTGTCAGCAGTGGCACGGTCGTTACATGGCCAGTGTCGTCCTTGTAGGAGACCGTCTTAGAAGTCGGCCACACTCCTAGCATGCATCAGTCAACCCGCGCACCTGTGAAACACAGTAAGCAATTTACTATATAATGCTGCTTGTCAGTAATTGAGAGACTGCATCGCCCCGAATAAATCACATATAAAACCGATGTCGTTTACTATTAAGATCAACACAAAAGAGACAAAATAATGTTATGTTAATCGGTAGCCTTGGAGGAATTCAACAGCGTTGAAGCGACGAATGTGTTTCTTTATTCAGTTGAACCAGTCATCACTTTCTGGTGATGCATTCCGGTTAGCTAACATTTTTTCTGCTGAGGTTACATGAGATATTTACGTACATCCCAACATCTGAGGCTGGCGACAGTGTCATCATGACCTATAAAAAAGCTTCTCAAAAGATCTTTTTGGCATAACTATTTTGGGGTTATTGTCAAACCTGAAACGTTCAACAACAAAACATATCATAAGAACATAGGCGTGGAAAAAGATAACTACATGTGAATACAAAAAGAGATTATTTCTCTATAAATTTGTTTTGTCTTTGTACACTGCTAGTCTTTTAACTTTATGTAAGTAGTATATAGGAGTTTCAGAACTTAAAACGCCTATGTAGTATGTACTATGTTTGTATTATTCCATCCGATATATTCTTTGCCCTTTCTATTACTAGAGAAACAGTTTATTTAAAGACCCTGAAAAATGTCGTGATTTATATGTTGAAGACTCACAACGTCGTGGTCAATGTAAAACTATAATAAAAAGCAACCGCGATGCCACGCCTGCATGGCTGCTTACCATCGGCTATTGCTGGAACACGAATGATTGACCAATACAATTTCCACTAAGAGGTATCTGCCCGCGGTTTTACGCCTACGTTGCGTGATCATTAGGACGGGGGAAATCGGTTTTGCGGACACGAGTGAGACAGCGAAGCGTTGTATAAATGTGGTCAATTAGCTTCGGATTTGTTGTAGTCACACGAACATGTCTGCTTCGGCATACCCTCACAATATCCAGACGATTTAGACGCCCAACTGAGCATGGCTGAAATACTCATTAGCTTTGTAGAAGGTACAGAAGAAGGCGACCACAATGAATTATTTAGAATGAGATGTTACATGTTATTTTTCTCAAGAAGCGTTTTTGCATTTTCTGAATATTTCCGACTCACTCGACCTTCGTCAGGGCAGATAGTCGCAATACCGGGTGAATCACGTGGGGACAACATTAAACATGTTATTTGTGTGTTCATATCTCTCGAGAATGCCTTCAGTAGAGGGGACTATGAAATTCGTTTTTTAAAGTTGAATTGATATGGTACGCGTGACTAAATAACAAGTTACAACACAAACAGGAAAACATTATTGAAAATAATGGATGCGTTTTGGAGAGGCTACATGAACAAGAAGGGTACCGCATGGATCCATGTTAGGTTCATAGCTGGTTGTACACTATGTTATCGATATTTGTACCGTATAAAAACTAGTATAAGTTTTCCGGATAACGCCATTTAGCGCCGTGGTGCAGTGGCTAGAGCTTCGGACTGTCAACCGAAAGAACCCGGGTTCGAATCCTCTGAGGCGGTGTCGAACCTTGGGCAAGTTCGTTCACTATACGTTGTGGATATTTGTGTACGGATATTTGTGTACGGATAGTCTTCGCGCATTATCTCCAGCGTGGCTGGATGCTTCCCAGAGAAGTCGAGATGGTGTTCGATTGAACAGGTCTGCCAGGTATTAAAGTGTAAAGCGATTTGAGCAATCCTGAAGACTGGATACTGTCTAAAAAACCTTTTGTTTCTTGTTTAACTTTATCGATTTTCGTAGTTGATTTTTGTAGCAACTCACGTTGGCGCCGTCGGACAACATTTGTATGCATGTGCAGAAACATTACACATTAGTAAACACATCTACTTGCAATTTACTCTCAACGACTGACAATTACTTGTATGACATATTAACAGAAAAGATCCCTGAGCACATTTACGAGATATAATATGCAGTACACGTAACCAGTGGGTCACAGACCGCTTGGTCGGAGGATTCATGCATCATCGAATTAGTATATTTGTTTAACAATAACGTTGCGACGACTGCCACGGCTCGCTGACCAGAAACGCTCATTGTAAGACAAAGGTAATGAATAATCCTTGAAATAGCATGCGTAATTATTACGCCAACGTAGCCCGAGGTAATTGTTATTCCAGTCGATGGGAACACCTACACGGATTGGTGTTAGAGGATATAAATCACAATGTGAAGTCGTGTGCAATGTATCCCACGTGAATGTACGAAGCAAATATGACGCAGCGTTTTTTACACCTCAAAAATAAATTAAAAACAGGCGTAGATGGTTCACGTCATGAATATTATTTTAACAATGTTTAATATTTTACATCGGCACCGTGTCACCAGGTCATCTTAACCGCTACTGAGAATTGTATGAAACCAAAGCAAGATGATATATGACAAAAATACCTTCGTATGTCGTATAAGGTTGCATTAGACGTCTATCAAAATTGTCAACATTATCGGAAGTATACATTCCGTACGCTCGGGGAAAGGGAAAAATATTAAATAGGCAAACAAGTTTTGGGCTATTGGAGTACTAACAGTGTAATTGTAATATAAGACCGAATCAAGTACTAGCATATTATTATCATTATTATCATTTTCTAAATCAGCCTTTAGAGGCAAGAACGGTCAGACGCAACAAGTATGTAGTGGGCGGAAGTGAAATACTCGGTCTATCTACGTCTGCTTTTAGCGTTTAATTTCATGGTTAATATTGTTTAACACGCCCGTTTAACTAAATGTTTTTGTCACAGAGACAGTTCGACGGGCTCCTGCTCACGTTCGGGGCAAGAAGCGTGAAAAACGTAGAATACCCCCCAATCAACATTTGTATAGAACTCGTTAGGGGGAAGATCATGGACAAAAGTACTCTTTGTATTCTTTAATTAAAATCGAACATTTTAAACGATAATTTGTGTAACAGATAATGTTCAGTTGAATAAAACGGACACCACACACGAATGTGTACATATTCACATGCAGATCCAAACCACATTCACGACTCAATTAAAATAAATATACATGTCATAGGTGTTACGATAAGTGGCATTACTATAACTCCTTTTACTCATCGCATGTGCATACAACATATTCTTCGACGTATGAAGCTATCCTACTAAGTCATTGGGTGATGGTTTTTTGTTACCTTTCCACGCACAAATACATGTAAGCACCGGATGCCAATCTTGTCAGAAGTACCTTCAACAAAATCTTAAACCTAAACCTAACAGTTTTTGTAATTTTAGACCAGGGGATTTGCACGTGGGGGGCATCAGGAAGCTCTATCCAAGTCATCGACATCAACCTGTTAAACAATTCGTGACAGCTGACAGGAGCGCCACCTTGCGATACTGTATTATCGCCCACTAGACGCCGCAGCCATTGCTGCTAATCTGCGTGACGCAAGGCGCCTGCGGCTACAGGTGCAACCGGTAGAACAAAGCAGGCTACGGAGTTAACGACTCTTATGAGCTTGTCGAAGTTGATGAACAAATCCGTGTAGGAGGTGGTAACAGCGGCGGGGAAGACTGAATGAAGTGCCGGCGCGTCAGCTGCAGTAAATTGCCGGCTATTATCGACATTTCGTTTCTGTGTTTTCACCTCCACGACGCTGTTGTTCTGGTGGACCGACTCATCGATTCGGTGACGGAAGCTGCGACTAAGTGGTGTGATGACATCTCGTCAACCCCGTCCTACTATCTACTGCACTTACTCTCTGGCTGCATAAGGAGAACAACAACCAATCATTAGATTATGTCTTGTTTTGCTCCAAATCTTCCGCTAAAGTGCTGCACAAGTAAATTATTTGTTTTACAGATTTGCCGTATTAATTATTACCAATTTGAACCCTTTCGTGGAGTAAGAAACGAAGCTCGGTACCATGAAATACTTTTTGTACGAGTGGTTCACCACTGGAATTGATCACTGTTTATATGTTT
Organism: Paraescarpia echinospica; assembly: GCA_020002185.1. Classification (NCBI taxonomy): domain Eukaryota; kingdom Metazoa; phylum Annelida; class Polychaeta; order Sabellida; family Siboglinidae; genus Paraescarpia; species Paraescarpia echinospica. Next base: position 48,604,588 of record CM034542.1, read on the forward strand.
CTCCGACTAGTGAAAATCATTTAGGGCGAGCAGAAAACAGAAAAATCAGTAAGTATAACTAAACATATTTCCTTGACATGCCTCGACTGGTGGTTCGTCAGCGGACAATTGTGCAAGGAAGAACATCTACATAGAACGAGGCGAGTGGACCTCTACCACTTGGATAAGATGCTAGGCCACGATCCTGCCGGTCTGCTACCAAAGACAGGCACGTACGTGCGAGTGCTTGCGCGTGCATGCGTGCGTGTGAGAGACAGAGTGAGTGACTGATGGTACGACTGGAACTGCAGGAGGAGAGAAGAAGGAAGCAGGGGAAATTAGATACAGCTTGACGAGATAAGATTGCTCGTGGACTAATGTGATTACATCCACGTGCCGCGACAATGTGCGTTTGCATAATTTATACGCTGGCCAATTTGACGCGAAGTGCGTTGTTTACCATTGCGGAAGCTTCGGCCACATCCGCGCTGGGGTTGCAGGTGCACGCGATTATCAAGCACGTTATGTGTTCACGCAAACACACGCGTACTCGTTGATGGATGCGGGCACAACAAAATGCATGTTTTTTTCTCTCTCCCCCTGCGTCTTTATATCTATCTCCAAATCCCTTCCTCTCGCCTTTGTCTCTCTGTCTCTCTGTCTCTCTGCCTCTCTGTCTATCTGTCTCTCTGTCTCTATGTCTATCTGTCTCTCTGTCTCTCTGTCTCTGTGTATGTCTGTCTGTCTGTCTGTCTGTCTGTCTGTCTCTCTCTCTCTCTCTCTCTCTCTATATATATATATATATATATATATATATATAGCGCGAAGCGATGAGTTATTTGAAGGAGCTTTATTCGCATTGGAGAGTAAACATAAAAAAGGTTGTTTTCCGGAACTGACTCTGAATGACTGATAACCTCTCCAACATTATCCCGTATCCAAGAACGCAGGCAACAATAAAATATAGTAACCATAGTTGTTCAAGAAATGAATATCATGTATTTGCTCTTTTAATGCAAAGTTAAATACATCGCGGTATTTATTCTGGTAATCACACCACTTTTGTGTCATATTCGACAAACATGGATTTAAATAATTATCTAGTGTATACCACACACTCCTGTGTTTAACTGCAGTCTCGGATGAATTTCATGCAGAGAATATATATATATATATATATATATATATATATAACTGCACAGTGCTATAAAAGAGATAAGTAAAGGAGAATGTGTTATAATGGGTGATTTTTAATCATGGACATATTCGGTGAAAATCACCAGAGAGTGCTGGAGGTGACGACCAACAGTTTCAACTTCTAATTGCAGGACTGTTTCCTTACCCAACATGTTTTGGAACCAAACAGAGGTGGGAATGTGTTGGATTTAGTGTTTTCTTCTCAAAACGAATTAGTTGATAATGTTAAAATACACGAACCTTTGGGATCTAGTTATCATAACCAGATCCATTTTAATATAACAGAACAATCAGGGAATGATGGTAAAAAGCGACGGAGGAGAAACTTTAACAAAGGCAAATATAAACAGATGAGAAAATATGTAGCACACATAAATTGAAATAACTTAATGAAGGACAAGACAGCAATAGAATGCTGGACCATTTTGAAAGATGAGATTGAGGGCATTATTGATAGAGTTGTTCCCCTAAGAAAGCAAGGGAAACGATCTAGGAAGAAACACCTATCAAAAGAAGCCATATGGAAGGTTGCTTACAAATCAATTATGTGGAGAGTTTACAGAAACACTGGAAATGTAGAAGACTATGACAACTACAAAGATGCCCTTAACCTAGCTACAACCGAAATTCGAAAATCCAAAAGAACTTTTGAGCAAAAATTGGCGAATGATATAAAAACATGATAGCAAGAGTTTTTATGCTTATGTAAGGAGTAAGCAGAAGGTTCGTGATAAGGTGGAACCAATAGAAAACAGTGCAGGAAACGTAATATCTGATGGATTTCAAATGGCAGAGGTCCTGAACGAGTACTTCAGCTCAGTGTTTACTACAGAAGATATAAGTTCACTGCCATTATCAGTTAATAAATTTGAGGGGATGAATCAAATCAATTAGGGCAGTTGTTTGTTACTTCTGAAATGATATCAAAGAAAATTAAGATGATGAAAGAAAACAAATCACCTGGAGTTGACGGGATACCACCGAAACTGCTTAAGGAAATTGTAGACCAAATCAGTACACCACTTGCTCTATTATTTAACTTGTCACTTAAAGGGGGAATCGTTCTACTAGAATGGAAAGAAGCAAACATTACACCATTATTTAAAAAGCGATCGAGGGGCAAGACAAAGAATTACAGACCAGTGGGCTTAAAATCAGTGTTATGCGAATTACTAAAAAACGCATACTAGAGACCACATGGTGGAAATCCTTTAAAACACAAATTAATTAATGAATCTCAACATGGGTTCCTAAAAGCTAGATCTTGTCTAACCAATCTCTTATGTTTTTAGAAGACATTACAAATATGGTAGATGATGTGTCACCAGTGAATGTTTTCTACTTAGATTTTCAGAAAGTATTGATAAAATGCCACATCATATTACGTAAACGAAAAGCCCATGGTATAGGGGATGGTGTGATCAGTTGGATACAAACATGGTTGACAGACAGAAGACAGAGAGTAATAGTAGAGGGGGAGATTTCAAATTGGAAACCAGTTTTGAGTGGAGTGCCACAGGGATTGGTGTTGGGACACCTGTTATTCTTGATATATATATATATATATATATATATATATATATAGATAGATAGATAGATAGATAGATAGATAGATAGACAGATAGATGTATTTATTTTCCAAATATTGTACAATACGAAGTTGTGATTCAAATAAAGCATGCATATAAACCTATAATGTAACTATGTAACGCAATATTTATTTAGATTACGTTTGTATAATATTTGGTGTAGGAGACACATATTAAGACTAATATGTAGTCGCTATCATTGGGGCCACCTTGTGGTTTGGTAATTGTCTATCTTTTATAGAATTCGTAAGTTATCGTATTCCATTGGCGCACCATTGCCCAATCCTATTTAGATGCATGTATATTCGTATGTGTTTTATTAAAGTTTGCTTCTTCACGCGTGTTGTAAGTAGTGAATGTGTGGGTACAATGTAATATGTTTATGGCAGTACGTGTTACTTGGATGAGTGTTTATTCATGATTATGTGTGCATGTGCAGCAATTTACGATTGTACATGTGTTTTTATATCCTTGTATGATATATATAAATGATTTGGATGATGACGTATCAAGCAAAATACTTAAATTCGCAGACGATACAAAAATGTTCAGAACAGTTAAAACAGATGCAGATAAACACACTTTACAGGATGATCTGGCCAAATTGGTCAACAGGTCTGAAAAATGGCAAATGTTATTCAATATTCAAAGTGTAATTGCATCCACATAGGACATGGAAATGTGAACAAAGAATACATAATGGTGGATACTATATTAGGTAAAACTGTAAAAGAAAAGAACTTAGGAGTAACAATTAGTGCTGACATGAAAGTTTCGGAGCAATGTGGAATTGCTGCTTCAAAGGATAACTAAATACTATAGCTAATTAGGAGAACTATCGCATATAAGGAGAAACAGCTAATTGTACCACTGTACAAAGCAATAACTAGGCCACATTTGGAATATTGTATACAAGCATGGAGGCCATATCGTAAGAAGGACATAGATAAGCTAGAAAGAGTGCAACGAAAAGCAACTAAGCTGATTCATGAACTGAAAGGCCTTGGTTGTGAAAGACGCCTATTAGAATGTGGGTAGACAACACTAGAGACTAGGAAACTAAGAGGAGACCATATATAAGGTTTTTAAGCTATTTAATGGTTATGAGGATATTAATAAACATATTTTCTTCAAATTGAAAGAAGCTAGTAGAACCAGAGGGCACAATGCAGCATTAGTCAAGGAACAGTGTAGGTTGGATATGAGAAAGAACTTATTCTCTCAGAGGACAGTAAAAGACTGGAACGAATTATTTGATGATTGTGTTAATGCTAGCAGTGTGAATATATTCAAAAATAAAACTGACAGCTATATGGCGAGGGCGGGTTATACGTAGGTGGAAAATTGTTGGACTCTCGATAAGCCAAAGGCTTCCTTGTCCACATGCCGTCTGATGTCCAGGCGGTATTAATATTATGTTACCAAGTTCACTTTATGTCAATAGATCTACGACTGTCCTAAGATACGTTGGCAGTTGGCCTTGGTTTAAATTTATACTATATACTATACTATATATACTTTATATATTTAGCATAGTTTCATAATGTTTCTGATTGTATATTTTGCGTGTGCAAGATGGGGAGAGGGGCAGGGGAGACAAGCGTGTATGTATGTTGACGCCACAACGCCAAGAATTCCTTGTACATTTTAAATGCTACTTGGTAATAAACAGTTTGAATCTGAATCTGAGCTTATAGCTCTGGACGGCAATCTTGAAATTCCTTGAAATTATTTAATATTAGTAGCTTAAATACGTATAGCATACTCTTATATGAAAATTAGATGATATATATATATATAGGCTTACTGTTACTACAGGTGGTTCCCTTGCTGCTTATCCTTATCCTCACCTGATTTGCACTACAATTATTATTTGTATCGTATCTCGTTTTTGTTTATGTTGTACTTAATAAAAAAATGTGCCTTAAGGGGGTAAGCATCAGCTAACTGTGTCATGATATATCATATATCTCTTTAGAATCTTAACACCATCTATCTCACACAGCGCAACGCAGACGATCAACACAATACAACGTTGGCTTGCCATAAGGAAATGACACTTGGCAGTGGCAGCGTACGTGAAATAACTAAGATGGCCGATAGTCATTATGCCGGACGTAACGACCAGGTGTCGTGAGTTTTTTATTCTTCCTACATATCAATCCAAATATACATCATTTCCATCGGGACAGTCGGCAAATGGATATGTTTGATGAGACGTTGTTCAGCTATTCTTGATTGAGGTCAACCAGTGATCGGACAGCACATTTGAACGCATTCGACATTAACGCACTTGCTGATGTACCTTTGTGGTTTGCCGTCTAGCGCGGTATGGCAGACACATCGAGTTTTCAACATGTATGCGATAATTTGGGGAGACGATATTACTTGCAGGTTATAAATTGACCTGACATACCGAAAATGTGTCTAGATATACAGGATTTGCTACTACAATTAAGATAGCAATATCACAGAATGCGGAAAGAGTTATTCAGAAAAAAACACCCACCATAAACCACATTTATAGTTTACACGTACATTAACGATACACATCGTATATCCAGTTCAACTAGAGAAGACAGTCGTACTTAGACTTAGCGGCTACCGCGTCTATAGACGCATGGGGCAGTCAAAGCACCCCATTTAGGTCGGTAAGCATCCTGACGTCGGGCCATCTTCTGTTGACCAGCTATCAATCGCGGTCATTCTCAACCAAGAAACTGTTTTCACAACATACATTTTTGGGTAAAATGTTGAATACGATATTGCTACGTTATATTTGTTAAAGGATAATATTAAGCCTTACACAGGCATGAATGGAAACTGAAACGTTTTCAAATCCCACTGCGATGGCTGCGTGCGATCCTTAGGAACGGTAGAAAATCACAAATCGTGGTTTCAGTTACGCAGCCAGCCACTACCACAGAACAAAACATCGACACCTACGATGGTTTGCGGATGCCCAGTGACCGCCTCTCAAAGACCATCGTCTATGGGTAATTAAATAAAGACAAAATTAATGTGCAGCAGCCAAACCTAATTTCAGATACAAGATGAACAAAATATATCTGAAACACTATGGAATTGGTCATTTGCACTGGGAAACCTGCTTCTCAAGACAGATTCACCTGTTGAGCTAATCTTATTAGCAGTTCAGCTACGGCCATCGAAGCACACACAGGACAAAGCAGGCGATTAAGTGTGCGAGGCATCATGCTGGAAATGCACAAACATGTCTAATGAGACAGAAGCTTGCCAATGCTTCTGGAAATCAACATGGCAGTTTGACCGGAAACAAGGGCCACCGCTGCGCATGACACAGTGTTACGTCGGCGTTGCCGGCCAGGCCAATGCAGATTTCCTCCTCTCCTCTGCAACGCATAAAAACGTACCGAACTCGATAGCGGGCGTGGGAGCAGACCATGGCCTTGTCGGGCTCACTTTTATTCTCTCTCGCGCAATGAATCGGCTCATTAAGTGAACATAACCAACGATTCCGTGGACGCTGCATTATTGATGCGGCGAGTGCTATGACAGCGGTAGGCGACACAGGTTAACGGCTACGCACACCCGCGTGGGAGAACGGACGATGCGTTCTCTACTGCCACTTGTGGAGCACCGGAGAGAGCAATTCGCAATATAGATCAGAAGCACCTTTATACATGGGGCTGCGCCACTTAAATCACCGCAGGTAAATGTGAGGTTGAACACGCAAATGCTGAACGTCATATATCTTCGATTTCTTTTATGTAGTCCACGTTGTTTTTGTTAGTATGTCATAACTCATTCTCTACGTGTGTCTCGACTGTGGTGGTCTGTTCCAGACAACTTTCATTTTTAGTTGTCTCTTCAAAGCAATCTCTTCGTGTTATTCCATCATCATCCTTTTGTCAACTCGCTTCACTTTACATGTTCTCCGGTCTATGTTATTCTCTGTTACCTGAGACTTCCCGTTACGCTTCTATGTCAGTGCATGTCTTTCCATCCCGTACGTTCTATCCAAGTACGTACCGCTCATGCGACCAATGTGATCCTCTTGAGCTGTCTTGAGGTAGTTACTTAGATTTAATTAAGTTTATTCAAGGGACAAATTAAGTAGTCAATCATTCCCCAAATGGCGTCACAAATAAAAAAAATTGTAAATGCGATAGTTGCTGCCCGTGGCTTGTTGTTGCATGGTTTTCACCTGGATCTTCCAGTAAACGACAGATCGTGCAGAGTTTTGAACAAACCAGTGAATGTGGCAAGACATTGCTCTCCGTATGACTTATTTTGCCGGAGGCAAAACTGTCTTGCTACCAATTTTCTTTGCCATATAAACACTTCAGCAATAAAACCTGTGAATTGTTTAGCTATTAATTACTCGATCTTCACATACATAAGCTGTCAGGCTATTTAAAGTAATGAAATATATTTTTCGGTGATGTCTGGCAATATGACGTGGTAACGGCGCATTTGTATCTAATATGTATTGTGAAATACGTTGCCAGTTGACACCTACATTTGGTGCTGTCAAGCAAAGACGAACGGTTGCATCCAATGTTATCTGCTCGTCCTGAACATTCAGTTGACAACGGGAACGTCTCCGTAAGGGACTGGTATGGGAAGGTAGAACTTTAATTCGCCGAACTTGGCATTATGACAGCCTCTTTGGACAAATACTGCTTTGGATTGTGCGTAATGTTTGGACTTATTTTTACATAGACCTAGACCACAAAGCAGTCAGCAACGGTTTGTTGATTTTCAAACACGAATGCATGAATTCTTAGCTTATTTGCGGTCGGTAAAATTCAACCGGAAATAGACAATACAATCAACCTTTTGAAATTACCATGAGGTCTATCTTCCTGACAATAAGACAGTATTATTACAATGTTAAGCCTAACCAATTATTAAATACATAGGTTATTGTTTCACAAGAGTAAAAAAAGTACGTCATGATAACAAGCAAGGTCAACAGCAAAAAAATTGTGTACATTCTTTTACTGTCATACGATGTTTCGGTCGCAATTTACATATCGATATATCGAAGCATCAACGTTCAACGGGTATCTGCAATACGTTTTCTACTACCTGAAAATGTCAGGCATGGGCAGCAGTTTATACGCTGAACAAAGTTTGAAAATTGCTGTCATACCAAACTAAATATCTTCAGGACTATGGATGAACCGAGTTGCATATATGGTTGTGAAACATGGGCGCTGACGCAACCACTCGAGAAAACATTAGACCACCCACACACAAAAACTACTCAGCAAATCTACTATGTGTCCTGGAGCGATCACATAGCCAACCAGGATCTGCACGGTTCCCTCCAGCGGATCTCGACCATTGTTAGACAACGCCGTCTTTGTCAGGCGCATCGTGTGATTGGCCGTAACAAAGTAGCCATCAAATTTCTACTCTGGGAACCCAAGGGCCATAGAGCGTAGCCAATGGAAATAACACATCATGTCAGTAAGAGTTTTTATGCGTATATTCGAAGCAAACAGAAAGTTCAGGATAAGGTCGGTCCTCTAGAAGATAGTGCTGGAAATACAATATCAGAGGGATTCTTAATGGCAGAAGACCTGAATGAGTATTTTAGTTCAGTGTTTACCAGGGAAGATATTAGTTCACTGCCAGTACCAGAGGCTAAGTTCAAGGGGCAGATTCAGACTATTTAGGACAGTTAGTTGTAACCTCGGAAATGGTAGCTAAGAAAATAAGGGCTATGAAGGATAATAAATCACCTGGAGTGGACGGGATTCCGCCCAAACTACTATTGGAAATTGTAGAACAAATTAGCGTACCGCTTGCAACAGTTTTCAATTTGTCATTAGAAGAGGGAGTGGTTCCTTTAGAATGGAAAGAGGCAAACATTATACCGTTATTTAAAAAAGGTTCGAGAAACAAGTCAGAGAACTATAGACCAGTGAGTTTAACATCAGTGATTTGCAAATTATTAGAAAGACTAATTAAAGATCACATGGTGGATTTTCTTGTTAAACATAACTTGATAAACCCATCTCAACATGGGTTTTTAAAAGCGAGGTCATGCTTAACAAATATGTTATGTTTTTTGGAAGACATCACTAGGTGGGTAGATGAGGATCACCAGTAGATATCATCTATTTAGATTTTCAAAAAGCTTTCGACAAAGTACCACATCAAAGATTACTCCTTAAGCTAAAGGCCCATGGCATAGGAAATGGTATAATAAACTGGATAGAAAAATGGCTGAATGACAGAAGACAACGTGTAGTAGTTGATGGGGAGGCTTCAAACTGGAAATCGGTATTGAGTGGGGTACCACAGGGATCAGTACTAGGACCTATATTATTCTTAATATATATCAACGATTTGGACGATGATATAACAAGCAAGGTGTTAAAATTTGCGGATGATACAAAAGTGTTTAGAAGGATTAAAAGTGATGGAGACAGACAGCATTTACAAGATGATCTTGATAGGTTGATCAAATGGTCTGAAAAGTGGCAAATGCTGTTCAATTTTGGGAAATGTAAATGCCTCCACACAGGTCATGGGAATGAAGAGGTAAAATATAAAATGGGGGTACTGTTCTAAGTACTACTGTAAAAGAAAAGGACTTGGGGTTAACCATTAGTGCTGATATGAAGGTTTCAGAGCAGTGCGGAATTGCAGCGTCAAAGGGAAATCAAATCCTTGGATTAATTAGGCGAAATATAGCGTATAAGAAAAAAGAATTAATAGTACCGCTGTACAAAACAATAGTGAGGCCTCATTTAGAATATTGTATACAAGCATGGAGGCCATATCGCAAGAAGGACATAGATATGCTAGAAAGAGTACAGAGGAGAGCGACTAAAATGATACCAAATCTGAGGGATCTTAGTTACGAAATACGCCTAAAAGAATGTGGTTTAACAACATTAGAGACCAGGAGATTGAGAGGAGATCACATAGAAGTGTTTAAAATATTGAATGGTTATGAAAATATTGATAGAAACATTTTTTTCTCAGTTAAGAAAAATAGAAGGACCAGAGGACATGAAGCTACATTGGTAAAGGAGCAGTGTAGATTAGATATAAGAAAGTTCTCATTCTCACAAAGGACTGTAAATGAATGGAACAGATTATCTCCTGATTGTGTTGGTGCTAGTAGCGTGAATATGTTTAAAAATAAAATCGACACACACCTTAAAAAGGCGGGATACATGTAGATAAAAAGTATTGGACTCTCGATAAGCCAAAAGGCTTCCTTGTCCACCTGCCATCCAGACTAATTTTCTGGATGGCAATCTTGTTAAATCTTGTTAAAATGTCACCACGTTAAGTGAATGACTTCAATGATACATTTGTGTCATCCTCGTAGATGTCGTCTTGCATTTGCGAATGCTATAACGCTGCTTTTAACTAAGTCGCCTGATTCTATTTTGTCACGCAGAGAAGGCAGTAATGAAACAGCGGCAGCGGTTTCAGAGTGGACGGTCATCTTGCGCCGCACGTGTCCATTAGTCTGTCACTAAAACGCGCACTTTCTCGGCTTCAGTTGCGATAATAGTCGGAGTTAGCGTCCTCACGCCAGCAGGATGTCCAGGCGCGAACAATTCAATTTCCCGACATCCGTGGATCTTGTGAAGACCCGATAACTTGAGATATCGAGCCTTGCTTCAATTTTGCCGGCACTCGCTACTTCAATTCATTCAGCGCGCGTGCCGACTTAATTCGCTCACCAGCGCTGCGACAGGCTGTGGATTTCCGTCCGCATTAATGTCCGTTTCCTGTTTACCGGCTTGCTTCCCGAGCCATGCCTAGCCACATGGCGGTGACATTTAACAACGTTTGCTATCTGCAGTCCACTATAAACGTACCGACTGATACGCACATGTAGATTTTAGTTAGGACATAATTTCAAATATATACGATGTTTAGCGTGCATATGTAATGCACGATGGACGTTTGTTTGAACTCATCGACTGGCTCACTGACTGACTGACTAATTCACTCAAGCATTCACTCACGCACTCACGCACTCACTCACTCACTCCCTCCCTCACTCATACACTCACTCACTCACTCACTCACTCACTCACTCACTCACTCACTCACTCACTCACTCACTCACTCACTCATTCACTCACTCACTCACTCACTCACTCACTCACTCACTCACGCACTCAACCACGCTCGTGCAAATGCACGCACACCCGCACACTTTCATGTATGCACACACGCACGCACGCTCACACACACACGCACACACAAATTAAAAAAATTGACTTGTTTAAATAATTACCCGTTATCACAATTTAAATGCAGCTCGCGACATTATCCCAATAATTTCTCATTTGCGACAAACGGTGCCCTTTTCGCCATAACGTGTAATTTTCTTGGGACATTGTCCAGTAAAAAGAAAACTGCCATATTGATATGTGTTGATTATGCATTGTCTAAATAGAATATCAGTTCGCCGTTTTATTTTTTCAGAAGCTTAATCTCTATAAATTGGACTTTTAGTATTACCCGTCTTGACAGAACAATGCTCGTGTTTTAGTTGCATGTTAGTTGCACCGTGTGGTCTACTTAAGACAATAGCCAATATCTAGAATATGAAATTGTTGCCTGTCATTCACCTCGTTAGGCAATCAGTGAAATGTAATAATCATCGAATGGTCCTTCTCGGAGCTGCGACCTATCAAGATGCACTGCTGCAGAATATTAGGTGCCAACTTCCTTTTCATAGCTCACGACGTAATTAAAGGAGCTAATTGCGAATGGCGTTCTTGTAATAAATTATTTAATCTACGTTTGCTTCTTCATAATTATATTCTAACTGCGCAATTGATTAGATTCTGTGCGGTGAAGGCAGTCAGTGAGACATACGTGTGAATCAAGGTTCTAGGAAGAAATAACGTAGCAAATGCGTTATAAAATAAATAAATGAAGGAAAGCAAGTACTATATAGTTTGCTGTGATACATGACTAATATGTGGAGGCAGAGAGAGAGAGAGAGAGAGAGAGAGAGAGAGAAAGAGGGAGGGAGAGAATTCAGCAAACGTATCGAAGGCAATTTAATGTTGTTGTGACAAAACTATTTCTGTAAAATAGTGTTGGCGTACATCAAACATGACAAAGGAAACTAATTAACTGTGTTATATTATTAATACTCGCAATTCAGCATTTTCGCACGAACGTTGGGGAAACTGCGGGTTTTTAAACACCACTAACTAAACTAAGACATACAAAAACATCACAAAGGAAACTAATTAACGGTTTTGTATTATAAATATTCGCAATTCAGCACTCCGTGCACGAACTTAGCGGGAAAAAAACGTGTTTTAAACATCATTGCCTAAACTAAAACATCCCGTGCACCGTTCTTATGAAATGACTTGTTATGTATCAAGCCCGTGATGTTTATAAAATATATAATATAATATTAAGTTTACACTTGCTTTATAACAGTGACCAGTTGATGTTGTTTTCAATTTTGGTGGACTGCGGGATTTTGCAGTTTCTTACGACTTTGGGAATCAAAGCTAGAGATCGTAATCATCCGCGTGGAGATCCATATCATAATCCTAGACAACTCCCTCGTTTATTATCGCAATATTTTTTAATCAAGCACATTTATCTGAGCATGCATTTCAGTTCTATGTTTTATTGTGTCTTTCGACATCACAGTTTATATCAGATTGTGTATTTGCGAATTGCAGGCAGCTGACGGTAGCGCTGTGGTACAAGTAATCCGACAAGGCCGCAGACAGATAACGTGTGTTACTACACCACCGTCGAGAACGATTACTGCGAAATGCAAGTCGCAATAGTACCATCTTATATTTGTGTTATTTAACCAGTTCTAACCATTGTCGGTAACTAAGTTTACTGCCGCGAATGGCTGTCCAGCGATTTTAAAACAATTGAATTTTGAATGCGATGATCGCGTTGTGATGTAACTAAATATTATCGCTTATACTGTAATTCAACGTGTATGATTATAAAATGATTGTATTAGACAGGGCGTTTTGTATGTGTATTAATTCGCAATATAATTAATGATTTTTAGTAATCTGAAGAACAAAATAGATCCCTAATGTTGCCATTGGAATAACATCACATGTACACGTTATAAAATAAATTCGCCTCTCCAGTTGACACGCCACAGCCGCTGCAGAATGCCACACAATCCCTCACATGCCCTAAATGTGGCTGCTGTGGGAGCAATTTGGGGAAACAAGCTTCTTAATTAGTTAAGTTAGTTAAGTTATTAAATAAATTCTGATCGGGATATGGCGCCTTGCAAGCGGCAAGTCAAGGCAAAGCGACACTCGGTGTGCAATCACTGCCACAGCTGGGTAGATTTTGCATTGTCCGGCTGTGGGAAGTCATGGGCAGAAACCATGGAGGATGGATTCACCTTTCAGTGCATTGGGTGTTGGAAGGTGGAGTGTCTGCAGAAGGAGATAGTTAGGTTGACAGATGTTGTGAAGGGAATGGAGATGGGAATTAGCAAGGAGGCAGGTCGAATGGAGAGAGACGACAGGGAGAGAGGTGAGAATACTGCAAGACTGAAGGAGAATAGCAGCGGCAAGAAAACTGAGGAAAGGAAATTGAGAGGAGGGAAGGTGACTGGAGGGGAAGAAATTGGAAAATCGACAACAGAAAACGTGACAAGCGTGAAGGTGACAGGGAAGAAAGTGACCGTAGAGAAGGAGGGAGGGAAGATGGGAAGGGAGAGGAGAGAGGAAAACGAGATGGGACGAACGAAGAAGGGACGAAAGGAAGTGAGAGCAAATGTGATAGAAGAGAAGTCGATAAAAGGGAAGGTAACAAGAGAAAAAGTGACAGGAAAGAATGGATCGGAAGAGAGTGTGACAGGAGAGAAGACGACAGGGGGAAAGACAACAACCAGACAGATGCAAACCGAAGAAGGAGCTATTCTAAGGCAGTGATTGAGGGGGCAATGAGGAAAGAGAGGGTGTTTATGGGCGATTCCATTATGAGAAAGACGGACAAGGCACTGAGCGAGGGGAAGGACATCGTTGTTTGTTTACCGGGGGCTAGGATTGAACATGTAACTGACAGGGTAGAGAAGGTATTGGGACATGGCAAGGGGGGTCTATACTGGTACACGTAGGAACAAATAATGCTGACAGGGAGGGAACAACTGCGATAATACAGAAGTATAGACAGTTAGTGAGGAAGGTAAAGAAGACGAGAGTTGAACAGGTTATTCTGTCAGGAATTTTGCCAGTAATGGGAGGAAGGGGGGCAACGTATAGAAACTGTAAGAGGATGGCGATCAACGCACTAGTTGAGCAGATGTGTGAGAAGAGGGGGTGGGATTCACAGATTAATGGGGATACTTTGTTGGGAGGGAAGATATGTACATGAGAGATGGCCTCCATCTTAGTGGAAAGGGGGCAGCAGTTTTCTCAGAGAACCTGCTGCGATATGTTGACAATGGGACAGGTTGTATCTATTTAAACTAGATTCGCAGGGGGACTCACAGAAAAGCCTGAAAATGGAGGCATAAATAAAGACAGCACAAATAAATCAGCAAATAACAGTCTGGAAAACTCTTCTGAAGCTGGCTATAAATGTGTTTGTTTAAATGCAAGGAGTATAGTAAACAAAAGAAATGAACTAAACATTATGGTAGAAGATATTGACCCTCATAAAATAGGTATAACCGAATCCTGGACCACCACCGATATATCAGATGCTGAATTGGGACTGACAGGATATGTAATGTTTAGAAAAGATAGAATAAGAAGAAAGGAGGTGGAGTTATTTTATATATTAAAGAATCTATTCAGGCTTATGAAATAAAATTAGAAAGAGAAGCAGATTGCGAAGAAGCTGTTTGGTGTAACATAGTTACAGGAAACTCAACGTTAACAGTTGGGTTAGTTTATCGAAGTCCAAATATAAGCATAGAAGAGAATGAAAAATTACAAAACGCTATAAGGGAAGTAAGCAAACGGGACTGTATTATTATGGGGGATTTTAACCACGGGCATATACAATGGAAATCTCTACAGAGTATGGGGAGTGAGGACCACAAGTTTTTAGTTTTAGTTCAAGATACATTCCTTTCTCAACATGTGCTAGAACCAACCAGGGGTGAGAATGTGTTAGACATAGTTTTGTCCTCACAGAATGAATTAGTTGACAATGTCAAGATATGTGAGCCACTGGGGAGTAGCGATCACAACCAGATACACTTTACCATCAAAGTAAAATCAGAAAGGAATAGTAAAAAGCAGTATAGGAGAAATTTCCACAAAGGAAGGTATAAGGACATGAGGAAATATTTAGCAAAGATAGACTGGAATAACACACTAAAAATAAGACGGCAACAGAATGCTGGAATATATTAAAGAGTGAAATTAAGTGCATAGTCGATAAATTTGTACCCTTCAAAAAACAAGGAAAACGGTCCAAAAGAAACACTTATCGAAAGAAGCCATTAGAAAAATTAAGTATAAACAAATGATGTGGAAGTCATATAGATGTACTGGAAATGATGAAGACTACAACAGTTATAAAGAAGCACTTAACCAAGCTACAGCTGAAATTAGAAATTCAAAGAGAAGCTATGAACAACAATTAGCTAGTAATATAAAACATGACAGCAAGAGTTTTTATGCGTATGTCCGAAGCAAACAGAAAGTTCGAGATAAGGTCGGTCCTCTAGAAGATAGTGCTGGAAATATAATATCAGAGGGATTCTTAATGGCAGAAGACCTGAATGAGTACTTTAGTTCAGTGTTTACCAGGGAAGATATTAGTTCACTGCCAGTACCAGAGGCTAAGTTCAAGGGGGCAGATTCAGACTATTTAGGACAATTAATTGTAACCCCGGAAATGGTAGCTAAGAAAATAAGGGCTATGAAGGATAATAAATCACCTGGAGTGGATGGTATTCCACCCAAACTACTATTGGAAATTGTAGAACAAATTAGCATACCGCTTGCAACAGTTTTCAACTTGTCATTAGAAGAGGGTGTGGTTCCTTTAGAATGGAAAGAAGCAAACATTATACCGTTATTCAAAAAAGGTTCGAGAAACAAGTCAGAGAACTATAGACCAGTGAGTTTAACATCAGTGATTTGTAAATTATTAGAAAGACTAATTAAAGATCACATGGTGGATTTTCTTGTTAAACACAACTTGATTAACCCATCTCAACATGGTTTTTTTTAAAGCGAGGTCATGCTTAACAAATATGTTATGTTTTTTGGAAGACATCACTAAGTGGGTAGATGAGGAATCACCAGTAGATATCGTCTACTTAGATTTTCAAAAAGCTTTCGACAAAGTACCACATCAAAGATTACTGCTTAAACTAAAGGCCAATGGCATAGGAAATGGTATCATAAACTGGATAGAACAATGGCTGTTTGACAGAAGACAACGTGTAGTAGTTGATGGGGAGGCTTCAAACTGGAAATCGGTATTGAGTGGGGTACCACAGGGATCAGTATTAGGACCTATATTATTCTTAATATATATGAACGATTTGGATGATGAAATAACAAGCAAGGTGTTGAAATTTGCGAATAATACAAAAGTGTTTAGAAGGATTAAAAGTGATGGAGATAGACAGCATTTACAAGATGATCTTGACAGGTTGATCAAAAGGTCTGAAAAGTGGCAAATGCTGTTCAATTTTGGAAAATGTAAATGCCTCCACACAGGACATGGGAACGAAGAGGTAGAATATACAATGGGGGTACTGTACTAAGTACTACTGTAAAAGAAAAGGACTTAGGGTTAACCATTAGTGCTGATATGAAGGTTTCAGAGCAGTGCGGAATTGTAGCTTCAAAGGGAAATCAAATCCTTGGATTAATTAGGCGAAACATAACGTATAAGGAAAGAGCTAATAATACCGCTGTACAAAACAATAGTTAGGCCTCATTTAGAATATTGTATTCAAGCGTGGAGGCCATATCGCAGGAAGGACATAGATATGCTAGAAAGAGTGCAGAGGAGAGCAACTAAAATGATACCAAAACTGAGGGATCTTAGTTACGAAATACGCCTAAAAAAATGCGGTTTAACAACACTAGAGACCAGGAGATTGAGAGGAGATCAGATAGAAGTGTTTAAAATATTGAAGGGTTATGAAAATATTGATAAAAATATTTTTTTCTCAGTTAAGAAAGATAGAAGGACTAGAGGACATGAACTTACATTGGCAAAGGAGCAGAGTAGATTGGATATAAGAAAGTTTTCTTTTTCACAAAGGACTGTAAATGAATGGAATAGATTACCTGCTGATTGTGTGGGTGCTAGTAGCGTGAATATGTTTAAAAATAAAATCGACACATACCTCAGACGGGCGGGATACACATAGATAAAAGGGTCGGACTCTCGATAAGCCAAAGGGCTTCCTTGTCCACCTGCCACCTAGAGTTAATTCTCTGGGTGGCAATCTTGTTAAATCTTGTTAAATCTGTTAAATTACCTGGTTTTCCTGCATTTCATCCTTGCTGAGGTGTCCGCATGTTAGTTAAATGACAGGTCTATTTTGTGACATGCCAGTTACCTGTGGAACAATATGTCAAGTTAGTCCATTGGACAGAGCGAATGACATTGTTTATCGGGATATAAAATATTCCAGAGAAACTGCCTTAGCTTGTGTCATACTATTACTCACATGTTTATGCCGTGATTACCATATCGTATGCATAATGTTATCTAACATTGAGGCCGCTGACAAAGTTATGCTGCATGGCGGATATATTTTCTTGTGCATCGTTTAGGAGCACTCAAAAGTCACTATTCTAGTACAGATGTTCTCTCTCTCTCTCTGTCTCTCTCTCTCTCTCTCACACACCCACACTCACTGGCGCGCAGGCGCACGCACGCACGCACGCACTCACGCACACACTCACACACACACACTCACACACACACACACACACACACACATGCACACACACATACACACACAAAAGTCATACACGTCATACACTATCCATACGTATACAGTGCCGCCCAACATTTATTATTGAACGATTAGTATTTATAATATCCGGCAGGCCGCATGTTATTTTATGCCGGCCGCGTTTGCGTAAACGTCGTGGGCCGTTTATGAATTATACACATAGTGCCTTTTTATAGAGAGGCTATGTAAATACATAATGTCAAACACGTGTAATAGCCAGGATGCATGCATGTTTACAATATCTGGGTATCTCATTATATAACACGGTGCCTGCATGTGCGGGCACACGCACGCACGAATACACGCAATTACACACACGCACACGCACGTACTTGCACGCACACGCACGCACGCACACGCACGCACACGCACGCACACACACGCACACACACGCACGCACGCACACGCATGCACGCACACGCACGCACACGCACACGCACGCACGCAAACACGCACACACACTAATAAGAAAATAACGCGATTTGACACATCATTAACGCCTGCACGTACATCCATGCTGTCGTGTGTACCACACACAAGCTAACAACACGTAGACACGTTACCAACTCAAGCGCGAAAGCCAATAGTCACACTGCATCTTTATAGGATGGAACAATGATCTCCCCTGCATGACCCCTAATCGTCTTCCGGCAGATACTTAACAACACACTCATTAACAACACGGCATTCAGCCAGAGGCTGCCATCTGAACAACTGGTGGTACGCATATGACAACCCTTGACGCTAATGACAATACCAGGCCTGGATCTGACACACAAGTACTTACATGCCTCGGACCTAGCGCTGGAAGCCCGACATGTCGTGGACGTAACCGATGCATCTATTGATGCTGGACAGCGAGGCCGCTACATATAGACTCTGTTAGCCGTCCAATCAACGTCGAGGACAACTCCATTTGTGCGACTCGATGCCGAGTAGCGGCGCTGCAGCCGGCGTGGTTGGTGACTCTTCTGCCGGTGTTGCTGCTGGGGTCATGTTCTAGTTAGACTTCCTGTCCGTTGCACACGAAGAAAAATGCAGTGTATTTTTGAGAAATGATTTTTTTTACAAAATTCACATGTTGTGACATAAGTACATTTGAGTAGGAAGATTTTCATGTGTGATTGTAAAAGGTATTGACTGTAAAATGGTGGATTTCTAGATGATTTGAATAAGCGGAAGGATATTTGGCAGCAATTTGCCTGTGTGACCTGTTTGCGGAGTAATTCTTGCCGGCATTTGTAAATATTGACGGGTGTCACACATACAGGCATTTTACGAGAGCTGGAAGCATGCATTTAAAAAAAAAATCTATTGGCATGTCAATGAGATGATGATAACAGCAGGTGAGAAGTTTAAGACATTTTATAGGTCACGTTTTCTTATAATCAGACAAAACGTTAACATGGTCGCCTATGGGAAAACCAACAGTGGGCTGACCCCAATAAAGACCCTGGCAACGGAAGCATGCTATTGTTATTGCACAATCATAGAGGACGCATTTTACTTCAAATATCTTGAAACAATCACTGATAATATATGTATGGCAAAACAACAGTTGAACGGGACAAACCGTTTTTGGATATTGTAGACTTCTCATCAGTCTGCAAGTCCAAATCTCAGTGTCGGAACACATGTCTTATAAGGGGGGTGGGGTGTGTATGCTACTAGTTAAGCCTCAATTTGCAAATCTGTATGATAATGAACTAATAACATTGCAGCAGGGTGATCCATCAATCTTTTTTGTTTACTTCTGCTAGTTAAACACACTTGAAGATCGTGTCATTGACCCTAATGAAGCCTGACGACAGTGACTAGCTGGAGTCGGCTGTAGCCCGAGACTGTTATCAGATACTGTCTACTGGCAGGACCTTCTGGCCAATCAATCAAGTGGCATTGTTTTCTGAATGTCTGCTAATTAGGCTGTGTAATATTATGTAATTGAACTGCATAAGACGTCTGGCCTTTTGAGATTTCACACCCTAAGGTGACTTTTTGTTGATATTTACCTTTGTAAATAGGGCGCAAGGTCATAAAATCAATATAAATTTGAATGTAACATATAACAACTCGCAGTATTGAATATTCTTACAAAACACGTATTGGACTTTCTGGAAAACTGTTATAGGAGTTCATACGTGCCACCTGAGAATGTTATGCTAGATTAGAAATTGTCCGACAGTGAAATGCTTATTCACACGGTGCCCTGTCAAGTAGGGTGGATTTTTTGAAATGTGTATAAAAAACAAACACGTGGATGAATTACAAATAAAACCACATAGTGTATGAGATAGGAGAGCCTATCAAATGTGTTAGTTTCAACATTTTTCTCCAAACTTGCCTTGCCTACTTGGGGTCATGTTCTAGTTAGACTTGGGGTCATGTTCTAGTTACATAAGTGCATTTGAGTAGGGAGATTTTCATGTGTGATTGTAGAAGGTGTTGACTGTAAAATTGTGGATTTCTAGATGATTTGAATAAGCGGAAGGATATTTGGCAGCAATTTGCCTGTGTGACCTGTTTGCGGAGTAATTCTTGCCGGCAGTTGTAAATATTGACGGGTGTCACACATACAGGCATTTTACGAGAGCTGGAAGTATGCAATTTTTTTAAAAATCTATCGGCATGTCAATGAGATGATGATAACAGCAGGTGAGAAGTTTAAGACATTTTATAGGTCACGTTTTCTTATAATCAGACAAAACGTTAACATGGTCGCCTACGGGAAAACCAACAGTGGGCTGACCCCTGCTGTGGTAAGACCACATTTAGAATTCGTCCGCCATTACCGAGTTAAAGAGTACCCTTGAAAATAGTGTTTTGGTGTGATGTGTGGATTTTTTCGAGCACTTTTACAAGGGACATGTTGATCTAGTGAATACTGAATGTAATAATCTGCTCTCATCGAGTTAGCAGTAAATATGCGCTAGTCGCTCGCGTATTCGCACGGTGGCTATTTTGCAGATCGCACCAATATTTCGAAATCCGTCACCAGGTTGAGGCGAATTTGAGGGGTATCAGGTTTGGTTCGATTTTGTCTGAATAAACGAGGAATGAGAATTTCACGAATTTTCCACAGCACTTGTGTCAATGGAGGTTAAATATGATATGAAATTCTCAAGAAAATTGTTATACAAATTGTCTAGGAAATGGAAGAAACGTTGTAATGGCATCTAATGTGGTCTTACCCCTGATATTTCGGCTGCTGTGCTGTTGTTGCTGCTACAGCAGCGATTTATGCTGATAAAAGCAATAGCATTCCACGTTTTGTTTATTAGTCGAGGAAATTAGCTGATGAACTACTTATCACCTTCACTATGCAACGACGTACACTTGTTACGTACGATGTGTAAACGTGTTCAATGTACGTCGCTGTGGATTTGCATTGTGTATATCAATTTTAGCGTGTTCAATGTACGTCTATGTAGACTTGTTATGTGTATATAAATGTACACGTTTTCGGTGTACATCGATAGAGACATGTCCAATCTACAGATATATAAAATACTTAGTGTTCTATGTTCAGATTTGTAAACTTATTCAAGCATTCCTGCCTGCTTGTATCCGACGTCACACCTCTACCCCTGAATGCCCGTCCTCCGTAACCATTCAATACATATCACGTCTGTCTTCTCCAGGCTCATTATCAAGTCATGCTTATTGAATATTGTTCGATGTACAGCTGTGTGAACTTTACACTGTACTGCGATGCAAATGTCGAGTTCATTGTTCGTCGATGTACACTTCTTCAGTGTATAGCGATGTAGCGTTTCACGAAATAAATATAATAATATCATACAAACGTGTTCAATTCATTAACAGTGACACCATAGACTTGTTAATTTGTACAGCGATTTAGTTTTGTTTCGGGTATCCAGCAGCAAAGTAATGGTTGCGTTTGTGTTTGGTCTTGCAGTTATAATTAACGACGACGACGGCGACTTCGACGACGACGACGGCGACGGTTTAACATTGTCAAATTGCTTTACGTTGTCTATGTTTTTAATTATCAACACTAACGAATAACTGTACCCACTTAATTAATCAGCGGAACTTTCCCTAGTAATCCGGCAACTGTGTAATTCAGTATTAACATGTACTGGCTGCATTTCCAATAACTTCAAACAAATAATTCTGAAAATCTAATACACCTATGTATATTCCAAATGAAAATGCCAATTGATGGGTTCGCGAAGGTATCTGCAGCAACGAGGAAACCTTTACAAATACTGATGCTCTTGCGACATAGTATGCTGTCGCCAAAGGTCGCCTTGGTTGCCTGTATGCTCATTCCTGGCGCCATCAAAGCGCTGTGGTGCCACGTCGTGAGTGCAAATAGATGTTTCAATCAAAAGATAATGCCGGAACGTGTTAGCTTATGGGAGGAATATTACACAAAACATTCCAACTGATAGATATGTTTCTTGTTCTCTAACGTTGCGCTTCTATCTCGCCTCTTGGTCCGTCGAAATCCAGGGACCTTAATTACAAATCACACACTACGTCGCGTGTGCCAATCAATCAGTCTGCTACAAACTATGCATGTCAGAGTGCGGAACACAATTTATTGCCTTTAAGTTCAATGGGTAGACTACTGTCTGTATGAAGCATAAATACACATACATATTTTACAACGGAATCGAACTCTGTCAGATTCCGTGACGTCATCCGACACCAACCTAGACAGTTTTCATCGATTAGCCGCTGGATTAGGCGCTCATCATGTGAAAGGCGACAGAGATAACATCTAATCGATTCGTAGTGGTTGCCAGCAAAACCTGAGGAAGGTTTTTACATTATCCCGACGCCGGTGAATTTAATTCTTTACGGCGAAGTTATGTACGAATTTGCGTCATAATAAACATGATACTGGCCGAAATGACGTGGTACTAAAATACAAAGTGTCTTTCGGGACATTGCTAAGGGAAGGTGAATAATGGTTTCGTAATAGTTACAGTTTCTATGCTACGTAATTGATTGTATGCAGTCGTGTGTATCTACGTGATAAGTGATGGAGCAACGACGTTAATGGATGTGGTCATGTATTGGCTATGGACAATATGACACAATTTCCTCACTGTTGCCCTTTGGCCAGATATCTTTACTGGTAGGCATACCTTATAGTAAATTCAATAAAACATAAATAATACTATTATGCTATAGTCATCTTTCAAAAATCGGCTGCCATATTAGTAAACATATTATGGCCGCCATATAAAAAGTAGTTATCATATATTTACTTGATTAGTTAACTACCGTCACTAAAGTCAAGCGAGTGGTTGATAACTGACATGTCGTTATATCAATTCGGTCTTAAGACGTGCACTGTGACATTGTTATTCCAACACGGTCAATTATTGATCACATTGCTGATTAAAAGTAATATAGGCCTATACTCCTCATAGTTGTATTTAACATATGGATAGCCAAAGGTACCATCTTTTGTTGTCACCGACTCACAAATTATCGTTGCGTAACTGTTACATGATATGTAACATTTACAATGGTTTGGCATATTTCTTTGCATTTACGCTTAATAACTCACACCCGAATACAGTAATTAATGGTGTGTTACACGATATTTAGACACAGCGCGTCTTACATTATGTTCTAAAATGGAGCTATAGGCAGGTGTCATTGTATTTGAAAGTTCATTAACCACCACGATGTTTGAGCTACTCTTCGTTATCGCTAAGATACGGTAATTTCTTATACAGCGCAGTATCCAGTCCTTACGTCTGCTCATTGCGCTGTACACTATACTTCCTGGCAGACCTGTCTAATCAAACACCATACCGACTTATCCGGGAAAACATTCAGCCACACTGCAATTAATGCGCCAAAACTATTCGTACACAAATATCCACAAATGACTCAGTTACTCATTCATATAGCTGTGCGACCTGGAGCAACGTAAACGAACCCGAAACAGCGGCACATGATTCGAACCCGGGTTTTCTCGATTGAGAGTTCGATGCTCTTAATACAGCGCCACCTCGCTCCATTGAAGTCATCAGACTAACTTCGCCAGATGATGATGCTGTAGTCATGTGCGCAGTGTTGTCACTGTTGTGACATCCACGACCTTAAACTGGGTGGCTCCAACAAGGCGTGTCCACTCGCCTTCACCCCTTATTGCTACAAGCTGCAATTTCATAAAAGCGTGTGAATGGGTTTCTTGTATTGCACAATACAGATCTTAAGCAGTTTATCATTGTCTGTGATTTGCATCTGTACAAGAGTACAAACTCTTGCCTCATTTAGAATATTGTATTCAAGCGTGGAGGCCATATCGCAGGAAGGACATAGATATGCTAGAAAGAGTGCAGAGGAGAGCAACTAAAATGATACCAAAACTGAGGGATCTTAGTTACGAAATACGCCTAAAAAATGCGGTTTAACAACACTAGAGACCAGGAGATTGAGAGGAGATCAGATAGAAGTGTTTAAATAATGAATGGTTATGAAAATATTGATAGAAATATTGTCTTTCAGTTAAGAAAGATAGAAGGACTAGAGGACATGAAGTTACATTAGCAAAGGAGCAGTGTAGATTAGATATAAAAAACTTATCATTTTCACAAAGAACTGTAAATGAATGGAATAGATTACCTGCTGATTGTGTGGGTGCTAGTAGCGTGAATATGTTTAAAAATAAAATCGACACATACATCATAAGGGCGGGATACACATAGATAAAAGGGTCGGACTCTCGATAAGCCAAAGGGCTTCCTTGTCCACATGCCACCTAGAGTTAATTCTCTGGGTGGCAATCTTGTTAAACCTTGTTAAAAACACCATCGTTGCAAAGAATATATGTTGTTTTGAGTTGGAGCGCGAATTGTTTATAATTTGCCAAGTTCCTTGAGTGTATTTGTACCAGGAAGCCAAAGTATGTGAAATCCTCGAGCTTCTCCAAAACTATCTTTCCCAGGTCGCGAGCTTGTTGTTTTTCAGGGTGGACGTAAACCAGGTACTTGGGTTTTCTAGTTATATGCTATAACCGAGTTGTTACAAAAACGTGTTAGAATAATAAGACGTACCATACCATATTTTGTAAGTGAATCGGTATACTGGAAATGATGAAGACTACAACAATTAAGATCAGACGAGCGCCCTTGTGGACACTATGAACGAACTTTACACGAACATCCGTAAGATGGCAAATACCATTTGCATTAATACATAAAGCCGTTCAGAAATGCATATAGATTGTAGAGTAACTCTGTAATATTACCCTTTTAGCAGGAGGTGATTGGATGGGTAGCTGTACATTGCGAGACTATTGCGATGACATTATGAAACATGGTATACCTACATGACCTTGGAGGCGGTTGTTTCTCGAAATAATGAACCCTTGAATATCGTACCAATGGATTAGTGGTGTTAGGTCCTTAAACTAAAAAATATTACAAAATTAAAATCGTATTTAGGAACACTGTTTTATGTATGTCATAAATAGACATTATGGAGACATTATGAAATATAGAATACCTCTGTGACCTTGGAGGCGGTTGATTCTAGAAATAATGAATCCTTGAATATCGTAACAATGGATTGTTAGTGTTAGGTCGATAAACAAAAATATTACAAAATTAAAACCCTTTAGGAACACAGTTTG
The DNA here is from genome assembly GCA_020002185.1 of Paraescarpia echinospica. Taxonomy (NCBI): domain Eukaryota; kingdom Metazoa; phylum Annelida; class Polychaeta; order Sabellida; family Siboglinidae; genus Paraescarpia; species Paraescarpia echinospica. The sequence goes on from CM034542.1 coordinate 48,629,897, forward strand.
TAAGTGTGTCATAAATAGCCCTGCTGATCTGTTGGCCTACTGTTGTTACTATCGATCGTTCAATTTTCTATCGGCGATAGGAATCAATACTTAACTTTGTTATTGATAGTCACATCGGCTATCATGATGCGTCGATACTTCGATGTATCGTTAAAACCCCACAGGCGCCAGAACCGGGGGTGGGCTTGAGGGGCTTAGCTTCCAGATATGTTTTGGTGGAGGGCTGGAGATAAGATTACCCCCCCTCAATATTTAGAACGTGAAAGTGGGGTTTTGGGCGAAGTGGGGTGCAAATCGAGGTTTTTTGAAGCCTGAACGTGGTGTTTTGTGCAAGCCTCAAATGGTGTGCAATCCAGGGATTCAGGTGAGCTTCAAAAATGTTTCAAAAACTTTGCCCAAAAAATATTCAACAGCCTCGACTTCCGATGTCATAATTCGACAGCGGAGTGGTACTGATGTTCCAGCTAAGCCCACCCAATATTAGTTCCGTACTGGCGCCTGTGAACCCTACTAAGTATGTCTAAAGAAGATTGAGAACACAGTAAGATTCAATTTTTCATCAGCAAGCCCCCCCCCCCTCTCCCCACCTCGTCTTCCGATGTCACAGTCGAGCTAGCCGAGACAGGAGACAGTACGAGGAAGGTGAAGAGAAGGCGAAGTTACGGTCGCGCAGCGACAAACAAATTTCAACAGTACGGGGTTCGAGTCCAACTGCTGCCCCTTTGAAACTGGGGCAATTTCAATCTTCTCACTTTCTCTCGTGTATTGGAAGAGGCTATTAAAGAATGTCGGCCCATTCTATCTGGAATATTTGCAAGACAAATCGAAGTTCAAACAAATGTGTAACCAGTCGTGGACTCACAGCGTTGTAGTGCTTAATCCCCTGACGGTCGGGGCTGCCTACGTTCGAGCGTATGTGGCTTCCAGGAGGCATGGTATACCTACCAACTCTCCCGTGAAATTCGGGGGTCTCCCTGATTTTCGATGTACCTCCCGGTCTCCGTGAATACACGTAAATCTCCAGGACTTTCTCTGAAGACTCCAACAGCACCCCCTCCTGTCTTAGAGGGAGCGCGACAACGCGGGAAACGTGCTGAACCGCTGAATTTTAGGCGAAAAATCCCCATCAGCATCCCCCGTCTTCCAGTCTTTTCGAGACAGCGAACCGGTGAAGTTCCGGCGAAAAATCTCTAACAGCACCCCCCTTCATTTTCTGATGTCAAGATCCGAGACAGCAGGACTAGACAGCGCGACACGGGAAGCGTGCTGAACCACTGATGAATCTCCCGGATTTCAAAAATTGTTGGCAAGTATAACACTGTATACTTCAGCAATGTCGTAGCTGACTCCCATCAGGGACCAATGGCGGTGCAGTGTATGTAGGTAGTGCCAGGGCGCGTCACCGATGCAAATCTTGGTATTCTGTTTCAATTCCACACATAAACTATGCTATCATCCGATGGTGTTTCAGTGATGCGAGCCATGTGGATAGACCAGTTTTAATATGTCTGATGTTGTCTAAATAAAGGTAAATTCTGATATAGCCCATTATCCAGTCCTTCGGACTGCTCAAGGCGCATTACATTCTACTACCTGGAAGACCTATTCAATCTAACACCATCTCGACATCCCTGGGAAGCATTCAGCCAGGCTGAATGAGATTTAAGGCGCGAAGACTATTCGTCTACAAGTATCCACCACTGTGTATAGCGAGGTACTTGTTCATAGAACTGGGTGAGCTGGAGCAACGTAGAGTGAACGAACTTGCCCAAGGTTCGATATGGCAGGGCAGGATTCGAACCCTGGTTCTCATGATTGAAAGTCCAATGTTCTAGTCACTGCGCCATCGCGTCCCATACATACATAATACATTTTAACTCCACACAAAATATTACTGGGTTTGTGTTTGATGTAATTGTCACGAACTGCATGAGATATAGTCACATATATTAATCCCATTGCGTGATGAGCAACGAATATTTCTTATTGCTTTCACATGTCATAACATAGTAGAGTTATTACACACCATTTATGTCCCGTTTTAATAATAATGCTTCAGACTATTCAGATACAAGAATCCACATTAAACTTAAAACAGACACACGCACTAAGGCAAACGTCATTTGTTTTAAGTAATACATAAAATGGTTATATCTGTTTTACTAATTGATTTAAACCGTGTGATAATTAATAACGGATACATTTGCCAGCATACTTACCGGTCCTACAATATGCACAGCTGTCAATTCAATGAATCACTATAGGTTGTACATATGCAGACATTGGTGGTAACGAAATCCTCTTACTTGAGAAAATTAAGTGATCCCCAGATTACGTCACCATAATGGCGACAATTGCTACCCTTTGTTTCTTGTTCCAAGATATAAGCTTGTCGTTTTTACTCATTTAAATACTCTACGAGTGTATGTAATCCCAGTGGATTTGTGTGGGTGATATATTTCGCTCACGCTCCCTAACAAGCGTACATGTACAAATAAATCTACGGGAAACAGTTAGTGATCGAATCCAAAAGGCCAACTGTGGCTTATGCGGGCGAACATTCGACCGAGGTATATATAGAACTGACTGACCTGATTATGGATAGCGTTGCGGATCGCCTTGAGAGATTCGCTACATAACGGGTGCTTGAGCTGTGTGAGCGAGAAGCTTTTATCCAGAATGACATCCTTACACAGGCCGCATTAAGTGGATTTCCAAGAGGTTTTTGAACTCGTCATTGGTGTCTCTCGTCAGTTCGTTCCCTCTGCTCCAATCTCTCTGCCTCTGCCTCTGCCTCTGCCTCTGCCTCTGCCTCTGCCTCTGCCTCTGCCTCTGCCTCTGCCTCTGCCTCTGCCTCTGCCTCTGCCTCTGCCTCTCCCTCTCTCTCTCTCCCCCTCTCCCCCTCTCCCCCCTCTCTCTCTCGCTCTCTTTCTTCTGTGTATGTCTCAATCGTTCTTTCTGCCCCTATTTCCCTCTCCCTCTCTGTCCTTCCCTCTCTCCTTTCTTCCGCCCCTTCATCCCTCCCTCCCTTCCTCTTTCTGTCTGTCTCAGTCTGTCTGACTATTCCTCTCTCTCTTCTCTCTCTCTCTCTCTCTCTCTCTCTCTCTCTCTCTCTCTCTCTCTCTCTCTCTCTCTCTCCTCTCCCTCTCCCTCTCTCTCTCTCTCTCTCTCTCTCTCTCTCTCTCTCTCTCTCTCTCTCTCTCTCTCTCTCTCTCTCTCTCTCTCTCTCTCTCTCTCGCTCGCTCTCTGTCTTGTGCATGTATGTATCTCTGTTTGTCTGTCTGTCTGTCTGTTTCTCCCTCCATCTCCCTCACTCTCTCCCTCCCTCCCTCCTCCTTCTCCCTCTCTCCCTTCCTCCCTCCCTCTCTCTCCCTCTCTGCCCTCCTCTTTCTCTCTCTTCTCTCTCTCTCTCTCTCTCTTTCTCTCTCACACACATAATGTTTCAGTTTGGTCCTTGACATGTTAGTAGTAAGGATCATGTACGCATGTATTGTTGTACTAAATTTAGTCCCCTTCTTAAAGGGACACGCCTCTTGCAATGACACCATGCACAACATTATATTAATTAATATGGATGTAGAGTGTACGTACACGCCAACTCTGTAGAATATACGTATTCCTTCGACGTGACGCCTTCTGCTGGTAGCCAGTACTTCCAGACTTTACATGTAGTAATCTACGTATATTCGAGCTTTCGTACGTGTGCGGGTAGGTTAACGTATTCCTCTTAGACGCCTTGAACCTCGAGCGCCAAACTTTCAGGAATTAATCTACGACCCCTAGAATAGGACGTAAGACCTATATATTTTCAAAATACCCCGTCCCCACATATGTCAAGATCCCCACCTTGTTAGGGTAAACCACGTGTTCGGAACGTAAACGTAATGTGCGTGTAATACGTAAAACGTAACCTAACAATCGCAGGAATTACGCGCGAAAGTATACGTGTTTTCAAAAATTTGGTAAATAATATTATCACGTGTAGTGCTGTGGTGCAGTGGCTAGAGCTTCGGACTCTCGACTGAGAGTACCAGAGTTCGGATCCTGTGCGGCGGTGTCCAACCTTCGGCAAGTTCGTTCACTACACGTTGCTCCAGTTCACTCAGCTGTATGATTGAGTACCTGGCTATAGACAGTGATGGATATTTTTGTACGAATAGTTTTCGCGCATTAATTGCAGCGTGGCTGGATGCTTCCCAGAGAAGTCGAGATGGTGTTCGATTGAATAGGTCTGCCAGCGGGTAAAGTGGGAAGCGCTTTGAGCAGTTCTGAAGACTGAATACTGCGCTAAATAAGAACTTACCTTTACCTTTTGACTGTAATCTACCAAAGCATCATGTCAGGTAACGGGCATTATTGGTAGTTCTTATAACAGACCATTTAAAAAGCGTTGTTACGTAGCGGAGTCTGTTCACGGGAATACGCCTCAAGGGTTGTGTCGTATAAACCATATTAACATAGATTGACGGAATATTGTATTTTTTTAAATGTTAATAAAAACAGGAGAATGCGCTATACTCACATAACAAAAGTTGTTGGCCGAATACAACATTTAATAGTTTAGTCACAGCTAAACATATATATATCATTTATAACGTGGACATGGTCCGACGGGCAGGCCGCTTCGTCGGATTTAACCAGGAGTCGACCTTCAACTTTACTTGCGCCTCTCTCATTTTGTTGATTCGCATCTTTTTCTCGTGCGCGTCTCTCTGCTTCATCATTTTCATCAGGTCTGTTGGTTCGACATTTATGCTGGCGTTAGCGTCGAATATATGCATGCCATGTCGCCCGACATTTTCCTGCGTATCAAAGATGGCAGATGCGGTTTTCGGACGCTTAACTTTCTCCTTCGGCGGCTGTGCTTTGTCTGATCGGGCAGAACGAATGCGCGCCATGCCACTGCTGCCGGGGCTTCGACGGGCAAGTCTCTGTTGCATTGCCAGCTCCGGATTGAACACGCTGGTTCCGTAGAGGAATGTGAAGCCTATTGACTTCTCTGATTTTGATTTCAAATTGCCAGTGGGTCGACCTTCGTCGCTAGAACAAATATAGAAAAGCGGTAAACGTCAAATGACCAAGCATTCTTGGCAATCATGTTATAAACAGTGCTAAAAATATAAACGTTTGTAGTTTGTTTGCGTGATCTGTTTGCGTATCTGTAACATGGGCATAACATGTAATAACATGGGTTGTGCGTGAGGTTAGCACCCTCACCACTTAAAAAAGCACGCTACAGAAACCAATACCGAAGAACAAAACGTCAATGGTGCGAGGAGTAAAGCTACCCAGGAAGCTGGGGTCATGAAGGATGTCAGACAAACCCGATCGGAAGCTGACACCCCGAGAGTGGAGCTCCTCAAGCCGGAAACCAAGGTACGTATGGGCTCCTGGAATGTGAGAACATTGTATGAAGCAGGAAAGCTTCAGCAAGTACTGCGGGAGATGGAAAATTACAACGTTGGACTTTTTCGTGTGAGCGAGGCACGACGGACAGACTCAGGAAAGAGGACCCTGTCCTCGGGGAATACCATGCTTTATTCAGGTCGAACAGATAACGAACACAGACGAGGGCTAGCTATAATTGTAACGAGAAAGGTGGAAAAATTATGCTGGAGTGGAAGCCAATCAAAGATAGACTGCTCAAGGCAAGATTTAATTCCCAAGTTTGTAAAGCTGACAGTAATCGCATTCTATGCACCAACAGATGGCGCTGAGTATGAAATCAAGGATGAGTTCTTCGAACAGATGGGGGAGAAAATCAGGACTGCACCCCGGCACGATTTTTCCCATGGTGATGGGATACCTCAACGCAAGAATTGGAGAGGAAAACACAGGAAGAGAAAGGACCATGGGCACCCAGGGCTTTGGATGCATGAATAACAACGGCGAGAGACTCTCGGATCTATGTGTAGAAAATAACCTAGTCATAGGTGGAACTCTATTCAAGCACAGAACCAATCACAAGACCACCTGGAGGTCTCTAGATAGCAACACCGTCAGCCAGATCGACCGTGTGGTAATTAATCAGAAGTGGAGACGATTCTTTCAGGATGTCAGAGCCAGACGTGCAGCCGATTGTGGGGAGCGATCATGTGCTGGTAGTGGCAACGTTGTCCTTGAAGCTCAGGAAGGCAAGGAGAGGAGAAAAGAGACAGCGACGATTTGACACAGGAAAGTTAAAGACCACTAATACAGGGAAAGCTTTCCAGCTGGACTTTCAAAACCGCTTTCGCATACTCCAAGAGGAACAAGAATTGAGCATCGACAATTTCAATCAGGCATTGACAAAAACAAGGATGACAGTTTTAGGGTACAGAAGACAAAGGAAAGAGGAGTTGATCAAACCAGACACATGAACAACAGTCGACAAAAAAAGCAACAAAGAAGAAGCTAAAAGATGCCAAATCCCAACGACTGAAGTAACAGCTACATATTAGATACTCAGAACTGGACAAAGAAGAGAAAAGGAAGACGAAAGCACACAAGAGAGCCTTTATCGAAAATCTGGCGGACGAAGCAGAAACAACGGCACAGACACAGAACATGGATGCACTGGTCAAGATAACCAAGACACTGACCGGCGGTTTTAAAAATAACGACGTCCCAGTGAAAAATATAAATGTAAATGCTGTCATCGGTGTAGCGGAACAGATCCAAAGATGGGAAACACATTTCGAGACCATCCTCAAGCAATCAAGCAGGCATTCCAGAAAGCGAAGAGGACCTGCAGGTCAACACAGACTCGCCATCTGCTTGAGAAGTGAGAAAAGCAATCAAGACCATGAAGTCAGGGAAAGCACCGGGGGAAGACGGTGTGAGTGCAGAGATGTTGAAGGCTGGAGGAGAGGTCACCGCTGGAGCCTTGACAGAGATCTTCGAAGGCTTGGGAGGCGAAAGAAATACCTGGTGACTGGAAGACGGAGCTGATTGTTAACTTACCTAAGAAAGGAGACCTTAACCTTTGCAACAACTGGAGAGGGATCACACTTTTGTTCACCACTAGTAATGTTTTCAGTAGGGCAGAATTTATATAAATTTGACATAATTTCAGCAGCCTTTGGCCCACAGTTGCGCAAGCGCAAAGAACAGGCAGGCTTTTGGAAAGGAAGATCTTGTGGGGTTCACATTTTACACTAAGGCAGATTCTGGAACAGTGCCAGGAATGGAACACGCCAATATGCAAACTTCGTCGATTTTGAAAAGGCTTTTAACTTTATTCACAGATACTCTCTCTGGCGTATACTCCGGCATAATGGATTCCTTCCAAAGATTGTGAGCGTAATGAAACTGCTTTATGACAACTTTAGGTCCAAGGTCATCTGCGGCCAATACCTGACAGAAGATTTTTAAATCAAAACCGGAGTGAAACAAGGATGTATATCATTCCCTTTCCTCTTTTGCCTTGGGATCGACTGGGTCATGAAAAAAACAGCACTAGCAGAGAAAAGTGGCATCAAGTGGACCTTCACATATATACTAGGTGATCTAGATTTTGCATATGACATATCTCTCTTGTCGCATCGCTACGGAGACATCCAAAGAAAAAGTGAGGAACTTGCCAGAAATGCTGGAAAAATAGGGCTAAAGATCAACACCAAGGAAATAAAAGCGTAACAGCCAAACAGCAGATCCAATCACAATTGCAGGAAGAAATATTCAAGAAGTGACCGAGTTCACCTACCGTGGGGCTAAGGTGACAAAAGATGGAAACTCTGAGTCTGAGGTCAAGGCAAGGATCAGCAAGAAAATAGTTTTTTTGCGGCATTTAAGAACATCTGGAAGACCATAAGATCAGCCATAGAACCAAAATCCGCCTGTTCAAGAGCAACGTCCTGAGTGTGCTGTTATATGCATCGGAATCATGGAAGGTCACCAAAGGCATATACCAGATGCTGGAAGTGTTTAAAAACTAGGGTCGCAGGAGGATTTTACGATGGAGATGGATCGGATACGTCTGCAGAATGCCGCTGACATCCATTCCAGGAGTGGCCATGCGCTGGATCCCTGGTGGCAAGAGAGCGAGGGGGAGACCCAATGAAACATGGAGGAGATCAGTGGAGCGGAAGATGAAGACACTCGGGTGGTGTTGGGGCCAATTAACGAAGCTGGCAGCAGACAGAAAACATTGGCGTTCTTTGGAGTCGGCCTTATGTGTGAATTCACACGAAGAGGATTAAGTAAGTAACATGTAATGGATCTTTATATTGATGTTGGTATTGTGTCATTTTATATCCTTATTATTGTTCTTATAGTTGTTATTGTTTTATTATTTATTATTTTATATGTATTGTGTAGGGTAAGGAGGGTAAGGGATAGCACCTCACGGTGAATGACAGCCACGTCCCATACAGGACGGTCAGGATCCTATTTGGTTCCCCCTCCTTGTCTAGCTCACAGATGGCTCCTTGTGTCTGCATGTGGTATAATTTGGCGGAGATAGATCGTAGAAATTGGTGGTGCAGAAAAGTTGATAAACAAGTGGAATTACAGATTGAGTATTATTCTTGCCTTAATATCAGTCATAAAGTTGCAATAAACATATACTGAGTAGCAGTTGTGCTTAAAGTTAGTTAGTTAAAGTATTTTAGAACTCCTTAGTATAGTGGGTGATAATAGGGTAACTCATTTAGCCTTCGATAAGTTGTAAACAATATTTAACAAACCTGATTATGTGGTAGAATATATAGGAGATAAAGTAACAACCATCAAACTACTTACATAAGATAATATATGTGTAAGCCAGTACTTGCTAGATATTTTGATTAGGTAGCATTGTTGTTAAAACTAAGCAAGGTCGATAGTCGGGCGGCGTAACCTAAATAAATAAAGCAGCCTAACGTAACGTAATTGATTGTACTTAAATTAGGTCACTACCGGTAATGTTAGCGTTTGTGGCAGGATCAATAGTCGGCTGTGTAATTGAAATTTGTAACCTAAAGTATGCAGTAGTACACAGGAAACAGTCTTTATAAAGACTAAGTTAGTTAAGTTATTAACTAAATTCTGATCGGAATATGGCGCCTTGCAAGCGGCAAGTCAAGGCAAAGCGACACTTGGTGTGCGATCGCTGCCACAGCTGGGTAGATTTTGCATTGTCCTGCTGTGGGAAGTCATGGGCAGAAACCACGGAGGAAGGATTCACCTTTCAGTGCATTGGGTGTTGGAAGGTGGAGTGTCTGCAGAAGGAGACAGTTAGGTTGACAGATATTGTGAAGGGAATGGAGATGTTAATTAGCAAGGAGGCAGGTCGAATGGAGAGAGACGACAGGGAGAGAGGTGAGAATACTGCAAGACTGAAGGAGAATAGCAGTGACAAGAAAACTGAGGAAAGGAGATTGAGAGGAGAGAAGGTGATTGGAGGGGAAGAAATTGGAAAATCGACAACAGAAAACGTGACAAGCGTGAAGGTGACAGGGAAGAAAGTGACCGTAGAGAAGGAGGGAGGGAAGATGGGACGGGAGAGGAGAGAACAAAATGAGATGGGACGAAAGATGAAGGGACGAAAGGAAGTGAGAGCAAATGTGATAGAAGAGAAGTCGATAAAAGGGTTGCTGACAGGAGGAAAGGTGACAAGAGAAAAAGCGACAGGAAAGAATGGATCGGAAGAGAATGTGACAGGAGAAAAGACGAGGGGGGGGGGAAGACAACAACCAGACAGATGCAAACCGAAGAAGGAGCTATTCTAAGGCAGTGATTGAGTGGGCAATGAGGAAAGAGAAGGTGTTTATGGGCGACTCCATTATGAGAAAGACGGACAAGTCACTGAGCGAGAGGAAAGATGTCGTTGTTTGTATACCGGGGGCTAGGATTGAACATGTGACTGACAGGGTAGAGAAGGTATTGGGACATGGCAAGGGGGTCTATACTGGTACATGTAGGAACAAATAATGCAGACAGGGAGGGAACAACGGCGATAGTACAGAAATATAGACAGTTAGTGAGGAAGCTAAAGAAGACCAGAGTTGAACAGGCTATTCTGTCAGGAAGTTTGCCAGTAATGGGAGGAAGGGGGGCAACGTATAGAAACTGCTAGAAGATGGCGATCAACGCACTAGTTGAGCAGATGTGTGAAGAAGAGGGGGTGGGATTCACAGATTTATGGGGATACCTTGTTGGGAGGGAAGATATGTACATGAGAGATGGCCTCAATCTTAGTGGAAAGGGGCAGCAGTTTTCTCAGAGAACCTGCTGGGATCTGTTGACAGTGGGACAGGTTGCATCTATTTAAACTAGATTCAAAGGGGGGACTCACAGAAAAGCCTGAAAATGGAGGCATAGATAAAGACAGCACAAATAAATCAACAAATAACAGTCTAAAAACCTCTTCTGAAGCTGGATATAAATGTGTTTGTTTAAATGCAAGGAGTATAGTAAACAAAATGAAGTAAACATTATGGTAGAAGATATTGACCCTCATATAATTGGTATAACCGAATCATGGGCCACCGCTGATATACCAGATGCCCAATTGGGACTGACAGGATATTTAATGTTTAGGGAAGATAGAATAGGAAGAAAGGGAGGTGGAGTTATTTTATATATTAAAGAATCTATCCAGGCTTATGAAATAAAATTAGAAAGAGAAGTAGATTGCGAAGAAGCTGTTTGGTGTAACTTAGTTACAGGAAACTCAACGTTAACAGGTGGGTTAGTTTATCGAAGTCCAAACATAAGCATAGAAGAGAATGAAAAAATACAAAACGCTATAAGGGAAGTAAGCAAACGGGACTGTATTATTATGGGGGATTTTAACCACGGGCATTTACAATGGAAATCTCTTCAGAGTACGGGGAGTGAGGACCACACGTTTTTAGTTTTAGTTCAAGATACTTTCCTTTCTCAACATGTGCTAGAACCAACCAGGGGTGAGAATGGGTTAGACATAGTTTTGTCCTCACAGAATGAATTAGTTGACAATGTCAAGATATGTGAGCCACTGGGGAGTAGCGATCACAACCAGATACATTTTACCATCAAAGTAAAATCAAAAAGGAATAGTAAAAAGCAGTATAGGAGAAATTTCCACAAAGGAGGGTACAAGGACATGAGGAAATATTTAGCAAAGATAGACTGGAATAACACACTGAAAAATAAGACAGCAACAGAATGCTGGAATATATTAAAGAGTGAAATTAAGTGCATAGTCGATAAATTTGTACCCTTCAAAAACAAGGGAAACGGTCCAGAAAGAAACCCTTATCGAAAGAAGCCATTAGAAAAATTAAGTATAAACAAATGATGTGGAAGTCATATAAATGTACTGGAAATGATTGCTCCCCGTTGTTACAACAGTTATAAAGAAATAAAATATCAGAGGGATTCTTAATGGCAGAAGATCTGAATGAGTACTTTAGTTCATTGTTTACCAGAGAAGATATTAGTCCACTACCAGTACCAGAGGCTAAGTTCAAGGGGCAGATTCAGACTATTTAGGACAATTAATTGTAACCCCGGAAATGGTAGCTAAGAAAATAAGGGCTATGAAGGATAATAAATCACCTGGAGCGGATGGGATTCCGCCCAAACTACTATTGGAAATTGTAGAACAAATTAGCGTACCGCTTGCAACAGTTTTCAATTTGTCATTAGAAGAGGGAGTGGTTCCTTTAGAATGGAAAGAGGCAAACATTATACCGTTATTTAAAAAAGGTTCGAGAAACAAATCAGAGAACTATAGACCAGTGAGTTTAACATCAGTGATTTGCAAATTATTAGAAAGACTAATTAAAGATCACATGGTGGATTTTCTTGTTAAACAAAACTTTATAAACCCATCTCAACATGGTTTTTTTAAAGCGAGGTCATGCTTAACAAATATGTTATGTTTTTTAGAAGACATCACTAAGTGGGTAGATGAGGGATCACCAGTACATATCGTATACTTAGATTTTCAAAAAGCTTTCGACAAAGTACCACATCAAAGATTACTGCTGAAACTAAAGACCCATGGCATAGGAAATGGTATAATAAACTGGATAGAACAATGGCTGATTGACAGAAGACAACGTGTAGTAGTTGATGGGGAGGCTTCAAACTGGAATTCGGTATTGAGTGGGGTACCACAGGGATCAGTATTAGGACCTATATTATTCTTAATATATATCAACGATTTGGATGATGAAATAACAAGGAAGGTGTTGAAATTTGCGGATGATACAAAAGTGTTTAGAAGGATTAAAAGTGATGGATATAGACAGCATTTACAAGATGATCTTGACAGGTTGATCAAATGGGCTGAAAAGTGGCAAATGCTGTTCAATTTGGGGAAATGTAAATGCCTCCACACAGGACATGGGAATGGAGGTAGAATATACAATGGGGGCTACTGTATTAAGTACTACTGTAAAAGAAAAGGACTTAGGGTTAACCATTAGTGCTGATATGAAGGTTTCAGAGCAGTGCGGAATTGCAGCTTCAAAGGGAAATCAAATCCTTGGATTAACTAGGCGAAACATAACGTATAAGGAAAAAGAGCTAATAATACCGCTGTATAAAACAATAGTTAGACCTCATTTAGAATATTGTATTCAAGCGTGGAGGCCATATCGCAGGAAGGACATAGATATGCTAGAAAGAGTGCAGAGGAGAGCAACTAAAATGATGCCAAAACTGAGGGATCTTAGTTACGAAATAAAAAAATGCGGTTTAACAACACTAGAGACCAGGAGATTGAGAGGAGATCAGATAGAAGTGTTTAAAATATTGAATGGTTATGAAAATATTGATAGAAATATATTTGTTTCAGTTAAGAAAGATAGAAGGACTAGAGGACATGAAGTTACATTAGCAAAGGAGCAGAGTAGATTAGATATAAGAAAGTTTTCATTTTCACAAAGGACTGTAAATAAATGGAACAGATTATCTGCTGATTGTGTGGGTGCTAGTAGCGTGAATATGTTTAAAAATAAAATCGACACATACCTCAGACGGGCGGGATACACATAGATAAAAGGGTTGGACTCTCGAGAAGCCAAAGGGCTTCCTTGTCCACCTGCCACCTAGAGTTGATTCTATGGGTGGCAATCTTGTTCAATCTTGTGTACGGCAGCGCCACACCCCGGGCAACGGCTTTGGCTGGCCGGCCAAACTATGTGAGTGCCTTTCCGAAGGGTTGTCCCCCCTGATAGTACACACATCTGTCGGCGGAGTAGGCGGATGAATCCCCAGAGGTCAACTGCTACGAAGGCGGAAGATGGAAAGGCCTGGTGTCGGGCCAAGGGCGCATCAGGGATTTAGAATGATAAGCGGCCAGAACCGTCCAGAAAGCAAGTGCAAACTACTGGAATGTACACTGCCGAAAACCCAGATGAAATCATGATTGCAAAGAGAATCGATATGGGACTCGGTGGTGAGTCCCCCAAGCCAGAAGAGTCCCTAACGGCTATTGGGGAAGAACCATAAGCAACCGGGAGTACTACTCAAGCTGATGAAGGCAATTTGCTCCACTGTGCGGAGAAGGGAAAGAAGTTCAGTGGATGGCTAAAAAAAAAAAACGAGAATAGCAACTTGGAATGTCCGCAGCATGTCGGCTGGAAAAATGGACAATGTTATAGAAGAAGCGAAACAAAACAACATAAGTGTCCTAGGAATAGCAGAACACAGATGGGCGGGACAAGGTCATTTTACACCACACGCAGGAGGACAATTCATATACTCCGGACAAGCAAAGGCAGGACAAGGAGGCGTTGCAATTTATCTGAGTAAACAAATAGCAAATACAGTACTTGGATTCAAACCAGTAAATGACAGAATTCTGAACATAAGGTTACAAGAAAAAGTGAAGAATATCAAAATAATACAAGTCTATGTGCCGACATCAACAGCAGAAGAGGAAGACATAGAAGTTTTTTTATACTAATTTGCAAGGTGAAATAGACGAATCCAAGAAATCTTACATCACCATTGTCATGGGTGATTTTAACGCCAAAGTAGGACAAAGACAAGACGAGATAGAACGAGGAACAATCGGGAAATTTGGATTAGGAGAGAGAAACGAAAGGGGAGAACGATTTGTTGAGTTCGCCATCGCTAATAACCTCACAATCGTAAATACCAATTTCTCAAATCACCTTAGAAGAATCTACACGTGGACAACGCCAGATGGAAAGACTAGAAATCAGATAGACTACATCAACAAAAGAGATGGATATCAGCAATAAGAGGTGCAAAAATACTACCAGGAGCAGACTGTGGATCTGATCATGAACTACTGATGGCAGAGATGAAATTTAAGTTGAAAATAGAAAAAGGAGCGACACCAACACAGAGATGTGATGTAGAAAATCTGACAGACGGATACACGGTATCTGTGAATAATCGATTTACAACTTTACTGACAATGACAGAAGAGAAAGAACCAGAAGAAATTGCAAATGATATCAAGACAATTTTCCGAGAAGAAGCGGAAAAACACCTACGGAAAATAGCAGAAAGGAAAGAGCTTAAGAAACGCAAAAACGAGGAATCGATCAGATTAAGGTATAATGAGATGAAAAAATTTATAAAAAAAACTCTGCAAATGGGACAAACAAAAGTATATAGAAGCAAAGTGTAAGAAAATATAGGAATGTATGGCAGAAAACCGAAACCAAGAAATGTCTAAAGAAATAAAGAACATGACAGGTAAATTCCAGCCCAGAGTCGGTGTCATCAAAGATAAAAATGGGAAAACTCTGACTGATGCAGAAGACATAGCCAAAAGATGGAAATAATATTGTGAAAATATGTACGCACGAGATGGAGACAACAACGACCCCCCCTGATATGGGAAAGGAAGAACAAGACGAGGACGATCTCGAACCATTAAGAGATGAGGTGAAATGGGCCGTTAATAGTCTAAAAGATGAGAAAAGCCCTGGGGCCGACAACATACAGGCAGACATGATAAAAGCAGCGGAAGAAGAAGGAATAGACATGTACCATGCACTGTGTAAGAAAATATGGAAGAGTGGAAAATAGCCAGACGCCTGGAAGAAATCAATATACAGCCCATTACCAAAGAAAGGAGACCTCAGCTGTGCTTCAACTACAGAACCATATCACTCTTTAGCCATGCAAGCAAAATATTGCTGAAAATCATAATGAAACGAATGCGAGCTTAGATGGAAATGGAAGTGAGTAGTACACAGAGACACAAGGAACCACATATTCAATCTGAGAATGTTGATTCAGAAATTCAGAGAGATAAATAATGATCTAAGAATATGCTTCATCGACTATTCCAAGGCTTTCGACTGTGTGAATCATCAGATGATGTGGAAAACGCACAGCGACATGAACTTCCACCCAAAGATAATCGCCCTCTTGAAATCACTTTATAGCAACCAACAAGCAGTAGTCAGGCTGGAAACCACAACTACAGAAACTTTTACAGTGGGAAAAGGAGTAAGACAAGGGTGTATTTTATCTCCATACCTATTCAATCTCTACACGGAAGACATGGTGAGAGATGTACAATTAGATTACAGAAGTATATGGACTATGATGAAGTGAATATGAGACATAGAATCAGAGACCTACGATACGCAGACGATACCGCACTCATGTCCACTACAACAATCGGCCTAACAAACCTAATCATGTCTGTAAAAGAACACAGTGAGAAAAAGGGCATGTTACTTAATGTGAAGAAAACAAAGATCATGGACACCATCAAATGCATTGAAAAAACAGAAATCAACGGGGAGCAAGTTGAAAATGTGAATATCTTGGAGCAAGACTACAAGGAGACGGCAAGACATCATCAGAGATCAGAAGAAGAATAGCCATAGCAACGCAGAAACTAAATAATCTAAAAAATGTATGGAAAGGACAAAACATACCAATAAAGATAAGAATTTTTAAAACTTGCGTTTACGGGAGCGAAACGTGAACACTGAACAAAGGTCCTAAGAGTGCCATGGATAACAAGAACAACCAATGCAGAGATCCTTAAAAAATTTGACATAAAGAACTGCCAACTAGTGAATAGAATAAAAGAACTAAAACTGAGTTATTTTGGCCACATCAAAATACATAATTCCTTAGAGAAAACAGTCCTAGAAGGCAAAGTGGAGGGAAAGAGAGGAAGGGGAAGACCAAGGAGAAGATGGGAGCAGGACATCAGCGACTGGTTGGAAGACGACATCGTGAGAGCAGGGACACGAACGGCAGATAGAGCAGCGTATCGTGGGATCATCCGGGCAGCTACATCTCGCAGAGATATGCTGAACTGAAGAAGAAGATATGTATTGTTTCTGGTATCCTGTTACTGTGTCCACTGGACCTGTTGGAATCTGATTAAATATAATACAATACAAATCAACGCAGCGCGCATCCAGCCTCACCTGTAGCCGCTGCACGTGAGAATTTTCCGAAGTTCGCCGTTGATCAATCTTGTTACCATGGCATGGTCTTTTTCCATCCGTAAGATACATTTATCGATATGCGTTAGTCTTTTTCTTAAAAGCGATTCCTCTAGCCGATTCAAAATGTGGGCCATTGAAATGTTCGGCGAGTCGTTTGCAGTGTGCTTTGTCGCTATGTGGAACATCGCTGCAGAGTCAAATCGTCCTCGTTGATAACTGTGGGATGAGGATCTGTTTACGACTTCGACGCCGCCAGTCTAGGATGATTTGCTTTGTGAGATGCGCAATACGTAATATCACACTGAATGTTTCCCATGTACGGAAGTACGTCATAATGCGGTCGCCATTAGCATTCGCCAGAGGGCGGGTCACGGTTTTCTCCGGTTTGATATATGCTATATATATATATATACATATATATATATACATATATATATATATATAAAATACAATACAATATAATGTAATATATGCCATTGATATGCTAGCTGTGTGAGTGTGTGTGTGTGTGTGTGTGTGTGTGTGCGTGAGTGCATGTGTGTGTATGTGTGTATGTATGTGTGTGTGTGTGTGTGTGTGTGTGTGTGTGTGTGTGTGTGTGTGTGTGTGTGTGTGTGTGTGTGTGTGTGTGTGTGTGTGTGTGTGTATACATATATACACACACACATATATATATATATAATTATAATGTGTGTGTGTGTGTTTGTTTGTTTGTTTGCGTGCGTGCATGTGCGTGCGAGCGTGCGTGCGTGCGTGCGTGTCCAGATCCATTCGCCTCTTTCTATGTTCAGTTGATTCGGACCAGTTTAGTTATTTACATGGGGGCCATCAGTACAGTACGTCATGCCAAAGTTTAACAAGATTTAACAAGATTGCCACCCAGAGAATTAACTCTAGGTGGCAGGTGGACAAGGAAGCCCTTTGGCTTATCGAGAGTCCGACCCTTTTATCTATGTGTATCCCGCCCGTCTGAGGTATGTGTCGATTTTATTTTTAAACATATTCACGCTACTAGCACCCACACAATCAGCAGGTAATCTGTTCCATTCATTTACAGTCCTTTGTGAAAATGAAAACTTTCTTATATCCAATCTACTCTGCTCCTTTGCTAATGCAAGTTCATGTCCTCTAGTCCTTCTACCTTTCTTAACTGAGAAAAACATATTTCTATCAATATTTTCATAACCCTTCAATATTTTAAACACTTCTATCTGATCTCCTCTCAATCTCCTGGTCTCTAGTGTTGTTAAACCGCATTTTTTTAGGCGTATTTCGTAACTAAGATCCCTCAGATTTGATATCATTTTAGTTGCTCTCCTCTGCACTCTTTCTAGCACATATATGTCCTTCCTGCGATATGGCCTCCACGCT
This sequence comes from Paraescarpia echinospica, assembly GCA_020002185.1. Taxonomy (NCBI): domain Eukaryota; kingdom Metazoa; phylum Annelida; class Polychaeta; order Sabellida; family Siboglinidae; genus Paraescarpia; species Paraescarpia echinospica. The sequence continues at coordinate 48,647,617 of CM034542.1, forward strand.
TGAATACAATATTCTAAATGAGGCCTAACTATTGTTTTGTACAGCGGTATTATTAGCTATTTTTCCTTATACGTTATGTTTCGCCTAATTAATCCAAGGATTTGATTTCCCTTTCAAGCTGCAATTCCGCACTGCTCTGAAACCTTCATATCAGCACCAATGGTTAACCC
>CM034542.1:48648786-48986286 GCA_020002185.1 Paraescarpia echinospica
TGTTGTGTTCTGATGACCCGAGTTCGGAAATAGAAACAGGCGATGTATAAACCTCCTCCATATTCGTCCATAGTTTATCTAATATCGCCTGTCCACGTGTTACTACATTCACTACTTGAACAACTCTATAGTGCGTTTTCATAAAATTGTCATGCAACTGATTGAAATCCCCAGTTACAATAACACCACATTCTGGATGTCTGCGTACCATGCACGTGATTATATGATCACGTATTTTCAAATACTCCGTCTTTGGAGTGTAATATATACATGCTAACAATATACATGAACATTTCCTAGGCATTATTTTCGGCATAATCTTAATCCATATTACCTCTAAATCGTGAGCCTCCATATCCCTCAACCTCGTATACATTAAGTCATTTTTAATGTAGCAAGCTACACCTCCGACTCGTCCATGACCTCTATCTTTCCTCTCCAAACAAAACCCTGGCATAGTAAGGCTATTAGAATCCATATACTCGTTATACCATGTTCCACTGACACATACACTTGACGCACCATGCGTTGCTACTATAACTTTCAGTTCGTCCATTGTGTCACTGCTCAAAGACTTGGCGTTTAAATTAACCCTTTAGGGAGGGCAGATCCCATTTGCGTTTTATGCTCCCTGTAAGAGTGGGAACACAATACCGCGTTGTATTAGAGTCCACAATTTGCACGTTCGATGAGTGTTCAATGGCCAGATCGTTTAGGCCCATTCCCTAATCACGGGTGTGGTGTTTTTTTTTATGTCCCCGTTCCCCGCACTGACGACACTGCACGTTCTCGGGGTGTCTGCAGGTGGCAGTGACGTGGTTCTTCTCACCACAATTGGCACACTTGCCCAGCGTGTGCATCTGACGCGTACGACGTTCAACCACTGTCCACTTATTGGTAGGCGACGCCCTTGTACTGCGTGATTGATCATGGTTCGATGAAGGCGATACGGGATAATGTAGGTGTACCGGGATCACGAAAGTGAACAGACATCATTGAGATGAACCATGATCAATTCTCTCAACTCTATAGCTTCGGGTGGATGTCCAATCCACACCACAAAACTTCAAACGACTGCGGTTCGAACAGCACCACAATACTGCAAATGGGACATTGTTAATCTACAAAGACCAAACACGTATAACGACATTTTTCATAAACATAAAACTCTGTCAATAGACTACACGTACAAACAGTTAGAACAAACCACAAAACAAAAAACTGCCTCGACTCGATAGTTGGCATAATATTATTTGAAGGACAGCACGAGAGACTGTCGGCCACAAGAGCCGCTCGGTGCTCGCTCCACAACGCATGCTGCTCGTTGAAGTCGACAGAGCACAATTTTGGTCACGTCGTTTGGGAAGTTGAAGCGGCTGTCAAATCGCGGTGACAGCTCGCAACCAGAGACACGCGGCCCTGGGAAACCGATGATTAATTAATCCAAACAGTGGCTCGTGTCGTTTTGCACGAGTGTCGAGGCAACGGTAGAACAATATTTGTTCCTCGCAAACATGTACTCCCCGGAGAGCGTAGATGTTCCCCGTTACTTGTCATCCAAACCGACCGGATTCTGTATCTCTTTATGGTGATGGATCGTTCCGTCTTTGGGCTTAGTCCGTGTATGTGTGTGTGTGTGTGTGTGTGTGTGTGCGTGTGTGCGCGCGCGCATGTCTGCTCGCCTGTGCTTCAGTGAGTGATTTCGTAAACTACACGCCCAGACTCACACTTTAACTCCGCGCACGCGCAGTATGCAATCGTCCCTGATTTCGTATAGATCATCCATTTCTCTTTTCAAAAGGAATCTACTTGCCAGAGTCGAGATATTGCCGCTACAGCTGTCATAAAAGAATCAGCGTTACATCAGTCATCACGCCCGCCCAGGCTCCCGTCAACTTTTGGTCGCGGCGCCGAGATGCCGATAATGGCTCATATCCAGGACCCGCTCTGCGCAATGCTCTGTCCTCAAATACGTCAGTAATCCAGGGCAAAAAAACAACGCATTGCTGTACAAAAAACTACAAATAATGCATGGCCTTTGATCACCGTACGTAATTATGTCGTACATCATTGATGTCTAAGTCCGATATTTCCGTGAACTATATATTTTTTAGCAAACAAGAGGTCACGCGACGCACACCAGGAACGCTTACATGTATATTTAGTGAACGCCGATATTTAAACGATTAATCATAAATAGGAAACACAATGCAGTCTTACAAATTGCGTCGTTTTCGGCCGCATAAGCAGCTATTCGTCATTTCAACCTCGACTATTTGCTAATAATCACGTAGCGTTTGTGCATAACCATCCAGGGGTCTAAGATCGTCGTCATCCACGGGTCGACGTTTACGGAAACCATCGGAGACTCTGGGACGGATATTACGACAAATCGTTCGTTTGAACCGTCGAGTCTTTAGGTTTTCCGCCGAGACCCGCGTTGATTCGGCTTCTGACGTAACAGAAAGCCAGTCCACAAAGGGCAATTTTCTCGAAGCTCGGGATACGTCGAGAAATGCAATTGTGCATCTGGCATGCGTCCAGCTACGTGTATGCCTAAATTAGAACGCAATTGAAAAACTCGTACATTCGTACGGCATGTACGCCCTCCGGCCCGCTCTTTGAAGAAGCGAATCGAAGATGCTCAAGGAAATCGTCTATGGCGGCTACAAGACGACGGGCTGCAATCAACGTCGCGGGTCACATTGACCGCAACATTGATTGCTGCCTTTAGACTTGCAAACCGTTGCGGCAATCAATTACAAAACACAATCAGTTCCGACACAATGCGATTAATGCAAAAAGCAGGCCAGAACGAACCACTTCCGTATTCACAGAAGTTGAACAGACTGACTGTCGTATTTGACGCACACGTGTTTATTTATAGAAGGACCTCACTATTAAGGTCACCTCCGGGTTTGAGCCAGATGACCAGAATGGCAAAGTGCGTATGACCGTACAATATATAGTCTCTTTGATTTAGAGGCGGCGCTGTTGACAAACCATTCTAGCAGTTTAATGATAATGATGATGATGATGATGATGATGATGATGATGAAGATGGCAATAATACAGCTGTACTACTACTACTAATAATAAACGTCAGTCCTCGATCATGAATCTGAGCTCAGATGAACAACAAACGAGGATCATTGTGTATAAATACAAAAACAATGGGCATATGCATCTGATTTTCAGACAACTAAAAATATAAATATCTCATTATTTTTATTAATATCAATAATAAAGCCAGATACAGTTAATAGCAGCCCATCCTCGGACGATCGATGCTGTTTCGTGGTCGGTATAACGAACATACGGACGTCGTTTAGCGGCACATCTGGCTTACGTCGAGCGCATCTTGATGACGTTCCTACCGAACCGACGTTATTCAACGCTCTCATCACTAGATACCGCTGCCTCCGTTTCTACGGATATGTGCGTCTCAGACGTTTCACGACCTAATTTATCAAACGCGTCGGGTCAGCCGCTCTATGCTGCTTTTATAAACGTCACCCCGGTCCCCGGAACGTTGCGACGGCTCACATCAATAGATGTTTGCACACGGTCATGTTGTACCGTTGCAACGTGCATCTGTAGAAACTGGCATACACCTGACGTTTGGGCGCGACCCGTGGTTTGAAATCACGATTCCGGGTAATGGAAGAGATGAGGTAGCATTAAATGTACAACTTCGAACCAGTTTTTTTTATGCTTTTTGTATTACTTAATTGTTGTATATTATTATTATTATATAAAATAATACGTGGGTGGCAAAAAGAATGGAACACAACTTCGCATCTGAATTTTCAGTGTAGTTGTATTGACATTTCTTCTGATGAATTACCAAGGAGATAGCTGCATATGCGATGGATGAGAGATAGCTAGTTAGGGGGTTGTTAGGATGGGGGAAACCTGGGTAGGGATGTCTCGATAGGGAAAAAGTTGGATATAGGTTAATAGTAGTATGAGTATTTTTAATCCTTAAACTATTTGGGGTGTTTTAAGTAGACATGGCGAAGAACGCTCGTACACAGGCGGATGAACTAAGGCAATGTGGACGGGAACAATTTGTCCTGGCGTACAACCGCAACACGAGAATCGAATCATTCGCTACATGAGCGCAGAGTGTAACGGCCCGTCAGCGCTCGACCGTCGACGCCTGTACATAGAAACTATTATTCCCTAGACCACATCGCGATCCAGCGAGGGTGCCACCCTCTCCTCGTTTCGGAGAAATGCAAACGACGTAATCAAAACAACCCGTAATCTTACGCTCACAAATGCGTTTTCGAAATTAATTAATTTCATTTCGTCATCACTTCTACGGATTTTATTATATGACGAAAGATACAGACATTCTCATTTGACTGCGACTGAATGATTATCTATATGCGCAAAGTATCCCCAAAATAATGTTATGCTGTGACAGAAACATTTGTTTCTATACATAGTATATGTGCGAACCATCGAATCACCATAAAATAACGACTTCGCAGCTACTGATTAACAACGAACACCACCAGTCGACTAACAAATGAATACCACTGTTATCTTCCACATGGAACGTCCACATATAACTTCTAAGTAGATGACTCATATTCTAGTTAACATTTTGTATCACCAGATGATATATTACGATATGTATCTTACAAGAGTAGAAGATTTAAGGTTGCTATACAGTGTTTTCGTGGAACCAATGTTAGAAGCAAGTCATGTAAATTACGGTTCGATTTGACTAAACACTTCACTTTGTGCAATGTTACCAAAATGTAGCTGCATTTTCAACAAATATGGAAGTTTTAATTTTCAAACTCGCAACAATATTGATGTTCCCCGTTATTTGCCATCCGTTATTCTTCCCTCCGTTTGTATATGTGTATATGTGTATATGTGTATATGTGTTTGTTTGTGTGTGTGTGTGTGTGTGTGTGTGTGTGTGTGTGTGTGTGTGTGTGTGTGTGTGTGTGTGTGTGTGTGTGTGTGTGTGTGTGTGTGTGTGTGTGTGTGTGTGTGTGTGTGTGTGTGTGTGTGTGCGTGTGTTCCCTATTCATAACTATTGTTTCATGGTGCAAACAAATTCTTTAAAGGACTCATCGTCACAAACCACTGACACTTTATTCGTACTACATGAAACCGGAAATAAAACAATAAATTGACCCGTTAACTTCCTTATGCAGATGCAACGAAATTTCGACCCAGTCAAGGCAACCGTGTGCTCGCTTCCAATAATCCACCTAGACGGTCACCGCGATCACCACCCTGCTAGCGACAGATGAAATTCGGCAGCCACAATATTCCACGACAATCTTACGATCGTTGCTTGAAGGGGTCAGCCCACTGTTGGTTTTCCCATAGGCGACCATGTTAAAGGTCCTCAACAAATTCGTTTGCCCATCGCCAATCCGGTTCTTTTAGGTCCAGATGTGTAATGTGTGAATAGTTTAACTAGTGTGCACAGTCGGTTTAATAAAAAATGCGTACTGTTTTTTTAATCGTCAAAAAACAAGATTTGTCGTTACACCGGGTATAGCTGGCGAAAGCCAATTGCGCTGTCGACCTCCTGCGCTATTTCCGTCACGTGCTTTACGCGAGATCGGCATCTCACGCATTCTAAAACAATAACAACATACACGTGCTTTGGTGTATCAAGATGAAGATTCCAAAGTGGTTGTACGAAGGTACGTATACTACACTATCGCATTTAGCAACAAGAACGCGTAGCCGCGTAGCCGCGTATTAATTCAACGAGACTTGCAACTTGCGAACGTCAACACTCGACTCGAGGCAGTCTAACTCTAAGACTGTCTAAGCCAGTCACCAGGTCCATGACCATATTATCAGCCAGAGATTCAGTCAGAGGCTGTGTCAACGAGCATAATATTTGATGTGCATTGTAATTTGTATTTGGTTACGTAGGATCTTGGTAATAAACTATGTTATTGCGACAATAAATGTAGAGAATAGATGACGTGAGGCTGCGAAGTGACAAATAACATTGGTTTGGCAATAGGCCCTTGTTGATCGTGCAAGTAACTTAGTCAGGGAGCATCCGTAATTTCGTGCAACAGAACGTCAAACACGGGAGTATTATATTGGTGATCATAATTATTAAAACAGTGTTTTGTGACGCATATTTTGATACTATTACTGCAGAATGTTGTTGATTTGCAATGTAGTTTATGCAAAATAATTTAGATTTGTTATATTGACGACCATGATGGTGATGATGATTTTATTAAATATAAAAATGTAAACGTGTAAATACATAAAATATAAATACAGTTAAAGTACACCATATATAAGGATTAAACAAGATAATGTTCGCACTTGTTTCCGTTGTGGTCCTTGGTGCCTGGCTATAGTTTATGTAATTTATATCCTGTGATACCTTTCAACTGACATATGCCAGCTATTCTTGTGTATTTACCAATATGTGTATATATTCTCACCACAGCAATATATGAATGCATAATACGTAACTTGAATTATGATGTCGCTAGAGACCACACTGCAACCAAAGAATGGGAATGAGACGAGGCAGAAGAGGAGCTAAGGCGGTCACCTGGGTCAAGCAGACACAGGGAGGATACATAGTCTGTGGGAGGCCCACATTTGATCAATCCAGGTAATTTCAAATTTATAACAATCAACCACATATAAGTTATCAAAAACTTTAATGTGCACATTTACATATATATTTGTTTTCATACACATTTTAATAATAACATCTTGGACGTGGAAAACTAAGTTGACTTCTGCACTTATATTATACCCACAGTCATATTAATACACTTTTAAAAGTATTTAGCATACGGCGATGACTCAGAAATAAGTTTATAAAATAATTTTTTCATTTTTGAAGAAGGTAAACATACATGTTATGAACCTTTGAATACTTGGCGAGTACTGTTAGAATCACAATAACACCTCATTTTGTAATTTCCAACATTCACCTTGACCACTCAACTTCAGGCAGAACCTTAAAATGTCAAACATGAATATGTGTAGTAGTTACACATGGCAGACACTGACATGAATTTGTGTACTGAAAACAAAACAAAAAATATAAATGCTCTTTACTGATGCTTTACTGATTAGTAGAATTAAAATCAGTATATAATATTGACAAAGATCAGGCATCACTGTAATGAAATTGAAAAATTTTTAATTCATGTAATGACATTGAACACCTTATAAAGAAAAAATAGTTAAAATTTTCCACCGTTTTGAAAAAGAGCACATTCTACTAATGTCTGCATGCTGTATCAACCCGCCCCCTCCCTCCTCCGGAACAACCCCGGTAAACACTGACTGTTCCTAAGATATCAACATGTATAGATGCAGCTGTAGTAGCACATTTCTTGCTGCCGTTTTTCTTGTGAAATGCTGCAGGTCACACATGAAACATTATTTTACATTTACTGATTATGAGAATGAACATTTCATAATTATTTACTTCCAACACTACAATAATACTTGTTTTTGTTTACTGAATATATGCTTTTCTTTACAGGAGATTGGACTAGTGTGCTTAGTATCACTAGTTCTCCGAGTTAATATGGCATACTGGGCAGCTGTATTTGTCCAGGATCTCGGACAAGATTCTACAGCCATGCAGCATGCTGCATATTAATGGTTTGTCATGTGAATGTCCACCGACTGATCCCAATTGTGTCGTGTGTTGCATCCGTGACAGATTCCCCAGTGCCGATGGGGTATACACTGGCTTCCAGGTCAGTCAGTTAGCTTAACTGACTAAAAACCAATGTAGAATGCAGGTTGCTCGACATACGAATATGGTGACGCCTGACTAGCTCGTGAGACAGGTTCAGTGTCGAGCATTCTTCGGTGAACTACATCGGTTTGGATATCGATGACATCACTGTATGTGTTCGCTGTCTTCGATGGTACTGTACACCAGCCTCCTGACATTTTGCAGTACATCCGCATCTACCTATACCGGAGACAAAGTGACAATTAGCATGGCTCTGACATGTATTATATTTTATATGTGATGACACATTTATCAAAAGTCAATAATACACGGTATTTGTATTAAATTCAACTTTAACTTTTAGCAGTGTCTATGACAAAATACATCAATTATCCAGCATTGTTACAGTGGTATGGTTTCATTGTCTTTGTGTTGCTGATAGTTACAATGTACACCAGGCACTTGTTATATACAACAACACAAGTTTGTGATGAAGTAAAGGTATTGAAAGCCTTTTCACATTTTGCAACAACAATCTTTTGATATACTGACAGCAACATTTTACTTAAGTTCTCTATGTATCATGAGGACTGATATCATACTTTTCATGCCACGTTTCATATTTCTAAATTATTCTTTTTTATCACTGGTTTATATTTTCACAAATAATTTACATTACATTTTCACTTCGCATGATGATTATACACCTGTACTAATATGGTGTAGTATCCAGTCCTCGGGATTGCTCAAAGCGCATTAAACTTTAATCCCTGGCAGACCTGTTAAATCGAACACCATCTCGACTTATGTGGGAAGCATTCAGCCACACTGAAATTAATATGCGAAGACTATTCGTACAAAAATATTGCGGTCTGTAGCCGGTACTCTTCATACAACTGAGTAGACCTGAGCAATGTAGCATGTAGTGATTGTACATGTATTTCTCAGTCACATGGCGATGACACTGACAACATTTTCGAATTTTCATTTTCTAATCATTTATGTTTTTTAACAAAGAACCATAAATTATGATTCTTTGTTAAAAAAACAATTATGATTAATAATAGTTCATATTTGTTCAACTAAACATCTTCCTAAGTAATTTGTTCTCATTGGTTTACATTTTATGGGCATGCGATATTAAAAATTGTTGTTAATACACATGATTGTTTAGTCACTAATTTTGTGAGTTATAAACTTACAAGGCATGAATAAACTACAACTAGCATTTGACATCACGTGTACTAATGTTGTTTTTTTGTAACAAAGAATCTTGATAAAAGTGTCTGTTTGTTTTTTATAATATTATATACCTGACATTTTTTCAACCTCTTCCTAATTTGTGTTTCTATTGTTGTTTTGCATTTGATGTGCATGTGATATTAAAAAATTATTACATTATACACATCAAGTGCAGTGATTGTACCTGTAGTTGTATTGTACTTTTCATTATTTTGTAGTCAATCTCATCAAATAGTTTCAATAAAATGTTTTTACTTTACATTGTCTTTAATTCACATGCATTTCTAACAACAATATGCAATTTAACGAGGACACCACATTACTGCAAAATCCTCATGCAGACAAACAAAACTATCACATACAGGGTTGGATCGAGAAATCGAGTATGGGAGGCACAAAAACCTCCACAGGCGGCCAAACCAAATGGTGTAGTCTAAATTGTGTCGCTACCACGCTGCCATAACATCACCCGCTCCACTGGAATGGTGATATTGGAAGACGCCATAACTTCAGCTTATTATTATCACCTAAACTGGGGCACATTTCAAACGCTCTGGGAGGACACAGTCGCGTGGGCCCATTATAAAAGTTCTTAAGGTCTAGGGGGGCACCTGTCCCCAGGCCCACCTGGATCCGCCTATGACATACTTGTTTATTGCTTGTATTTATAATTTTGATAACAGGTTTGGTGACAGAGAACCACATTTGATAACACTCGTTTACCTGAAGGTGAAGAGCTTTGAAGCATTCATCTGCATGTGGTGTCGACACACCTCAAGTTCTGAAAATATAGTACATGTATTAATAATCAGCACTGATTGTTTCTAACAATAATCATTTTAATGTACTTGCAAAAGTTGCAATGCAATGAATGATCACCTGCCAAATGCAACCAATGCCAACGGTCAAGAGCTATCCATATAATATATACATGTTATGGGCATTAATGTCCATGGTATTGAGGGGCGCTGGTTTTCTGAACATAACAAAAACTCACAGAAGGGACAATAAAAAAACCTGGTGAAACTACTGGAATATTATTTTCCTTGTAAATAATTAAATATCAAGACTACATACAATTGAATTCAAATTAAATTTTTAAATGTCCCATAATAGTATTTTTTAATATAAAGTAATAAATTTGTTAAATTACTATTACATTACTGTTGTTAGTAAATTATGTACATCTTGGTTCAATAATTATAATCGTTACGGATCATTTATAATGCATTTACACTATTACTATTTTCCCAAGCCTACTTAGGCTATTAGCCTACTACCATATACGACATAGACATAATATAGTCACTATCATTGACATAAGTATATGCCATAGGCATAGCGTCGTACTGTTAGCTGATATTAGTCTATAGTAAACAGGGCCCAGCCAGGCCGCCCATACCGCCATTGCCAATGACTAAAAGGAAAACAATCAAATAAATTTAGTACAAGCAACATTAATATATATACTCATACGTCTAAATATACGTAATTATAGCTGAATAAATCGAAATTACTAACCTGTCTGGAAGAACCTTTGCGAACGCTGCATCTCGTCTGTTGATATTGTGACTGACACCACGGCACGGGCAACGGCCCACGGCCATAGTCCACTGGCACTGTCGCCAACTCCTTCTGTTTGCTTTGTTTCTTCCATAGTCGTTCTCTAATATAAATACACCTTTATGCGTGGGTACTGTTTTTGTCTGTCTAATTTAGCCCATTTTGCCGTGTCGGTGGCATGTATGTTTGTGGACGTCCACTCGTTGCCTAAACTCGGAATTCCATAACATCAACAGCACCAAAGGTCAATATCGCCCATAATTCGCGATCACGAGAAGACAAGAACGCGATTCCACGCCAAGTTCGATGTCCATACTCAGCTAAAATCGAAGCAAAAAACCGGATCCGGTTTTTACTAAAAACGAAAGAGTTCGCAGTTTTTGTATTAATTTTATAAAAACGAACTAATACGTATGCATAAACGAACTAGGATATCATTGGGGAGTACTTGATTCCTCTGTTTTTGTGTGAAATTACTAAGAAACGCGTGGAGCAAGACAATCGAATAGGTTGAGTACCTTTAACGTTTTGTCTGATTATAAGAAAACGTGACCTATAAAATGTCTTAAACTTCTCACCTGCTGTTATCATCATCTCATTGACATGCCGATAGATTTTAACAAAAATTGCATACTTCCAGCTCTCGTAAAATGCCTGTATGTGTGACACCCGTCAATATTTACAAATGCCAGCAAGAATTACTCCGCAAACATGTCACACAGGCAAATTGCTGCCAAATATCCTTCCGCTTATTCAAATCATCTAGAAATCCACCATTTTACTGTCAACACCTTCTACAATCACACATGAAAATTTCTCCAAAATTTCTCAAAAATACACTGCATTTGTCTTCGACAGGAAGTCTTACTAGAACATGACCCGTGAAGGCCGGTCGTCAGGAGCAACTGCACTTCCGCCTGGCCGATCACGTGGCAAACGAGAGTGGCCGGCGAGAGACGCAATCAAGTCTTCTAGGCGATAACCCTGCAGCGTTATTTCCGCGTAGACATTCACCGGGATGAGTTTGTTTGATTACGAGTTTGTCCAGCGGCTGAGCGTTGTCTACTGATAGTTTAGTGGCCTTGTTTTTATAGAGCGCAGTGGCGCAATGGATAGAACTTCGGAGTCTTAATCGAGAGAACCCGGGTTCGAGTCCTGTGCTGCCATGTTCGAATCCTGTACTGCCGTGTCGAACCTTGGGCAAGTTCGGTCACACTACGTTGCTCCAATTCACTCAGCTGTATAGATGAGAACTTGATTAAAGGCAGTGGTGGATGTTTGTGTACGGATAGTCTTCACGCATTCATTCGTGGCTGAATGCTTCCCAGTGAAGAGAAAGCTTTCGATTGAACAGGTCTGCCAGGGAGTAAAGTGTAAACCCTGAGCAGTTCTAAGAACCGGATACTACTTTAGATATAAAAACTGTTTTGTTTTGTAGGCCGAGCGCTGGTGGGGATAGATTATTATTTCGGAATATACGAATCAATTGCCAAAGCATTTTATACCCCATTTCTAGGACTGTTTTCTCTTGAAAATTGTTATGTAGATGAAAATGGAAATATTTGTGGATTACAATAGTTATGCTGGATAGAGTCGTACATTTATCGTGGTTGATCGACAGAATGTTGACAGATAAGTGATGGACTGATCCCCTGCGCATTCAGACGGCACTATTGTGGTTTCTTTTTGGAACATCTGACGTTGGCTGCCTCGAGATTAGAAATTGGATTTTGCGAAACTTCCACGGCAATTCACTGACATGACATACGATTTGTGCGTGGTGATAAAACCTGAATTTTACACGGCTAAAACGATAACATCGTTATTCATGCGTCAAGTTTCCATGTGTGAAAAGACAAAAAGACATAACAGTAATACACGTTTTAAGAAAATGTACGTTCAGCCGGAGAGGAATCAATGAAAGTCGTGTTTTGGTAAGCTTCTTGTGGTGTCACATGATGGACTAGTATCACAGAGAAGTGGCGACTGATTCCTGTGGCTGTAATCAGCGCCAACGATTTGCTTGGCAGTGAACGTCGTATCGCCCAAGCCAACCTTTATACTAATATAAATAAGTGATGGTATTAACTCAAACTGTGACGTCACTGTAATCACCATTTCCGAGAAGAAGCACCAGAAACGAGGTTCGTGCACAGCTGTATACACCGACAGTCGTAACTCATCATAGACTTATCTTTTTTTTCTTTCCCCCAGATAACTGAGGACTGTCCGGTAAGTTTGCGTAATAACGTCCGAAGAACAGCACAAATGAAAAACAGATAACAAGGGAAAGAGGAAATCAGCACACAAATGAACAAATACCATTTCTATATATCTTAATATAAAACTAATTATATATATATAGAAATATATATATATATATACATATATGACATTCCATTTATATATATATATATATATATATATAATTATATATATACACACGCACGATCGCACACACAACTGATTGAAATATCAAAAAAGAAGCACTTTCATACGTGATATGTTTTAAGACATGTGTGCATGTATGTTTCGGTGTCACTAGGCGTGTGCGTGTCCATGTTGTGTGTGTGTGTGTGTGTGTGTGTGTGTGTGTGTGTGTGTGTGTGTGTGTGTGTGTGTGTGTGTGTGTGTGTGTGTGTGTGTGTGTGTGTATGTGTGTTAAAAACATGTCACGGGCGCACGGGCGTCATTTACTTATTGTATATTGTATCATTGGCATTTCAGTGTTAAAGTGTAGCATTGATGGATGCACCTCACGTGTAGTACATTGTCGTTAGGCAGACATCCAAACTTCCTGCAGCATTAAATATTCCATTGGCCGACTTGCAATTCTTGGGTACAATAAAACATCTAGTTATCTCGCGAATGCCGCGACCCTAACATTTGTCAGAGCCGGTGGCATATGGGTTAAGGAGATTTTAGTGCACTGAACATAATCGCTGTCGTAGGAGTGATAAACATGTATGCCAACATAGACGGAGAGCCAGGCACAGACTGAGAGGAAGACACACAAACACACCACACAGACAAACACAGAGACAAATAGAGACAGACAGCAAACATCCCATACACAGGCACACAACAAGAAAGAGACACAGAGAAGCAGAGAGACAGACAGAGAGAAAAATAAACAAAGACAGCGACATATAGACAGAAGAAGAGCGAGAGATAGAGAGAGAAGGGGTGGGGAGAGAGGGGGAGAGAGTGGGGTGGGGAAAGAGGGGGGAGAGAGAAACAGACAGACATACATACAGACAGACAGACAGACAAAGACACAGACATGGAGAACAGTAGAATCGTCAAGTCGCCAAAAACCCACATGCAACATTCATGAAGATAGATGTTGAAATGAATTCGCCGAAAGCAAATGTTTCGTCGCGTTACGTGAAGCAATCGTTGTCCGAAAATGCGAATATACGCTATATGCGACCTACATGTCGGACGATGCTGCGTAACGATGCTCCATAACGAAGGAGCAGGATATAGTGGACGAATTAATCATTGTGTAGTCTGCGTCGATTGATGAATCAATTAATCTTCGTTTGATCGCCGCTCACTGAAGTGACCATGCGTCTAGGGGCCTATATATTGACGGACAGCCGACATATATGTCGTCTGGCAAACAAGAGTTGTCTGCCGTCGAACTGAGTGTGTGTATATATATATACACCTGTATATATATATATATATATATATCGTGAGTGGGTGGGGGTGTGATGGTGGAAGGTAGGGAGGGAGGGGAGGGAAGGAAGAAGGGTAAGGAACGAGGCTAAGAGAGAGAGAGAGAGAGAGAGAGAGAGAGAGAGAGAGAGAGAGAGAGAGAGCGAGAGAGAGAAAGGAGAGATAAAGAGAGAGATAGGGAGAGAAGAGAGAGGGAGAAGATAGGGGTGACAAGGCGGAAGATAGGAGATGAGAGTGGAAATAGAGAAAAGAGAAAGGAGAGAGAGGAAAGAGAACAGAAAAAGAGACAGTAATAGACGGGGTATAGAGACTTAATTTGGTGTGTGGGTGGATGAGTGGGTGGGACGGATGGATGTGTTCCCTCCCAAGATTCCGCATACATTCTAGATGACAATTACAACATGTCTTGTACACAAGTGCACTATTCGTATTTGTATGTGCACTCGAGTGCTTACCCGGAGGCGACTTTCTGCCGTCAGCGAACAGCCACCTCCGGTCAACATCTGCTCGACCAGCCCACAGGATCGGTCCGTGTAACCCGTTCGCCATTTGCATGTTAACCAATTACCCGATCGATTCCATTTAGTGAAAATTAACTAAATTACTGGTTTACACAACCGACATCGTCGACAGGTGGAGCACGTGACACAACGTCAGGCAACGGGTGTGTGACATGTGTCAGTGGAGAGGCGCGGCAATGGAGTCGTTTATTAGCACAACTGTTTCATTTCAGCGTGTCGCTGTCAGAGACGGACACATCACCCACGACTAATGCATACTCGCCAGTCCCGGAGAATTAAGGTGTACACGTACCGAATCCGTAAGTAAACTGTACTCTGCACTACATTGAATGTAGGCCTACCGCGAATGTCCAGAATATCACTAGAAACGATGCATACGAAGCCCCCAAGTGTGTTGTGTGTGTTTTTGTTACAGCGTGAAAAAAACGAGTAATAACTGTGTTGTAAACTGTGATCACAACACCTTTAAATGTTATTTTCCCTTTATCTTTCGGACAACATAACATATTGATAACTTTATCAGTCATTACACCACAACTGGTTTGTGGTAAGTCACATTTCATGTAAAAGGATCGAAATCCTAAGTTACGTGTTGTATGATGTGTGTCTTCATTCCAACAAGGCAATCGACGCAGTTATTATGGCTGTTTTTGCGAGAAAACAGAAGTACACATATTAGGTGACCTAAGATATTGTTGAACCATTAACAAGGAATGACGTTTAAGTGAAGAAACCATCGAAGTTATTTACATTGATGCAATCTACCATGTCGTATGACAACGACACATACTATACCTACTCGCCTTCAAAAGGAATAACTATCAAGCATCAAGCCACACATCGGACTGTAAATAAATACGTCTTATGATAACCGCTGATGCTTCGTGTTACTGCCTGTCATGGTAAATTATCGTGCATCACAAATGATGTGAAACGGCGACTCATTCCATTAACACGAGACCTAGCGATATCGACACATTGTGACAATTCGCAGAAGCGCGCAAGTTCATCAAGCACGCATTGATCGATCCGGCTCTTTTACAAGTACATCTGCCAGGAATTAAACGAGCACGTGGTCGCTGCGTTTACTCGCTCATTCACAAATTCGTTCACGTCGACATTGTGGAATCAGAAGTAGATGACACGACGGCGCCCTTTCGACAATCAGCTCACACCGACCACGACGTAATGCGGTTGATTAATCAAACACGGAGGCATCCACCCACAGTAAATAACGACGCACGTTTTTGATGCATCCGTTCTTCAGTAAAAACATTTTATATTTAATTTCCCCGCCACATGTGCGCCTAATTAAAGGCGTTCTACCGCCGCTTGCCATTCACGGTCATGCGGTGGTGCACATTTTGCGTCGTTCGAGTATGTTGTTAACGGTTAGAAATTGATCTTTCGTAAATAAATATTTGACAATGCAATCGAACAGTGTCGTGAAATGTTTACACGTTGTTAACTGTACACGAACACACAGGCTGTGGACACAAACATGTCCGCGTCAGGATGTGGCAACAACTGTGTGACGTCAGAGCAGGCGGTAACGATACGACGGAGTTCGTAGAAGCAAATCGTATAAATAGACACAGAACTACGAAAGGCATTTAACGCGTTTACCATCGCCGTAAAGTCTTGTCCAGAAATGATGCCAATCATTATCGAGATCTAGTCGTGAATTTCGTAGTTTTATATGCCTAATCTAGGATGTCTTTAAAACACTCACAAATTACTGAATGGTTACTTAGTCGTACTCTCAGTCGACAGAACTAACGTCCGAACCCGAAGCTTGAGTAATTTTGTTCACTCCACGTGGCTTCATTTAATTCATCATATACAGCGGAGGGAAAATGTGAACGCATAGATCCAGGTCTTCGCGTAGAAGTCGCAGCGAGGCTGAATGTTTTCCAGAGAAATCGAGAATCGTTAATGGAATGAATAACTATGCCAGAAGGTGTAACGTAGAGCGCTTTGACCGGATTCTGCGCAGTACAACAATTTATCAATTTATATTTTCCAGTTTAGTATCAATCATGGTGTTAGTTTTAAAATTCCATAATAATAATAAGATAACTTCTATTGCGCCTAAATCCTTGGAAAACAAACTCAGAGGCGCATCAAAACAAACGGATTGGTGAGTCTCAAAATTCATAAGTAGTAGTCCAGTTGTTAACAGATGGGTCGAGGCGCTAGGGAGCTACGGTGGATAAGCAAGGTTGTAAAGATAAGTTTTTAAATGACGACGGAATTTTGTTATATTTTCAACTGATCTAACACTAAGAGGGAGCATATTCTACGCTGCTTTTAAACTAAACATCACACACTATTAAATTGGCACGGACGAGACTTGTTGCAACTGGCATATTTCGGAAATGATCCTAACTGAAACTGTCAACATTTTTGTGTAGATTCCCCACTACAAATATGAGGAAAATCTTTCCTACCGGGACCATTGGGTTCAGGCGCTCCTTCGAATGGGCGCCAACGGCTATATTTGTGGGCGCATGTGAAAGCAACGACGGCACAGTTCTGGTAGATCTTAATTACAATAAACCGCCTTAAAATGTGATTTTACAGTCATGATGACAATGGAATTTAATAGTCAATCAAGCAGAAGTGTTCATGACAACGAACCGGTTTTGAAAATTGTCACAGAAGTGTTTTTTTTACATTAATTGACTGTTTATCATTGGTAATTAACAAGATTTAAAGCGCCACCGTCAGCTGTTTAAGAGCAACTTTGCGTTTGGACAAAACGGTTAATTTAATTTTTTTATTCCAATCAGCCATGGTTGGTAATGATTAGCAGAACGGTTCGTTGAATAATTTATACAACGTTCCAATTTGTGATTAAGAGTGTAGGAACCATCCGACTTCAGGTATTTGCTGGATGGGACGAGTGCATCCCTACTAAGTGCCGATAATGGCTGTTTAGAACTAACAATTATAATGCTATCTTTATAATATGAACGTTACGTGAGCGCAACATTCAAATTGCAAGCACAATTTTGGTCAACTTACGATGTAGTAAAACTTCAATTTAGTTATTCTGGTATTAAAAACATGATATTAAAAACGAGCACTCGACCGCCTCGCTTTAAAAATAAAACTTATGAATTGGAAATAAGAGAGACGACCCAATACTTGACTGCATTTATGATCCGCCATAGCGAACCTGGTATTAACTCGAACAGGCCTATTTTGCATACGGGACAAAAGTAGATGTCTACGTCATATCTAAGTATCATTTTAAAGCCGATGATCTGTGGAATCTAAAAAGGTACAAAACTCCATTTCACAATGTTGCGATTTAATACCCACGTTTTAGTGGCTGGTTACATTTACATGTGATTGACTTGACTTTCAGTTTGTTTGACTCGCCGACGAGCCTGTCTATTTGTGGCGTGTTTATAAACAGACGCGAATGACGTCGACGTCGTCTGACATCCGGGAGACGTGACGAGGTGACGAGAGCTAGAGTCGACGTTGGCGCATCAGCCGACGGTCACTGACGTCGTCTCCCGCCGCGGGACGAGAGACGCCAAACCTGTCAGCGACAACGCACCTGCTTCGGAAACGTTTTTTGCACGCCTGGACTAGAAAGCCAGGTGGTAGCATTGTTGGAAATCATTGTTGGAGATCAGAGACTGTCAACTTTTCGGTTTGATTACGTCTAAACAGGTGTGATTTAAAAATCTTACGGAGTAGGAGATTAAGAGATCAGATAGACGTTTTAGAGCGAATATATATGTTTGTCGTTTTAAAATAACGTATTTAGGACTAGTGTAATGTATACTGCCAGGCAAATTGTGTTTATAAAACTCGAAACTGTGTTCGCAATTTGACAGTTTCACCAGCGAAAATCATACAACCCATTTTATTAGTAATAACAGCTGTTAAAAAGGCAAATGACTAGTTTCTGCGATCAAAATCACAAGTGGGTCTAAGCACAACCCATTCGGAGAACTCCCCACTAACGATTACCATACTTGGGAACGGACCATAAATTAATGGTAATGAAAATATTGATTGAAGTATTTTTTTAGTTAAAAGGATATCATATTTATAGAGGAAACGAAGTAAGATCAGCGAAGAAACGGTGTAGAATGGATGTAAGAAAGTAGACATTCTCCTAAATTACTATAAATTAATGGAACAGATTATATATACCTACTGATTGTGTAAATGCTAGACAGGGATAGTGTTACTTAACATGGGAAACGCTAGTAATTTTATAGTAATTTTATGTTCAGGAACGAGTCAACACACACGCTAATGAAAAATCACTCAGGCGTGAAGTTCAAGACGTCCAAAGAACACATCGCGCTTAATGCGCAGTTTCTCACCGCTCCAGACTGACAGCTGAAACTAAGTTGTGACTGCCTACAAGGTAGACGGTATACGTTAAGTCAGCGGTTCGTCAGCTATTTTTCGGCTGCGACACAAATTTCGGTCGTGAGACTTTCATGGGAATTAATTCCTCTAACTTGTGATACATTACAAAACAATTAATGATAAAATTAATATACCGCATATAAATAAATAATTAGAACATTGTAATATTAGTTAAACATGGAGGAATCACCAAATCAACGATGTCCATTGGTTTGTTGAATTTTAAGATTCCGATACGGACGACTTTAAGTATCTAGGTTCCTGGATACGATGCATACAAGCGACGACGTTCACCAGCGCATTGTCCTAGTCTTGCACGTCTGTAACAAGCTAGACCACGTAACACAAATATAAGAAGAACCTTCAAATTGTCAATCTTCATTGCCACCGCCAAAAGTGTATTGTTGTATGCTGTGGATACCTCGACCCTCACAAAAGAACTGGAAATAAAACTACACAGGAGTTACACCAAAATGTTAATGAACTGACTAAATGCCCACTGGTGCAACAGGCTTACAAATGAAGGTTGTTATAGACAAACTCGTAAGCAAGATTCGCACGAGGCGCCTACAACTAACCGGCCATTGCTAACGTATAACCCCGAAGAACTTGTGTCAGTATTCATCACGTGGACACCCACCCAAGGCAAGAAAAACAGAGGGAAACAGAAGAAAACAAGCCGTGCTGATGATCTGCGAAAACCTTGATTTTGAGAAGACAGACCTTCCATCCCCGATGAAAGATCGACCCGTATGGAAACGGTTAATCTCCGCTCCGGCCCCGGGCGGCTGATGATGATGATGGTGATGGGGATGGTGATGGTGATGGGGATGATGATGCATGGAGAGAATCTAAAAACTGCACCGATTTTCGCATGGCGTATAAATAAATTGCCGTGATAACAATCAGAATAATTATGACTTGTTCATACCAAATTCAAGCGAGATGATCAACTTAACGATAAACGTCGCGTGATTTTGAATAGGGTATATTATTTCAAATTCATCCAACATTTGGCATACATTAATCGTCTCGCATACATCTGGTATAGGGGTAAGCAGATAATAAAGGAAAACTTGGACAATTACTCGGCACTGGAGACTCTTGACAGGCAGCCAAAAATGGCTTGGCTACCCAGACTGGGGTCGCGACCCAGGGATTAAGAAACGCTGAGTTAAACTTATACGCAATGTGTTAAGTGTTGCGGTATGTTCGAAGCTTGGTCCGTAGAGGTAAAACTGTCTGTAGGCTCTCTCTGATTCAGTCCGATGACAAACGGGCAGTTTGGGAAACGAAAACAAATGCGCATGTCGCATCATAGGCGCGTCCGATTACACCCATGTCGTGTTACTTCGCGGAAAGTTCAATGTTGCCTGGCAACCGGAGCAGAGAATTTACCGCGTTCAACCCTCATGGTCTTTGAAGAAACGCTCCTGAAATTAATATTTTCGCTCGTCTCGATTTTTATTTTTAGTGTACAATTTCACGTATCTGTCTCGGTTATACGAATATGCTTATTCAGGAATGGTTGAATCAACGCAAAAACTATGGCTTTTATTCTTGACCGAATCCGGCCAAAATTCGGCGACAAATTGCAGACGTGATCTGGTTCTATTATAATATATTTCCACAAGTTTCCATATGACTGTCATTGTCAATTCTTTCGACGACTTAGCAAAAATGTTCTTATTTACATCGAGTGCGCATATTGCATATCAACTATCCGAGCGCTTAACTTGTCGTAAATGACTCGCATCTGGATTCGGTATTATATAACAGTTCCTGTACTGGAATAGGTTTTGCAGGTCTGGCTCTAATGAAGACAACAGTGCCATGCACTGACAGATGATGGTAATGATTCACGCCCTGCAAACCTCAACGCCAACGGCCCCGCTGCACTTGATGACAAACACCCGTTTTGTTCTTTTGTAAATTATATGCAGTCGGCATTTGATTATCGCAAACGACATGCAAAAGACGTACGTCTGTTGAAAGAGAACGCATATAATAATAGCGATTGAACTGTGATTCTATAGGTTACGCTCGGTCTATAGTAATCAATGTTATAGTACGCATGACTACATACGCGTATCCATTACACAGTGTATATACCGTAATGCTTCGAAGCGTGGTCAACCATTGATCGTTCCTGGTGCAAATATAGTAAAACATTGCATGTACGTTTTTGTACAGTGGGTATGTATCGTAATGCTTTGAAGCGTGGTCAACTATTGATCGTTCCTGGTGTCAATATTGTAAAACATTGCATTTACGTTTTTGAACTCTCACAACTCAAAGAGATATACAGATAATCAATTTCACATTACCCTTCTTGTTCTTCAATAAATAAAAATTTACGCGAACAATCGCGTAAAACAGGATTGATTGTGCCGGAGCCTCGCGCAACCGGCTCGTGTACTGAGATTCAGTGAGAGTCGACAGGGGCGGGTCTAGAGAGAGTAGTCTGGGTGGCAAAACCTCCAATTGCATCTCTCTTGAGGCTCGAAACAAACACAGACGGCCGAACCAAATTCATATTGGGTGGGCTGAGCTGGAGCGTCAACACGACTCCGGTGTCATGTTGTCGGAAGACGGTGGGGGTGCTGTAGAAGATTTTTCGCCATAGTTTCACCGCCACTTCGCTGTCGCTACAGCACTTTGCACTGTCCGATCGGAAGACGAGGGGATGCTGTTGGACATTTTTCACGGCGACATTCATATTTTAGAACGTTTTTGGGGTGGCACATGCAATACCTCTAGGGAGGCACGCCATTCTAGCGCACGCATAGCGCATCAAAATTCCAAAAGTCTAGAGGGCAAGTGCCCCCCATCCCCCTGGATCCGCCATTGAGAAGACGCAAAAATAAGACACGACATTGTGCGTGTTTTTACTCACCGTTCTCTTCTCTTGACGTACTGACGTAGGTCGAGTTTATTGCGTTACGCCAACGAATTGCGGCCGCGCCTACAGCAGCTGCTCTTGCCGTGGCGTCCTCTTTCTGATTGCATTCGTTTATATTGCCGTCCACGCTTCCCGGGTCGCTCCGTCACAAAACAGGAGTCCGACGAAGTCGAGTCACCTGTATAGAACAAAAGGTAAAGATCGTTAGCCCGGAGAAAAATATTGTTTCGATACTCGGCCGCGGGTGGTGATACTGATTTAATCAAGTCGCGGTAGAGATGATTGAATATGCATGACATTTATAATAGTTGCCTAAATTCGCGATGTTCCGACAACAACAAAAACAGCGACGACGACGACGATTACAATATCATCATCATCATCATCAACAAGGACAATGACAACAATAATAATAACACACGCCTCGAGTACCATTATAATGTGTCAACTGAACATGCAATACCATTATCAACGTCTAGAATTGTTACAAACCGCTTCACGTCTCCAGTGTCGATGTGTCATTATTTCACACCCTTCGTTAACTTGCTGGCAAAGTACAATTATACAGTATCTTACTCTCTTGCCAGCTTTTCCCGTTGTATCTACGGTTTTTCTCCGAAAGTACTTTTTGTCAGTTGCACCAACGAAGTCAAAGTAATACAAATTAACCGATCACTTTAACTGCGTTTAACAATAAACTCTTTATAGGCATGTCTTTGCTGTCAAAATATTCAGTTTGCGCGGGTATGTCCTACAACAGATCACGGTTATCCATCGTAAAACCTGTTACAACTTTACGACTTCCGTTACCGCGAATGACACTTAATTTTTTGCGACTTCATGAAAACAATCACTGCAAGATATGCATCATCGAGAAGAAATAGATCATGTTCTGTTCTAATCCATCACTGTGTTTCAGCATTCCTCACCGGCCGTCTCCCGTGTTTTCCAGAATCCCGTAAGACAACACGCAAGCAATAACAGCGACCAGGGTCCCTTAATTAACGCGCGGGTCACCTGTTCAGCGTATGCGCTATTTACAAAAATTAGCGATCTTCGTTGGTAATCCACCCGAACCAAGAATCGTGCGTCAGCGCACCGTCAAATGGAACCGCACTGCCAACCATAAGACACCACCCTAGACTTCCAGGCACTTCCTCTTCCTCGTAGCCCCTGGCGCACAATCTCGCACGCACAGACAGTATAGCGGCGATTCACCTACGCGATAGCTGGATCGCCGGCGCTAAGGACAATCATTATGCGCGCTAGCAGACAGACGCAGCGCATTTTTATACAATAACTGCGTCGTAGTGTAATAATTGGCGAAAAGACAAAAAATACGGCCGTTGACCGATGCGCGAAGGTTAGTCGCGCACCTATGCCCGCCTTTCCGGACGGCGATCGGCGGTAATTACTGACAGTGGTTCCGCCTGGCGGCAGCGCGACGCACTCGGCGGCGGTAATTGTCCCGGTGCGGCGCCATTAAGTATTTATCGGTCGCTGAACGGCGCCGTGATTGCGGCTGTGACGGACGGAGGCGGCGAGCGGGGCGCATCTGGCCGACTCGGCGCACCTGCGACGCGAGCCGCGCGCATCGATAATGTGACACCCGGCGCGACGGGGCGACGCTTGGTGACATCGGGACGACGCGCGGTCAACGGGCACATCGCCCGCTTTCACTGCCGGGTCCGGTCGACCTCGCGGTGAAGGACCGCCGGCTCAACTGTACGGTCGGTTAAACTAAAACAACGCCCCCGAACTGAAAAGGAGACAGTGTAGTGTCTATGTTTATGTACCCAGAGTCAGCCACCTTAGTAATTCCTTACAGGGAGTCTGCTGAATTGGCTATGTTTGATGTGGGAAAACGGGAAACTGTCGAACATAAAAGGGTATTGCAGTTAACTCAGCCCGACTCGGCCGAATTACCAGTATAATGCTTGTTTTGAAACTGGATGTTTTGTGTACTATTTGAACGTGCCCCGGGGTCGTACTTTTATCATGTAATGCGTACTAAAATCATGTAATGCGATGTAAACGTTACTATGTCTGTAATAAAGTACTGACGGCTCAGATGTGTTTCATCGAAGCAGAAACAAATTCACAATGTTTACAAAAAATCACCGCTTAAACAAAAAAAATCGCCGCTTAAACAAAATGGTGACAAGGCGTTACTCAAAACGTTGATAACTATTGGTTAAAACGGCGACAAATATGGTCAAAACGAACACAAAACACGTCGAAGCCGTTTAACTTACATAATAATAATTACATTTTATCGTCGTGTTGGTTGTCGCAGTTTCGATTTGCGGTCATCATGATCTGAATGAGGCCTTTTATATCCCACATTATTGCTGTATGAATGTATACATATATAAATAATATGGTCGGTTTGGCGATAATGTTTTGAAAAAGGCTGACTAATTGAATGAGACTCATAAGACCATTACATTGTAACACAATAATACAGACTAGTCAGTAAATAGAACGTTGCCGAGCGCTGGAAACAACTAGGACAACTAGAACTATACCTGGCTGTGTAGACTGTCGTGGGATGTGAACGACTGTGTAAACGGATAGTTTTTGCGCAGTAATTGCGTCATCAGCTGGCGTCAGAACGAGGCCGCCGCCTGGCAACCACTTCAGACCGAGGCCACCGCATACAGCTATATCATTTTTTATCGCCAGTTAGTGATTATATAATTGTTGGTTAGGATCACCATCCAAAGATTATCTCTTTCACGGTTTTATTGTAAAATCACTAAAAGACGGAGGTGCAGTTTCATGTCTCTTTCTGCTTCACATCTAACCGCCAGTGGCGCGGGAACAAAATTCATACTGGGGGGCTACCGAAGCCTCAGCACCACTGAAACATTTTTGCCGCCGCGCTGCCGCACATCTTCACATCTTCCTTCACCTTGTGGCTGTCTCGATTGGCTTGACTGTGCTGTTGGAAATTGTTCGCCTCTGCGCCGCTGAAACTTCAGCTTCTCCGCTGTCTCGGCTGTGAACTGATGACATCCGAACGCGGGAGGACAGTGCCGTTGAAAAATGTATTCTTTTACGTTGCGCCGCTGCTGTCAATTTACCTTCTCCAGCTTCTCTCCGCTGTCTCGGCTGAACTGATGACATCCGAAGACGGTGGAGGGGGGAGGTGCTTTGGAAAAAGTTTTCGCCGCCGCGCCGCCTATTACTGGGAGGGGGCAGAAAACCATATGTCAGCCCTCCAACTGCACCCACCCTTCACAGTCGACAAAAATACACATTAATCGTCTCATTAAATTTAGATTTCCACCCGCCATTGACGCTCGCCACAAAAAAATATATATATTCACGCTCACATTTAATTGGGGGGGGGCAGTACCATATGTCTGACCCCCGGAGAAATTCCAGGGGGCAACTGTCCCCCTGCCCCCCTGTTGCCACGCCTATGGTCACTGCATGCCTTCCGTACAAGTGCGCCGTCCATTACAGCTAAGCCGGACGAGGCACGTCGGTGCACCTTATCTCACTAAACTCTATTATGCTTATACAAATCTAGTTTTGACGAAGACAAACGGTCTCCAGATTCAGCGTGCTGTCCGACAGAGGCGAGTGCAGCACGCAGACGTTTAGATGGTTGCAGACAGTTTAATATATTTTCTGTAATTCTCATTAAACTAGAATTTTGATACGCTCGGCGACCGTGCCGTCTGATTTTAAGAATATTTTTATTAGAATAAGAACACTTTATTATTGACAATTTTTTATGGATTATGTATTGCATTGTAAGAAAACAATCATACATTCATTCGCGATACAATACACCGAGCCACCAATGTATAAAATTATGTTATAAACCACTAGAAATCATATCAAATTAATTACAGAACATTTTGTACAAAATAAAAGTAATGCAATTACACTAAAATTACACTTGAATAAATTCACCAAAACGACCCGTGAACGCAACACACTCAACATGTGGCGCTTTACATTTAAAACTAGTGTATCATAATTGCACTGGTGCTTCCGGTGAAGACAAAAGCTGAAGACACAGGCCAGAACTGTGCAGCTGCCCAGTAAACACCATTTCGTTATTTTTCACGTGCTAAATGGAAACTGCAAAAGAGTCCCACGCAAGTGTCGATTGTAGGGCGCCAACGTCATTGGATTTCAGCGGACGGACACACGCAGGTGTCGTCGTAAAGGGGCACCGTCGGAAGAAGAACCGACAACATGAGTGGACATTATACGGTTATAGTTTGCCACATATAGGACAGTTTCCGCACGACAAATAAACTCATTGGAATAGTAATACTAATAATCGTTCTAATATATTCTTTGATCTCATGCAGCTACACGACAAACTGGAATCATTTGGCATGATATCGTAATAACTGAGTTACGTACCAAGCATTAAAAGGCAGCCAACATTTGTCTATGCAAAATGGCAAAACTCGGACACTAAAAATCTACGAACTCCCCAAGAGGGTCGGTATCCGGTTTACCAATTTTATAAACCTGGCGAATTCGTCGCAGCTATAAGGTCAGTTGCCCGAATTCTATCTCTTTTCGGTGAATTCAGTTCAGTCTTGCATACGTGGAGTATTGTGTTTATATGTCAGCATAAAACGACGATGGTCATATGATTTACAATACATGCATTATCGCAAGTTCTATAAATATCACGCCTTTCTGAGATACTATATGAGGTTATGGTGTGTCATAACCTCATATAAGGCCCGTTTCAACGTGACAAATAAACTCTGTTAAACATCATTGCATGAGCTCTCAAACGCGAGAGGTATTTGCGATAGTTATAATGTTCAGGGGTAAACATTGGTAAGGTTATATTTATTGGAAAAAAACCTACCACACACACGCTGGCACGCACGCACGCACACACACGCATGCGCGCGCACACACACGCACGCACACACACACACACACACACACCTGCTTTCGGACATTACATCGGAGTTCGGAAGGGTTGGGTAATTTAGACAATTTACCGCAGCTCCAAGGGGTGTGGTGTTGAAGATTTTTTGCAGATTTCTCAGTAGTATCTTCACGTTCCTTGAAGCTGACCGAAAACATCAACACCATTGTTAGAATAACAAGAAACGAGACGAGCGTGACAAATCGATTTGAGACGGGACATATAATACCGCTCGTTCTATGTGTCGTATATCATGTTTATGCAAGTCTGTAAACGACATACAATAACAAGGCTATAATGAATGTCTTGGTGGTTACGGTCGGCACAGACCTCGCGTTTTAAATAATAATAACTTTATTTATACACTAAATTCGAAAATTAAACTTTGTTCGGTATTGTTTATAATCGACTAAAATGCTACGATATAAATTTTAGTAATAACAGTAATAATAATAAATCAGTATTAAATGTTGCTGAGACATGGTTAAATAAAACTGAACTAGACTAACTGTACCACACAGATAACTTATAACATATAATGTACCATCAGTAGTTAAATATACGTAATTACAATCACATAAGAGTTAATAAAAAAATATATATATAATAAATAGTTGGTAAGCTAGTAATTAATTAATAACTATAATATTCGTTATCATTTGTCAATTAAAAATAATAAAACACGTTTGACATATATGAGGACTGTAATTGAAAGCGAGCTTAAAATAACATGTCTTAACGCGAGAATTTGTTTCCTGCTTGATTACAAACGAAAAAAAGTGCATATTTTTGAGAAATGATTTTTTACAATATTCACTTGCTCTGACATAAGTGCATTTGAGTAGTCAGATTTCTAGATGTGATTGTAGAAGCTGTTTGACAGTAAAATGGTGTCTTTTAGCTGATTTTACTAAGCGGAAGGGTATTTGGCAGCAATTTGGCTAGTTGACACTTTAGCCGGATTACTGCCTGCTTCCATTTGTAAATATTGACGGGTGTCATACATAAAGGCATTTTGTAAGAGCTAGAAATATTATATTTTGACTAAACTCGACCAGCATGTCAATGAGATGATGACAACGGCAGGTGAGAAGTTTAATACATTTTCTAGGTCACCTTTTCTTACAATCAGACAAAACGTTAACATGGTCGCCAATGGGAAAACTATCAGTCTGCTGACCCCTCAAGTAGCGACCCCGCCTTCAAACTTCCGCAGCGGCCGCTTCTCTGAAAACCGAAACCACCTGCCAAGAAATGTGCCTACGCAAAACTTCCGCGTCTTCTAGGAGCACGTCGCTTTGTAGCGCGCCATCAGTGAGGCCAATCGCTGAAGCGTAGCACTTAGCGCAGCGCTACATATTTAACTAATCAATTTATTGGCAAGACATTGATTTCCCAGTGGCGATTAGACAGTCCTGAAGGAGCGCAGTGCTTCTCGGAAACGTTGATAGGTGCCGCGGCCGCGGGGTCCGTGTATGTACCGGCTGATCTGTTTTCCTTTTCAAATTTGTAAACGAATAACGGGCCAACATGTAGTTTGATTATGATGATGATGATTATTATTATTATTATGATAATGATGTTTATCATAGAAACTCTGATACAATGCGTGCAATGATAAGCCTGCAGTACACATAAACGTTGTCATAGTTCCTATATTGAGGGTACAAAGCCACACGTGCTACACTAAGCAGTTACATGGTATAAGTACAAAAAGGGTATCTATTCATTACACGTTTTTACATCATCTGAAATTTAAAAGAGGCCAATGTGAGCGTTTGTCTAACACAAGTTCATGAAAAACAAAATAAAGTAAACCGTATTACATTTTGACGCAGACGCAGGATGATTGACCGACGTCATGCCGGGAACAATAGGCAATGACTGAGACAAACGACATAACAATATATGCTGATATACAGGGCAAAAGAACAATCGTCTCTATTCGACATTAGGCTTAGTAAAGGTTTTTTATGTTTTCTTAAAAGACCTTTGATGTCATTGGGATCGAAAGTCGGGATGACCGTGCGCGTCGTTATGTATGATACGGCGTGACATCAAATATGGATATTTATGGGTGACGTCACGATTGGACGGGTTCTTTTTACTTTTTACAAGAAGCTTAGTCACCAGTTAGGGCATGGGTCATTGCCCCCCACACCCCAACAAAAAAATTCGCAAAATTCGCCATTGCTTAAGTGTTTAACTTCGCCAATCGACGTCAGGTATCTCAGCCAGGGACTGCGCTTTCTGTTTTTACAATCGTTTTAACCACTCCGCAAAATCCCGTTTGTTGTTGGTGTACGGCTTATTATGTATATATAATTATACGTAACGTAGAGGGAATGGTATTTCTATGTACAACCTCTGACTACAGAAATTGTTTTGCATTGCTATGACAACGGCTTTGTCAACACAACGGAGATCTCCTGTCGTGACGTCACTCGTTGTTTTTTGCTTGCATTGTTCACTCGCTACCCAATGAGCCACACCCGCTGTTGGAGCGCAGAGCGAGTAAGTCGATCCACCCTCGCAAGGTGACGCGCGCGTCGTTCACCAAGTTCCTGGTTTATGGAAGGGAGGTTTCAGGCATGAATCGCATGCAGGGTTCGATCAATTTAAAGGACATATTTTAATATGAAGACACAATGTTTTCAAACAATAAATTAAGCAATAACGGACGGCGACAGTTATTAAAATAAGATCAGAACACACAAACACATGCACGCACACGCGCGTACGCACACACATGCATGCACGTGCATACGCGCACACGCACATTCGAATACACGCACGTGCATACGCGCACATTCGCACACACGCACACAAACTCACATAACGCACACAGACCCACGAATGGACGACCTTGGCCCTGCCCAAGACAACAAGTCCAATACAAGGATTGGCTTTGTTGTGCCGAACAGAATCGGTTTGCAATGTGTATTATGCTCACAGTTTGTACTACGCGAGATATTTCTAACTTACATATCTAAGCGTGACACCGAGACACAAATTGCGAGGCATTCATACAGCGGAATACATAGACAAGAATGCAACTGTTCAATAATAATCGGTCTAAGCCATAAAGGCAGGGTGTCTGTTTCGTGTCAAGGTAATCATTGGCATGAATTTCGCTGTATCTGTTACATAAGTATTCGAATGGACCTGACAAACTTGTCTATTAAACAAACAGGCCATGAATTCGAGTCCTGAACGAACTTTGATGAGACTATTTGGGTAAATCTTCATTTCCCGACACTAGTCATGAAACTAATTTCGAACCGACATGGTCGTCATTATTTGTTTAGTTTGTCTGTTAATTTCACTTAAACGAAACAAAAATGAGCACATACGAACAAGCATATCGTAGTGATTAGCGGCCTACTCGGTAGATTTGTTTTTTCGTGAAATTAATCTGAAACGTGAAGAGCAAAAAATCGAACTGTTAATAGAACGGACGACTTTCCATTAATTCCATTTATCCAAGATGTTCTTCAGTTTGTTTCACAACTCACGCGTACTTTCAATATTTGACATCCACGTCATAACTTCAAATGTTCCGCCCCCTATAGGTGCCTTTCAGTAATCGACTTTCTCGCCGTTTCTCGCTGTATTCGGCGTCTTTTGTGGTTCCTTCAAATGTTCAACCTTCCTTTGTTTACTTCTAACATTCCAACTTTGAATGTGTACTTTTCACCTTTTGCGGTTACCACCACAATCTCCGTGCGGTTACTTTACTTCGAGCAAGACCATAACCG
This sequence comes from Paraescarpia echinospica, assembly GCA_020002185.1. NCBI lineage: Eukaryota > Metazoa > Annelida > Polychaeta > Sabellida > Siboglinidae > Paraescarpia > Paraescarpia echinospica. The sequence goes on from CM034542.1 coordinate 48,679,493, forward strand.
CAGTCATACCGTGTAGATGCCACGTCGAAACGCCCTCTTCTCCCTCTACGAAAGCCCACTGCTGTACCGCGGCCTAACGGCAACGCCTTGGATGTTCTGTCATGCAGGATTTTTTATTTTTTTTATTTTCTCTCTTAAAATGTGTTTACGCGAGGGTACCGTTTTATATGTGTTAGCCGGAAAGTACGCTCGTGGGCCTCGATATTTTAATTAAAGACAATGTATCCTCCCGCCCACGCCGAGTTCGCGCATTTGAAATACCGCGTGTGACGTCATTTCCGTTATGTTTACAACATAAACCTGTCGTTATAACGTGTAGTAGGGTAATTAATCGTACGAAATATGATGACGCTAGCAATGCTGAATAGAATTGTTTCGACGAGTATTGTTATTTTATTTGCAATTTTAAATATATTTATGGCACCTTTTCTGAGTTGGAAGTACGTGTGGAAGCATTTAGTCTTGCTGAAATTACTGCGCGAAAACTATCCGCTAACATGTACCTGGCTATTGACAGTAGTGGATATATGTTAGCGAATACAACGTAGTAAACTGAGGCAACGTGGGGGAACAAAATTGCCCAAACTTCGCAACGACAGCAAGACGATTCAAACCAGGATTCCCTCGACTGACAATCATATGTTCTACCTACTACGCTACCGAACTCCACACTTTTTCTAGTCGATGCGTATGCACCTGTTATTGTCTAGTTGTCAAATGACTCGGTGCTGTGCCTAACGATTCACCACCCAGCGTCGGTCTCACAAACATAGTGACGTTCATTGCAATAATCTAGGCGAAATGAGTGCGACTGTTTAACGAACGATAGTAACCACGTTAATGAAACAGCATTCGCGGCAGTAGACCGTGATACTGTGAAAGCATCAGTCTAAACATTGCACAGGAAGCCGAGTAATTGCACCAGGTTGTCACATTAATTTTCGCCGCGAAGATATCGCATTTCGACACAATAGAAAACATATCGTTAACCACAGATGAAGGCTGTTAATCGCAGAGTTGCATGCCGCCGAATCCAATATACGAGCGAGTGGCCGTCATTCCTCATGGGCCTGGTCAGATGGAACATGTGTGTCTACTGGGACGAGCCATCCTCTTGTAGTGTCGCAGTTTCGCGATCTATCTAATCAAATACTTGGCTTTATCACATGAATCATTAATTAATATACGTGCTTGTGTTATCCAGTATAAAAATTAATAGCTAAACGGCCAATGAGACAGTACAGGCCTAGGGCAATGCAGGCCAAGGGCAGTGCAGGCCTAGGACAGTGCGGGCCTAGGGCAGAGAGGCGGGAACGAAGAGCTTGGTTTCCGATGATTTAGGAGCAGTGGAAGTTGTATTATTATTTTACTAAGACGGGAAACACGAGGATATTACCACCGTCAGAGAGTAGAGACAGTAGCACGAGCCGTAGCACACGGAGACAGGAAACAATGAGTGCCTGGCTCGCGAAGTAAGACATTCGTCAAGCTCTTCAGATTGCACGTGGCTAGATAAGGAAACTGAGACCGAGGCAGCAATGGACGACAGAGAGATATGGAAAAGTCATTTTGTGAAGCGGAGAAAAACTCGGAAAAGAACGTTGAAGTAGACAATATTATCAAAACTCAATGCGTCGTTTATAATTTATTCTTCAATTGGAGTTTATCAAAGGAAACATGTTGTCTTTACAACGTGATCCGATAAAAAAGAGAACATACCCTCACAAAATGTGTTAGACATAGTTTTGTCCTCACAGAATGAATTAGTTGACAATGTCAAGATATGTGAGCCACTGGGGAGTAGCGATCACAACCAGATACATTTTATCATCAAAGTAAAATCAGAAAGGAATAGTAAAAAGCAGAATAGGAGAAATTTCCACAAAGGAAGGTATAAGGACATGAGGAAATATTTAGCAAAGATAGACTGGAATAACACACTGAAAAATAAGACGGCAACAGAATGCTGGAATATATTAAAGAGTGAAATTAAGTGCATAGTCGATAAATTTGTACCCTTCAAAAAACAAGGAAAACGGTCCAAAAAGAAACACTTATCGAAAGAAGCCATTAGAAAAATTAAGTACAAACAAATGATGTGGAAGTCATACAGATGTACTGGAAATGATGAAGACTACAACAGTTATAAAGAAGCACTTAACCAAGCTACAGCTGAAATTAGAAATTCAAAGAGAAGCTATGAACAACAATTAGCTAGTAATATAAAACATGACAGCAAGAGTTTTTATGCGTATGTTCGAAGCAAACAGAAAGTTCAAGATAAAGTCGGTCCTCTAGAAGATAGTGCTGGAAATATAATATCAGAGGGATTCTTAATGGCAGAAGACCTGAATGAGTACTTTAGTTCAGTGTTTACCAGGGAAGATATTAGTTCACTGCCAGTACCAGAGGCTAAGTTCAAGGGGGCAGATTCAGACTATTTAGGACAATTAATTGTAACCCCGGAAATGGTAGGTAAGAAAATAAGGGCTATGAAGGATAATAAATCACCTGGAGTGGATGGTATTCCACCCAAACTACTATTGGAAATTGTAGAACAAATTAGCATACCGCTTGCAACAGTTTTCAATTTGTCATTAGAAGAGGGAGTGGTTCCTTTAGAATGGAAAGAAGCAAACATTATACCGTTATTAAAAAAAGGTTCGAGAAACAAGTCAGATAACTATAGACCAGTGAGTTTAACATCAGTGATTTGTAAATTGTTAGAAAGACTAATTAAAGATCACATGGTGGATTTTCTTGTTAAACAAAACTTGATAAACCCATCTCAACATGGTTTTTTTAAAGCGAGGTCATGCTTAACAAATATGTTATGTTTTTTGGAAGACATCACTAAGTGGGTAGATGAGGGATCACCAGTAGATATCGTCTACTTAGATTTTCAAAAAGCTTTCGACAAAGTACCACATCAAAGATTACTGCTTAAACTAAAGGCCCATGGCATAGGAAATGGTATAATAAACTGGTTAGAACAATGGTTGATTGACAGAAGACAACGTGTAGTAGTTGATGGGGAGGCTTCAAACTGGAAATCAGTATTGAGTGGGGTACCACAGGGATCAGTATTAGGTCCTATATTATTCTTAATATATATCAACGATTTGGATGATGAAATAACAAGCAAGGTGTTGAAATTTGCGGATGATACAAAAGTGTTTAGAAGGATTAAAAGTGATGGAGATAGACAGCATTTACAAGATGATCTTGACAGGTTGATCAAATGGTCTGAAAAGTGGCAAATGCTGTTCAATTTTGGGAAATGTAAATGCCTCCACACAGGACATGGGAACGAAGAAGTAGAATATACAATGGGGGGTACTGTACTAAGTACTACTGTAAAAGAAAAGGACTTAGGGTTAACCATTAGTGCTGATATGAAGGTTTCAGAGCAGTGCGGAATTGCAGCTTCAAAGGGAAATCAAATCCTTGGATTAATTAGGCGAAACATAACGTATAAGGAAAAAGAGCTAATAATACCACTGTACAAAACAATAGTTAGGCCTCATTTAGAATATTGTATTCAAGCGTGGAGGCCATATCGCAGGAAGGACATAGATATGCTAGAAAGAGTGCAGAGGAGAGCAACTAAAATGATACCAAAACTGAGGGATCTTAGTTACGAAATACGCCTAAAAAAATGCGGTTTAACAACACTAGAGACCAGGAGATTGAGAGGAGATCAGATAGAAGTGTTTAAAATATTGAAGGGTTATGAAAATATTTTTTTCTCAGTTAAGAAAGATATAAGGACTAGAGGACATGAACTTACATTGGCAAAGGAGCAGAGTAGATTGGATATAAGAAAGTTTTCATTTTCACAAAGGACTGTAAATGAATGGAACAAATTACCTGCTGATTGTGTGGGTGCTAGTAGCGTGAATGTTTAAAAATAAAATCGACACATACCTCAGACGGGCGGGATACACATAGATAAAAGGGTCGGACTCTCGATAAGCCAAAGGGCTTCCTTGTCCACCTGCCACCTAGAGTTAATTCTCTGGGTGGCAATCTTGTTAAATCTTGTTAAATCTTGTTAAAATCAATATGTAGAATACAATGGGCTGAGAACTTGTCTTATGGCTACACGGGGGAAGGGTTGGGGGAATTGGGCTGACTGTGTGCCAATTGAAAGGACTTGGATGCAGTGCCCTCCCACTTTGTATGTACAAAACGCCCTGGTGCACGCACACTAATTGTTCCACATGGTAACCAGAATAGTAATGGTTAGTTTTTTTATGGCGCAATATCCAAATCATTACGATCGTTCAAAGCGCTTTACAAATAACCCCCTGGCAGATCTGTTCATTTGAACACAAAATCGACTTCTCCTTTGCGCCAAACCGTAATTACTGAACGCAGACTAGATTTGTTCATTTGTATCCACCTCTGGCTATTGCCTGGTACTACTGCACAGAGCAGAACTAAAGCAACATCGAAGGAACGACTTTGCATGCGGAATGGAAACCCGATCCTTTCGATTAATAATCAAACTTTCTAACCCCTAATACGGTCGCGCTCTGGCAGTTTGGACGTTTTCTACTCAGTTACATTTTAACAACATAATTGGTGAAACGCGGCATTCCTTGTTACGTTGCGATTGACCAAAATACGCCATGGCACCCGAGCTTACGACGGCAGGAGGGTTGCGTTTTTTTTAGCTGCCTTCTTTTTTTCCGCTCGTATAAATACTCCCCGGATGTTCTCACGCAGACTTTTTGCCAGTGGGGAGGTGCTTGTTCACGATTGTTCCTACTACGCATTCCGCAGTACGTACAACGCGTATCGCTGTCCGTCTAGTTACCTTCCGATGCCCGCAGAATCGCGTCAGAAGCGTTGTCACTGACCTAGTGTTCGGAGGCCTCGCCGACGGTCGCGTAGCTGCGCTCAGATTCTATTAACGATTGCCGTTTGGTAATCTTCTGTACGGGTTATCGCCCAGTCGGAGACGGAGCAATTAGAATTCGACCTTGCGAAGACCGGACTATAAATCGACACTGCGTGATTCGTTTAGTTTGGTTAATCATTCAATACACTTTCCGCACTTGTTTCGTCTCGAATTCGGCCTGCCGCTCTCTATTTCAGGCCCCGTTGCGCCGGTTCAGTCAGGTGAATAAATGAGTACCTGGAAGGGTGTAATGATATGATGAATTGTCGTTGGTGTAGGAATGACTGAACATGTCTGGCAGGACGAGTGCGCAGGAATCACTTTACCTTATGTAAGGATGGCAAATACTGTCTGGTGTGGAGCGCGGTAGTGTAATGTAGAGCGTCGGACTCTCAGTTGAGAGATTCCGGGTTTGAATCGTCTTTATTAATTCACCCACTCACTGACACATGCACACACACTCTGTCTCTCGCAATTACACACACACACACACACACACACACACACACACACACACACACACACACACACACACACACACACACACACACACACACACACACACACACACACACACACACACACACACACACACACACACACACACACACACACACACACATACACACACACATACACACACATACACACACACATACATACACACGCAGACGCACGCACGCACACATGCACATGTGCGAGCATAAAAAGACGCACGTACACATGTATACACACACACACGTACGCACACACGCACGCACGCATGCATAGACGCACATATGCACATACACCCAGACACACATACTCTTTCCTCCCTCTCTTTCGCCTTCTCTCTCCCTCCCCCTCTATCTCCCTCACTCACTCACTCCCCCTCCCTACTCTATCTCTCGCTCTCCTCTCTATCTCCCTCACTCACTCCCCACTCCCTACTCTTTCTCTCTCCCTCCCTCTCTATCTCCCTCACTCACTCCCTCCTCTCCCTACTCTATATCTCGCTCCCCTCTCTATCTCCCTCACTCACTCCCTCCCCTCCCTACTCTATATCTCGCTCCCCTCTCTGTCTCCCTCACTCACTCCCCACTCCCTACTCCATCTCTCTCCCTCCCTCTCTATCTCCCTCACTCACTCCCCCTCCCTACTCTATCTCTCTCCCTCCCTCTCTATCTCCCTAACCCACTCCCTCCCCTCCCTGCACTATCTCTCTCCCTCCCTCCCTCTCTATCTCCCTCACTCACTCCCTCTCCCTCCCTACTCTATATCTCGCTCCCCTCTCTATCTCCCTCACTCACTCCCTCCCCCTCCCTACTCTATCTCTCTCTCTCCCTCTCTCTCCCTCACTCACTCCCTCCCCCTGCCCTACTCTATCCCTCTTTCGCTCTCTCTGTTTGAAAAACACATGAAGATGAAAGTAGTTTGCAGCAGATTGAGATGGCCATACGATGTAGAAGGAAAAGAAGAATACCGAAATTAAAATGTAAATAGATTGTCACGAGATCTGAAGAAGCCAAGACTGGTACACGATTGCACGCGAATAATTGTGTTAATTGGAAAAGTACCGCTTAGAGGGTGGAACAGTATGAGTGGTGTGATCCCCACCCCGCAAAGGACAACAAAGGGAAGAAGATACACACATTGATGGTTACCTTATTTTCACACAGACCTCCACTCCGCTCCGCTCACGGGCACTGGATCCGTTCCTAAGTATTTTATTGCCCGCATATGTCGGAGCGCATCTTCCTCCGCCCATTCCCCCGTCTCTCAGTTTCATGTGTCCCGGCTTAGCGTGCCTCTGGAGCTAATTGTTTAATTACCCGATTAACATGTGGTTGCGTCTGCAACGCTTCAGGTGCCGCCAAGCCCGTGACGTGCCATGGTTGCCCGGTTGCCAGTCACTCTTCGGGGCAGGCATCGTGGGAATAAACGCGACCGGGGCGAGCGTCTGGATTCCGCGAAACGTCCCTGCCACGTCGCCTCTTCACACAATCCACACTTCCCGTCGCCAGAAGACGCCCACCTGGCTATCCCGAAATATTGGATTGGTAGCACAGCTCCCAGGAAACAACACGACGTAATATGCATAGTTTGTTGATGTTAAACTTATAGTCTGAATTGTTCGGTGTTGTTCTCCTCTTTAGCCTTATAGTTCAGGTTGTTGGTTGTGTAAATATCGTTTTATTCTAACTACTAAAGACTTACTGTTTACGTTGGCCGTCACAATTTTTTATTCTTTTGTACAAATGGCTACAGTGATAATCCAGTCTAAAATAATATTTCCTCATTCATATAAAACTAACAAAATTATGTTGAAATCATGCAAGTTGCATACTGGCAATATTTACTTGTAGCTATATTCACTGTAATTGAACAAGTGTTATAAGTGATACACTTCTTGCCAATTTCAACATCGATACGTGGTTTATAATTGTGTATTTGGCTAATTCGTTAATGTTGTTGTTGTTGAAAAAAATAGTATACATATATATATATATATATACGTCAAGGTTGAGATTGGTCTAGATACTGGTCCTTCAACTGTGTTCCCATCTCCTTCCGTCACTGCCGTCTTCACAGCTTGTCTACACAATCCTCTGTCTCTCGCTCTCGTTCTTCACTCCTTTCACAATCCCACCCAATCTCTCCTCACACAGCCCCGTCTCAGTCGAGGTCTTCTTAGTCTCTTTCTACACAGACAGCATCCGCTTCACCAAATTGTACGATACGTAAACAATAAAATCATATGTTGTAAACCCGACGTATTAATCATACTTGGCAATAATAATAATATTAATAATAAGAAGAAGAAATGGAAGAACGTCGAACTATCGATCTATAGGGGTTCCACATTCGAATCTTCTTGCAGCCATTTCGAATTATGGGCAAGTTCTTTCACTCCAGATTGTTCCAATTCGCTCTATGAATGATTATCTGGCAACAGACGGTGGTTGATGTTGGTGTACGGATAATCTTCGCGCAGTAATTTCAGCGTGGCTGAATGCTTCCCAGTGAAGTCGAAATGGTGTTCGATTGAACAGGTCTGCCAAGGAATAAAGTGTAACGCGCTTTGAACTGTCCCAATGACTGGATATCGCGCTATACAAGAATTTACTTTACTTTTAATAATGATAGTAATAACATTAATAACGTGTGGTCTTATATCAATATAATGCCGGCGAATCAACCAGAAGGCGCTCATAGGACTTGCTCTATTATAGAGCGTGTGATTTGGCAGCAGTTAATGCAAGGTTTTTGTAGAGCAAGACCATTGACTCTGTGAATCCACGACAGGTGTTTTCATTTTCCCTGTGTGGGATTGTTTTTAATTTGTTGTCCTTTGCATCATGTATAGTGTCTAGCACTGTTACATGGGTCTACCTTCATATAACATTCAATATGGAAACTTATCGAGTCGGATAATTTATAGGACCTACGCTCTGTGCGAATTGGTAAATGTCGATAATTATGAACAACCCGTTTTCGTCTGCTTGTTCGGAGATCGGTTAATTTTGGTTCTACGCAAAGAATGTATCCTAGGTAAAATTGCGTTCAGCTGCATAACGCTACATGTAATTTAAACAAACAGTGACAAGAACCCGTGATGCCTGCGGTCAAAGTCAGTTTGATGCAGCACAGGCAACGCACATTATATACTTTAAATAAATCGGCAGTCTATTCACAATCCAAACAAACTATGTTTGCTATATATTCAAAAATTTTCAGTTTACATTTACACGCAAGGAACGCAAGCTTCCCCACAATTCCGTGTAACCTATGAACATGCGCAGTAGTGTAAACTGGCGACCTTCAAACATGTCAATGGACGAGCGAGTGAAACAGCAATTTATCTCCTGTATAATCACGACGTTCTTATAGCCTGACAACCCTAATTTATCTATGTCATGTGCCTAGATAGAAGAGTCTACTTCGGGAACGGGACAAAACAACGGACAACATTTTCCGCTACCACGAAACGGCTATTTGGCGGCAGCGCGTAATCTATGGCATCGCGCTCAAACGAGCAGACGACATTTCCCCGGACGGTCGTTTTCGGGGCCTGGCGCTGATGAAGGAATTAGCCGGATTTCGTCGCCTTTCCAATGCCGCTGTCGTACCATCGATCAAGGGTGACACATTCCTGGTCGCGTGTCGACGGGTGTCACTGACGCATTGACCTGCACGACGGACTTGGCGCGATTAAGATTATTTCGCGGAGTAACGTATTCCACTCAAGAGCAAGAATCGGGCGGGGCGCCCCGTCTGCGTTTGTGTGTCGTTTGTTCGGTATAGGCCAGACAGGCCCCGATGGGCAGATGAAACATGTATATGTCACATTGTAAGGGTTTCCCGTAGAAAATATACAATAAAGACTTTAGGGATTTTATGAGGTTTTAAAGTTGATTTCTTTTAAATGCAATTTTCCAGGGACTCAACATTCACCATAGGCCTACACCATAGACTCCTTACAGTTTTTAACATAAAGTACAATGTTAATATAAAAAGGTGCAATCAAAAAAATAACATACACGTTTCATACTTTTATTATTCCGCTGCCCTGATCTTGCGACAGGTAATTTTGTAAAAAAAAAAAATTTGTCGAATAACATCAAATGCCAAAGTGACATGATCAAGTAGATAACTATTATTAATGGTGTAGATACACTATTTAAACAGTTACAAATGGTAGTTTAATGCTTAATGCAACTTTAATAAGGGTTTGCTTCAAGTGAATAATTCGCGACAAAGTAACTTTTGTTGTTGTTCGTTTCGTGGGTATAACAAACTTCTATCGGTTGAAGAGATACTACTGTTGTTACTAGATATCCCCTAAAATACCAATGTGGTTTGATGTATGTAGGGGAAGGTGGAGTAAGGCGGCCCACCTAACAAACCGAAGGGCTTAGAACAAAACAACGTACTTACATTGTAACAGTAAATGTGCTTTATTAAAGATTGGGATGCGAACAACATATGCAAAAACGAACAGGCTTGATTAAGTATTGTTGTGGTTATCACATAAACAAGGCTTGTGTTACCTGGGCCGTTTTACCCGCTAGTGAGGGTAAAAGGGCCTCCTGTCGGGGGTAAAATGGTCCCCACAAATATAACCTAATGACCCAAATTACATTGACGACAAATCCCAAATATAATATTTGCATAAGAACGGGCCCAAAAGATATGCTAGGCGCAGAGTATGTGCTTTCTACAAGCACACGTCACACATATGCTCGTCATCGTCCGAATCAACACCAGCACACTGGTCGTGTGTCCAGCAGTGGCAGGAAGTGCAGACACTCACCTTACATCAACGCATAGTATTTTGGATTTTTTTTTAATTCTCCGGCAACTCAACATCATCGCGTGTGGAACGCCATATGTCATGTGACATATGTCAAGGTCGGAAATGTTGTATCTGATCGGCAAAACGCGACAGGGCCTTAGGCCCTATAGCGGATATATAAGGGGGTGACCGTCTTAGACGGGGGGCATCTTACCCCACCTTCCCCTATATTTCGTAACCACATTCGATGAGAATAGGAATGATATAATTATAGCGCACTTGTCAAAACATCGTTATTTCACTGTTAATAACTGAAAATCACGCGCAATTAATCTTGCATCTTTGTATAGTCTATACGTAGGCCTACCAGTGGCAACCGAGCTCAACATTTCCGCCATCACGCTTCAGCAGAATGTCAATTTCACAATGAGATATTTCGCTGTTTCCGTTGACAACGATAAGTCATTAATCATTGGTTGGCTCTCTCCTTTTCCTTCAACAGTCGTCCTCTGGCATATATCATATATTTATAATTCATAGGCGGGCTTCAGGGGCGTTAAAATAGCAATAACCATCCAGAAGGAGATATTTCACAGGTGCAAGACGGCGTCCTTTTGCTAGTGACAAATGCCTATACGGTATCGCTACATCCGGTCGACGGTGAAGTCAGCGCCAGATCTACCGGCTGCTAATGGTGTAGTTTCCGTACCCCGTTTTCCGAAGCAGTCGCCCAAGACATCTTTCATATGGATCGCCACGAAGCTATATTAATATTAGGCCTAATATTATAAAGTTGGTCGTACATCACGTTATCACTTTAGTAGATGTCAACTGATTCACAACTGGAATAAACACCGTAAGCTATACAGGTCGCACATTTGGGTAGTGTACGGAGTTTAATAATAATAATAATTAATAATAATAATTTCAAGGTAATGTCTTGCGCATAAATCCTCGGAAACCAAGCTGAAATGCGCATCAAAAACAAAATAATTACTCAAACTCAAAATTGGTAAGAAGTATTCAAGTTGTCGAGAGACGGATGGATACGCCAGGAAGCTAAGGTGGATACGTGTTCACCTGGTCTAACACAAAGAGGAATACATTTCAGAGTCGGCGCAACAACTGTTCAGAGGAAGCCTTAGTTTCAATGTTGGTAGTTAACTTTAGGAACAAAAGGTAATTCAGAACTATTTGACTATTTGTTTTGTTATTTCCCTTGCCCGCCTACCTAGTCAATTGGGTGCTTCTACTAACGCACGCAAATAGGTTTGATGGTTAATTCAGATGATCTGGTCATATTTATTTACTCGTCTCTCTATGTTGAGAGATCAGTGGATCCATTCTTATTTTACTCGAGGAATGACCACACAGAAGCATGATCTAACAAATATCGGAATAGCAGGACTTACTGTTGACGTCGTTTATATTCTCCTGCATAATGTCATTACCAACACACAAAATAGAGATTGCAAACCTAAAATTAAACAGGCAACTTCACTTCTAATGCGTGTATTATTAGTCCGGTGAGTTACTAATACCAACGTGTCACAAATCCCTGTAGATACGGTATTCAAACATTAATACAAGTCGTGTGCGTGTAGCCTACGTAGTCCAAATACAACATGATCATTGGTTCACGAAAATGAAGCCTGCAAATTGCCACAAGAAAGAATCATAGATATGCATGCATGTCTGGCTGCACATACTATGCATTTTTCTTGGACTACCACGGGTATCCAAGTTAGCAACTTAGTAAACACGTTGTGATCACTTTATCCGTCTGGCCCACTGTAGGTATGCCATTGCAGGGGCGGACAGAGAATGTAGTCCCATGGAGATCGCGCAGACTCTTGATAGAGGATGAAATACGTCATTGCTCACTGAGTGTTTGCATTTAAACATTCTTAACATTTCATTAGCGTCTTTAATATACGTAGACCAGCCATTGGCCACGAGCATTGTCCGATTTTTGAGACAGATCAAATAATTTCACTCTTCACTTTGACGTGTTTTTTCAAGCCCCAATTGTGTTTCGAGAGTATTCAACTAAGCTCACATTAATGTGCGAAATGTATTCATAATTATGTACAATGTCACTTTGGTCAATAGCCACTGACACTCGTGTATACAGATTTTGCTCAATCTGGACCAAAAGAAATGGCGCAAGATTCAAATAGCTAGAAGATTTGAACTATGGTGGTTTAAGGGTAGAGTATAATATGACATGCAAACAGTGTACACACATATAACTAACTGACTGATTGCTTTACTAAAAATAAACTAAAACTAATTTGATTACCTACTTTATTGATCAACTCTCGCGAATATTTAAGCAAGCTGCGACAGTCTCGCGATATGTCAACGGACCCTATATATAACGCTTAGTTATTTTGAGCACGCGTAGCAAATCAGGGGATGCAGATGTAAGATAAGATGACGCGGTTTGATATACGAGGCTAAGCGTATTTCTATTAGATTTCTCACAGGTGTGCATCGCTCATGAATAGCAGATATACATATCAACTAACGCACGCACGTACGCATGCACGCTCGCACGTCCACTCACGCACGCACACACACACGCACACGCACACACTCACACACACACTCACGCACGCACGCATACACACACTCACACACACACACACACACACACACGCACACACACATACACACACACACTCACACACACACATACACACACACTCACACACACACACACACACACACACACACACACACACACACACACACACACACACACACACACACACACACACACACACACACACACACGCATACACATACAAACACCTGTCCACATGACATGTTGTTCCGGTACGACTGCCGCTCCTACACATAGCATCATAAGTGTACAGTAATCAGTTCTGAGTTGTTTGGGTTCAGCGAACAGCGACCTCCACGAAACTTATTTACTACGGAAACGACGCCGGGGGCCACGAATTCCTCTTGTGGCATATACATGACATATTGTTGTTGATCTTAATTCCCTCGCTTACTAACGAATCGCGTACAGTGTAAATCGACTCCCAGTGGCAAATCACTACGGCCGTATTTACAGTCAGGTCGTGTTTGCTGATATGAAGTGACCGACGTTGTTTTTTTGTTGTGCTAATGGCAGGGTGACGTCAAATTAAACAGATCGGTCAATAAGTCTTGACATGTTTCGTTTTAGTTGCTTCGTGGTCGTGGTGGACGTCGTGAAGTTAACTGTATAAAAATATTATTATTAACGTATTATGGTAAAACGAATAATTGCTACGCTCGTATTTGCAACGTGTGTGTGTGTTTATGTGTTTATGTGTGTGTGCGTGCGTGCGTGCGTGCGTGCGTCCGTGCGTAGGTGTGTAGACGTGCGTGGGTGCGCTAGTTATCATTTTTTTCAACGTTTTGATTTTAAAATCTACACATTTCTACATCGACCACGTTATAGAAACATCTCCCATTTCTACCTTTTTTCTTCCCACATTTTCTCATGCATTCCTATTTATTCCCATTATTTTATTCCGGTAGTCCAATTCACCACACTTCCCATTTCTTCTCATTATCCACACGCCTTCCACTTTCTTCCATTTTCTTCCAAATGTTCCCACCTCTTCCCCTTTCTTCCAATTTCTACGAATCCTCGTAGATAAACCGGAAATAAACTACGCCCTCGCCCACCTCCGGTCGTTGACCTATAGGAGCGGCACGTGACCGGAAACAGACGACAGAGCAGACGACATTTGAATCTGGATCTGGGCGCGAGACGAAATCGGCCAGTTCGATAACGATCGTAAAACCGTTCGTCTCGCTAAACCCGGATTTCGACATAACTGGCTATAAACCGCGCAGTCCAGTCTCGGCGTTTCCGCCGGGGCTTACTGGTCATTGGCGAACGAAACATAAAGCAAATCCGAGCGTCCAAAGTAATCCCGCCAACTACGTGACTTGCGTTTATATCGCGCCCGATCGTCTTCGGTGATGTTTGCAAGCTGCGGGTTATTTTACAAATTGAAATAACGAGGGCATAAATAGTAACGCTATGGGGGTTATAAACAGGGGGTATCTTGCATGACCGCATCTTGTAGTGAAGGTCACACAGGCACGATCAGCATTTGAGAAGCAATAGGCATCGGAGCCGGAGATGGGGGCGGGGAATGGGGAGGTGCGCCGCAGCGTCCGCGATATTTTGTGGGGGAGAGTTGGAGATAGGCTTAGCCCCCAGTAGTTCGACAGGGATGCAGTTGGAGGTTTTTGTGAGCCTCAAACGGAATGCAGTTGGGGGGGGGTCGGTGAAGCTCAGCCTCCCAATAGTCACCGCGTTCGGACGCGTATGAGAACGAATGTACGACGACAAACCTGTGACATGCTGATGACATTGATGGTCTAGCAGGATACAAACAAGAACTAACCAGCCTAGTAAACCGACTTGACCAAATCCCCTCAGCATAGTTGTGAACGCAGAACACACAACATTCACGACTGACAACTCAAATGTTGTAATTACACGGATATCGGTCCATGAGAAAGAACTCAAGAAGGACATAGATATGTTAGAAAGAGTACAGAGGAGAGCGACTAAAATGATACCAAAACTGAGGGATCTTAGTTATGAAAAACGCCTAAAAGAATGTGGTTTAACAACACTAGAGACCAGGAGATTGAGAGGAGATCAGATAGAAGTGTTTAAAATATTGAATGGTTATGAAAATATTGATAGAAATATGTTTTTTTCAGTTAAGAAAGATAGAAAGACTAGAGGACATGAAGTCACATTAGTAAAGGAGCAGTGTAGATTAGACGTGAGAAAGTTCTCATTTTCACAAAGGACTGTGAATGAATGGAACAGATTATCTGATGATTGTGTGGGTGCTAGTAGTGTGAATATGTTTAAAAATAAAATCGACACATACCTCAGAAGGGCTGGATATATGTAGATAAAAGGGTTGGACTCTCGATAAGCCAAAGGGCTTCCTTGTCCACCTGCCATCTAGAGTTAATTCTCTGGATGGCAATCTTGTTAAAACTCGTGACAGTCGCCTCTTTCAAATATCACATTGGTGCAACAGTATCGGGTAGTGGATCAAAACCAGAAGTTCTTTCAAAAATTGCACAAACCCCAGCCGCGCTGGCAAGACGGAAACCATTATGGCGTGGATTCGGGGGCGTGGGGTGCGTGCGCTCCCCATTTTGGTTGTCAATGAGGGGTTTTGTTGGATGTATTTTGTGGATCCAGGGTGTGTTTGTGTGGGGGAGGTGAACGCCAATGTGATCGCGCCATGACACATTTTGCGTAGTAGTCTTCCAAAGTTTGTCCCCGTGAACTGCTGTCTAAGGTTGGGCTTTTCTACACTGACTGCACGGCCGCACCAAGGTTTTTTCAAAGGGGTTCCGTGTGTATTAAATTTGTCGTACGGTCCTACGTATCAACTAAGGATGTCGAAATGTTATAAGAGGCACTTAAATCTTACAATGACGCTAACCATCACCACCCTCCTACCCAAGACCTTCAACTGCGCCATCGCCCTTCTGACCACCACGCACCCTCCACTGACTAGTTCGGTCATATCATACGTTCATAACCCCAACATGATCAAAGGGGTGGGATATAAAACATAGTTATAATAATTATAATAATACTAATAACATTTTATAACTGACTTCTTTAGCGCCTAAATCCTCTGAACCGAACTCAGAGGCGCATCTCAACAAATAGGTTAGTCAATTTTAAAATGTATAAGTAGCATTAAAGTTGTCAACAGATGGATGTATGGCCAGGGAGCTAAGATGGATATGAAATGATATAAAGCTAAGTTTTAAATGACGACGTAATTGTGTAATTATTAACAAAGGGGGGTTCGCAAAATGGGGATTCACGCGAATCCCCGAACCTCCTGGCTATAGTGTAGCAGATTAGGTATCTAGTCTTCTACAGGTATTTTCCACATTTCACTCCATTTTAAGTGTGTGGATTTATATCTGGCGCCACTGTGTGAAAATTAATGTCTAGCCCTACACCAACTCAGATTTTTTGCGGGTTTTGTTTTTACAACACCAAAACTTCACTTACAACGTGTCGACATTGGCATGTCTATTTGATTAATGTCCGTCTATCTAATCACATTACTAATTAATTATTTAGACCTGGGAATCACGACGGGGCGATCTTCACGACGAATAATGATAAAATTACAACGGAACATTCGCGCGAGACACCGCCAACATCCCCGCCGCACGCAAACAGCGGCCCGCATCGGAAATGAAATTAATAAACGCCGTTTATTGTTATTTCTCTCCGGGGACTAGCCGAGATATCAACACGGGTTTCACTCAGGATAACAATCATCGCTTGTCGGACGCCTGCCTGGACGCTATTCCTCGCCTGAAATCCCGATTGAGCGGCGATAGGCTTATCGTCGAATGTTTCTCTGCCGTTGGTCTGGATTCGACCTCCCTCGTGAATTAGAAGCTTTGCCTTCATTCGTTGTCTGAACCTCGGTCGTCGAGACGCCATAAAGTCTGATATACTTTCGAAGGCATTGCCACACATGGTGTTATATCATTTATCATATTCAGGTCAATCCCCAAATATCAAATAAAAACCGTGCGATATCCAAGATTCGGGTTTTTTCTGTTATGTGCGCGCTGTCTCCTCGCTAGCTCAAACATGTAGGCCAAAAAAGCACATCTTGTGTGAATATAGAATTGAGTTATTGTTGGTCAGACTTCATGGTCAATATTAGCAACTAAACGTGTATACATGTATTGGTTTAGAACTTTAGGCCTATTGTTTTTTAACACAATAACTTGCCCGCATTACCAAAGAGCTCCCGGGTAACAGGTTTCAGACACATCTGAACTGTGGGCGACATTTTTGCACACAAAATTGATTTACACCGTCAAATGAGCTGAGGCATTTGGGAAGACGTGAAATTGTTGGGCGTTGACGGGAAGCTTTGAGAGTCTAACATGGAGTATTCCCTTAAAACACATAGTTGTACCACAATGTTACGTCGCGGTAGCTTACATTTTGTTGAGACAGACTGCAATTAGTTTCCAATATGTCCATTTGTTACGATTTTAATTGATTTTTGTTCACAACATTTCAAACATGTAATGATATGAAACGACTAAAAAACACACGTAGCGATGTTTCATATGAACACTCAAAACCAGATATTCCCCTAATTTCGATCTAACCATGTGACTGATGTTAAAATGTATAATACGTTCGGATTAACGCTTGCGTTCAGTAACTATAATATAGGTATTATATATATATACATATATACACACATACATATATATGTATAATTATGTGTATATATATTACTATTACCGGAAAGCCCGTGATGTTGTCGTTCTCAAATACATTAATCCAACGTACTTTATCATCATAGATTCACTCCCAAAACACATCTACAAACCAACCACGCAGGTAGGGTCTAAATACGATATTATGTTTAACAGATAGGCCTGCTCTTTGGGTGTCCAAAATCTTATAGTTTTAATCATTAATTTTATCATGAAATGACGTTGTGTATTACCTATACGCTATATATATATATATCCTAATATATTACTATGAAATAGAATGAACCACAATGTTTGCTATATTTAGACCGTTATTCACGAGATAATAATGTTTCACCCGAACACCGTGTGCCCGTTATTGCATGCTGAGCGGAAAGATCGGTATTGATAAACACACAACGCACAAATTGTGATTTGTTTCATCAGGTGATTCACTAAAACTCATTTGGGAGGTGAATATAAGGACCTGCGTTATACACTGTGTATGGTTTTATGACAAAAACGATCAGACGTTAGAGGTTTATAATTACTATATAAGCGGATTGGTGGACTTTAGTCCATTTATCGTCGCGTCACTGGAAACGAGTAGGACCTATAGTTGAACGGATATTACACTTGGCCTCGCTAGCCGTCAAGAGCAGGTGGTTTCTGATCTATTAGACGTTGCACGCTCAGTTGCGTTGGTCACGTAGTAGGCCTAGATCTATAGGACCGACCATCCGATAAAGATAAGGGGGTGACAGGGTTCTCAGCCTCCCATATCCCAACTGTTTTCGGTTTACCGTTGTCGCGCTTACATTTATCCGGGCGTTAAATAATATCTGGGTGACGTTTCTGCGCGTGCGCGTATCTAGGGGAATGAATTTAGCACCAGCTACGACTGTCGCGTTTTCATTTATTCGGGCGTTATGTATGTTTATATGTATATATATATATATAATTACATGTATGTCATATATATATACATAAACTATAAAATGTTTCCTTCCCACAGACATTAACAATTTATGTCGTAAAACAGTTTCCTCTCCACGCACACGTCACGTGACTTACTCTTATACTTGGTCACAAATCTGAAACAGCAAATTATAATTATGTAACCTAACTATAACGCTCGTATTACGATAACAAACGAAACATATTTAACTACTGGATATTATTTATCACTACGTGATCTACTGGTGCCAAATATTATGCCTTATATATGCACATAAACATCACTCGGATACAATTTAACGCCCGGATAAATATAAGCGCATCACCGTCCCATCATTTTGAGAGGTTACAAATCTCATCCCCACCATTTATTCTAGAAGACAAAGCCACCCAATGTGTAGAACCAACCCCTGACACCCACCTCCCACGTCCCGCTTCCTACTGCCCTCTAAAAAGGTGATATGAATTAAGCTTACTTGTTGTTGACCGAGATTCCGTGTGACATGTCACGAATCTGGGCTTCAGCGCTACGACATTTGAATGCAGAGCAAAAGGTGATTGACCTCTCCGGGCAATCCCACGGTCTGCCTGGAGACAAAGCTAATAAGTAGCCTACTTAATTACGCTGCCGAGTACTGCCCCAGTTGCGTCGTGCCTAGATGTTGCGTCTCTTGGCAGCTAGGAGGCGATAGTCTATCACACATTCGCTAGGCGGCGGTACTGTCGGTACCGTGCAAAGTCGCCTGGGTGTGACAGTGCGTCCTCAAATGCGGTTATCCTGATGTTTAATACGCACCCTTCGCCAAATTATGCTGATTACCTACGCGCGTTGCGCACATTTGAATACACATACAGCTGCCAACAAGAAATTAGCAAGAGTTAACCAGATTTAACGGTCTCAATGTTCATTCGTCATTATGTTGGAATGAAGGTTTAACAAGATTTAACAAGATTGCCACACAGAGAATTAACTCTATATGGCAGGTGGACAAGGATCCTTGATAATCAACAATGATTGGATTATCGAGAATCCAATCCTTTTATCTACGTGTATCCTGCCTTTCTGAGGTATGTGTCGATTTTATTTTTAAACATATTCACATAATCAGCAAATAATATGTTCCATTCATTTATAGTCCTTAGTGAAAATGAGAACTTCCTTATATCTAATCTACACTGCTCCTTTACTAATGTAACTTCATGTCCTCTAGTCCTTCTGTCTTACTTAACTGAGAAAAAATATTCCTATCAATATGTTCGTAACCATTCAATATTTTAAATACTTCTATCTGATCTCCTCTCAATCTCCTGGTCTCCGGCGTTGTTAAACCACATTCTTTTAGGCGTAATTCATAACTAAGATCCCTCAGTTTTGGTATCATTTTAGTCGCTCTCCTCTATACTCTTTCTAGCATATCTCTGTCCTTCTTGCGGTATGGCCTCCACGCTTGTATTATCTATTGTTTTGTACAGCGGTATTATTAGTTCTTCTTGATACGCTATATTTCGCCTAATTAATCCAATGATTTGATTTCCCTTTGAAGCTGCAATTCCGCACTGCTCTGAAACCTTCATATCAGCACTAATGGTTAACCCTAAGTCCTTTTCTTTTACAGTAGTACTTAGTACAGTACCCCATTGTATACAGTACATCTTCGTTCCCATGTCCTGTGTGGAGGCATTTACTTTTCTCAAAATTGAACAGCATTTGCCACTTTTTAGACCATTTGATGAACCTGTCAAGATCATCTTGTAAATGTTGTCTATCTCCATCACTTTTAATCCTTCTAAATACTTTTGTATCATCCGCAAATTTCAACACGTTGCTTGTTATATCATCGTCCAAATCGTTGATATATATTAAGAATGATATAGGTCCAAGTACTGATCCCTGTGGTAGGGGAAAGTCCCTAACGCGCACCCCCTCCCCAAAGCGCCCCATCCCTACCCTAGCGGATTGAAAAAACACAATGCAGCCGTTGCTTGTTACTTTCGATAGATGTCGCTATTTGACAAATGCGCAGAAAAAATTAGCATATTCGCGATCGCCTTGACATGACACGACGATCGGTGAGTTTTATTACCCTTTTTACCTTATTTTGTTCATTTATTGGAAGGCTTGTCAGTGCGCCAAATAATAATGATTACTGCTTACGATGACACTGTTAGTAATTCAATTGTATGACCGAACCATACGCGAATACTATGAATTTCAATTATAAAAATAATTTTGCAAATGGTCGATTTAGTGTCACTGACAGTTTTTCACAAAGCGCACCTCTCCCATGTCCCCAAAGCGCACCGCAGCAAAATTCATACAATTGGAGGTGCGGTTTGGGGACATTAAACTTTTTCGTGTATATCATAAATTAAATCATTTATTATGAAAATATAATGTATTTCTCGCGTTCTAGAAACAAATTGGACTAATACGCACTGTACTACCGTCACGGTTCACAGCCGGTGCGTTTTTGGGACCCGCAAATGTGACACAATTTAGGATAGACTACTTTAATTAATTTTCGTATGTTAAACCAGTTTACTTACAATTTTCTTGCGGATTCAGATAGCATATTGCCAGGTAATTTTTTTATGTAATTTATCAAAAAATTGTCTGAAAATTAGATTTTCATAATTCAGTAGTCATAATTACAATAATTATTACCATTGCAACAAAATGGGTTGCAACTCGGTCAATGTTTTATGCGTTCGAATAATATTACAAGTAATTTATTTAAAAAAAACACAGCTTAATTTCAGTTGCCATGGTGTGGTACTGCCGTATTACTGTGTTGTTTCAAACATACAAATTCGGCTCTGTCCTACAGGTTCGAGCGCCAGGTTGGCTACTTCTAGGGAAATTTCGCCAGATCCTAGACATCGACATTGAAGATATTATCGCCAACTATGCAATGGACATGCAGCAAAGGTTCTACGGGTTAACAACTACCGAACTCCGACAAATGGCATTCCAAGTGGCTGAGTACAAAGGCGTCGCACACCCCTTTCATCAAACCAAAAAGATGGCTGGTCGACACTGGCTAGCTGGATTTCTTGCCAGAAACGGAACACTCTCTATTACGGAACCGGAAGCGACGAGTATAAATCGGGCAGTGGAATTCAATAAGGCACAAGTCGATAATTTTTTTCGAGATATGGAGGTTGCTTCTTGAGAGCATTGGGCCAATAGATGGTGACAGAATCTGGAACATGGACGAGAGCGGCTTAACGGTTGTGCACAAACCTGGGAGAATCGTCGCGAAAAAGGGTCAGAAACAGGTTGGAAAAGTGACGAGTGGCGAAAAGGGGAAAACGTTCACTACCATATGCAGCATGAGTGCAAGTGGGCGTTATCTCGCACCATTTATTATCTACCCGAGGACGAAAATGAACGAGCACTTGCTCGTTGGCTGTCCACCTGGTACAGTGGGAGTGGTGACAGACAGTGGCTGGACAGACAGCAAAGTCTTTGTGCAGTGGTTGAATCACTTTGTCGATGCGGTCAAACCGACGCCTGCCAAAAAGGTCGTACTCTTTGTTGACGGACACATCAGCCACAAGTCGCCCGAAGCAGTGCAACTCGCCAGGGCGAATGGCGTCGAGCTCATCTCCTTTCCACCGCACACTACTCATCGAGCCGCTCGACAAGTGCTACTTCGGACCGCTCAAGGAGTACTACAGACAGGCATGCGACTATTGGATGACTAGCAACGCTGGAAAACGAATCACCTTCTATAACATCGCGGCCCTCTTTGGAGCAGCGGTAACAGCTTCTAATGAAATTGTCGCGTCTGAGCCTCTTCCGAGCAGCGCCCATGTTGAAGCAACTAACATCTCTGAACGCGCGACGCTGCCTGACGCAGTTGGCTCCACATCGACTGGCCGTACTACACTAATGACGCCTATAAACACGTTCATTCACGGCATATCACCACTCCCCAAGGCTGGGCCCCGGCTGGGTAAACGACGCTCCCAGTCTGCAGAACATCTCACGTCATCGCCATACATGGATAATCTGCGAGAAAAGCATCAGACCGAGTAGCTTGAGAGGCAAGCCAATAAGCAGACATGCAAGAAATCCAACAAGTGCGAACTGCACAAGGGCAAAGAACGAACCACTGTCAAGCACGTGCGTAAAGTTGGTGCGACCCCTACGAATGAAGAATACAGGTGCATCTATTGCAGTGAGCTCTATACCACGCCACCAACAGAAGATTGGCTGCAATGTCCACTGTGCCGCCAATGGTACCATGAAAAGTGTGGAAACGAGAAATCCGCATGCGACCTTTGCATGCAGTAGTCGCAGAATGGTTGACTGTAGACTATCAGTGCAGGTTAACAATCAACAATGAGTCAATGGTGGCTAGACTACAGGCCTAATAGTAATTAGTAATGACCACTCCGTAATGTCATCTGTAATTGTTTTCACCAGCATGCAACAATAAACGTTTAGCCTAGTCTACATTTTAGTTGGATTGCCTATGCGATTGACAGCATTTGGTGACCACGACACAGGAGGTGCGCTTTGGGGAGAGGCGGTGGGGCGCTTTGGGGGCATTGTTTATATTGTTTTCTTTTATAACAATTATGTCGTTTACTGTATATGTAATGATGAATTAAGGAACCCGCGTCGAATAGTGCAAATAAATCGATTTTGTGACAAATACATTTCAAAATAATAGCAGATAAAGCTTAGGCGGTGCGCTTTAGGGACTTTCCCCTACACCACTCAAAACTTATTTCCAGTTTGAAGCCTCCCCATCAACTACTACCCGTTGTCTTCTGTCAATAAGCCATTTTTCTATCCAGTTAATTATACCATTTCCTATGCCATGGGCCTTTAGTTTAAGCAGTAATCTCTGATGTAGCACTTTGTCGAAAGCTTTTTGAAAATCTAAGTAGATGATATATACTGGTGATCCCTCGTCTACCCACTTAGTGATATCTTCCAAAAACATAACATATTTGTTAAGCATGACCTCGCTTTTAGAAACCCATATTGAGATGGGTTTATCAAGTTATGTTTAACAAGAAAATCCACCATGTGATCTTTAATTAATCTTTCTAATAATTTGCAAATCACCGATCTTAAACTCACTGGTCTGTAGTTCTCTGACTTGTTTCTCGAACCTTCTTTACATAACGGTTTGCTTCTTTCCATTCTAAAGGAACCACTCCCTTTTCTAATAACAAATTGAAAACTGTTGCACAACTGTTAAACAACATCCTGCGTCACTGAATGATTTATAGGGCCAGGCTGTTGGCCCACTTCTTGTAACGTTTGCAGTTAACAAGACGCCATTTTGAATACATTGTTATTTGAATTTTTGTACCAATATCAATGTACAGCGGCACAACGGCACAGTCTTATTGTTAACAGCGCAGACAATCATAATATACGGGTGATCGATTTCGGAGTTTGTAGCGAGATTATAATAAATAAGTCGTTTCCAATCACGTCTCCCAGCTACCAGTGTGCCAGCTTTATTACTCTAATAAAGAAATGGCTACGAAAGGGCAGCGTTAATCGTTGATATATTTACGTAGACTGTCCGGTTCGAGGCACAATTACAACTTACGAAAGACGCGTGGTTGTAAACCTTTCACTGTGTTGTGTGGCCAAATGTTCGCACATCCGCCTTTAGGCTAGAGGCCCACCTTGGCTTTAGCTGCCAGGAAAGAGAAATGATCCTCGCAACTGAAACAGTAGCCGCCTATTATACCGAACCTATTAGTAACATTATTAAAATACAATACAAGCCTTCAATAAATACGTAGTTCATATACATTACAAGTCATGTAGGTATCAATCACCAATGTTACTTGACAATAACCGAAAAAAGTAATACATTGTCATATTGAGCTCAACGATTTGGTACTGATATATGTACAATCCATGGTTTACAATACACGTTGATCGTGTCACAAGTAGCCTGTTTAGAGGGAAGGGGTTTTGGGTCGAGATGCTAAATACGCCACTTGTGTGTCACTTATGGCACGGTTGAAGATGATAAGCCATAAACCAGCTGGTCTCTGTTAACGTCACACCGGAGAACCAATGCCAACACCCATCTCTTGGGCATCCATTCGTGGCCAGAAACCCAAAGGAAAACAGACAAAATGCATTAAGCTGATCTATGAAAACATTGGTGTTGAAATGGCTGACAGTAAACAATCGACCTATACGGAAACATTTCGTCTATGCTCCGGCTCTGGCTGTTGAAGAGGAGAATGTAGCTTAGTGAATTTAGTCGTAATCCAACGCCAATGTGAACAGTGAAGTAATTATTTAAATTACCTATCCTAATCATAGGGTTTGTTTGAAATGCCAACCAAAGTAGTCGAGATATTTCAGTCTGTCAAATCTAAAGCTAATTATGAAAGGACGACATAAAATATGTTTTTTAATAACATTCAAGCAAAGAGTCCATATTGTAAGAATGATATATATGAGCTTGAAAGAGTCAAGCAAGGAGGCCATATTGTAAGAATGATATATATGAGCTTGAATGAGTCAAAGAAGGAGGCCATATTGTAATAATGATATATATATATATATATATGAGCTTGAAAGAGTATAACAAAGAGAGACTAAGCTGATTCCTTAACTAAAAAACATTAGTTATGAAAGCCGCCTAATAGGATGGGTTAGGGTTTGCTGCAGCTCTGGCCAACATGTCATGCATTAGTAGATCTAATTGATAGAATAAGCCAAACATTAGATGAACAAAATATGCTGTAGGTGTCTTCATAGTTTTTAAAAAGCATTCGACACGGTTGATTACCAATTATTATGTAAAAAAATGCAATTTCTTGATATCCGCGGATTGCCATGTAAGTGGTTAAACAGTTATCTAGAAAACAGAAGACAATTTGTGTCAATTGACACATGTACGTCTGCTGTACGCAATACATCATGTGGTGTGCCGCAAGTTTCGATTTTAGGCCCCAAGTAATTGATATTGTACTTTAATGACATGTGCAACATATCTAAGCTTGTAAAATACATACTCTTTGCATGTAATAAGAAAAATGGTGTGCAGCAGATAGCAATATCGAAAGACTGAGCGATACAACGTGTAGCGTACTGGAGAAAATGTCTACTTGGTTTGCAGTAAATAGGTTAACATTAAACATTTCTAAAACCAATTATATGTTATTTGGAAATCATATGCTTAAGAGGGATGTCGTGTTAACTTTGAAAGAGTGCGAGTTGTAACATCTTTTGGGTGTGTTTGTTGATGACTTACTTAATTGGAATGTTTATATTAAATACGTAAAATCAAAGCTTTCCAAAAGTTAGACATCTGCTTAACAGAAATTGTTTGTATATTCTATATTGTTCACTGTCCTTGCCTTATTTAACATACTGTGTAGAAATATGGGGTATTACATATCCGACAAATATTAACGGTGTTTTCTTACTACAAAAAAGAGTTATCCGCATTATGTATGGTGCTAAGCGTTTGGATCACACGAATGCACTTTTTCAACAATTACATGTCCTAAAATGTATATACATTATACAACTGAAAACGTTAGTATTTATGTATAAAGCTTACTACTGCTGTTTACCATCAAATATGCAACGCCTATTTGTTAGGCTGGAGAGCTAATCATGATTTAGAACGGCTCCGCGTTCACTCCACAATGAGATCGATGCATCTCTGTGTCTACGGAGTGCGGTTGTGGAATTCTCTGAGTAATGACATAAACACACTAATAAAATAATATAATTACATTTAAATATAAATACAAAAAACGTCTATTTCACAAATATGTTACCTGGATATGTAACTGTTGACGTATTGAATCATGCTATCTAATATAATATTGTGATAACCTGTGTATCGTGCATCACAATAAATACATTGAGAGGGTGCACAATATGTATTGGTTATAGTGTGTGAAAAAGGAAAAAAGTACACGTGTGGGAAACCTAACACTTTTATGATTGTCAGAGGTAAACTTACATAAAAGTCACTGACTTCGTGTTTACCCCCTTTAAATATTGTATACACACTTGTAGATTATGTATTACTATATCGCATAAAATATATAGATGTGTATTTGGTTATGTATGTATATATATACACGGTTGTCTTTTCTTGTATCGTGTTGTCAATGTTTGAATAAACGAATCATGCATTCATAAACGAATAATTCATTCACACATCACACACACGTACACGCACGCACGTCCACACGGACGCTTGCACGCACGGACACACACATACACACTGTTTGTAATGATGCTTTATTAACGTTTATCTTAATCAGGTTTGTAAAGGAATTTTCATGTATGAAAACAACACAAAAATGTCATTCCAATCTTTTTTGCACTCGAGCTTTTCGCGTGGTTCCCAAACGGCATTCTAATGTTACTAGAAAATGCACAACAAAAATGTGGTCTACATAAACTTAATGCAATGTGACTGTATTAATGCTGTGCTGCTGGGCATGTTATAGACTTCAAAAAACATGTTTGCGATGTTGAAATTGACAAACCTATTGCATTATTTTATGGCACACAATCATACATTAGGTTGGGCTATGACTAATTGTTACAAGACATTTAACTTGCTAAAACGGTTCTGAAGTAACGTGAATGACTAACTCTACACACGTCATTATTAGCGATGCAAGTAACTAAACATCAGACATGTGTGATGTTGCGAGGTTAACCAACATAGCTAACAAACGAAACGCGGCGAACTGTGCCTGGGACTACATATATAATCAGCAGCGAAA
The DNA here is from genome assembly GCA_020002185.1 of Paraescarpia echinospica. Classification (NCBI taxonomy): domain Eukaryota; kingdom Metazoa; phylum Annelida; class Polychaeta; order Sabellida; family Siboglinidae; genus Paraescarpia; species Paraescarpia echinospica. The sequence goes on from CM034542.1 coordinate 48,706,681, forward strand.
GCAGATGAATCGGGTTGCTGTCTATGCGGAATACATTTAACTGACATTTCGACACAGAAGTCAGTTTTTTGTGTCAGTATTAAAGGAATGATGCACACTGTGTTTAAGTTACGAATGCATTAGCGTCGGATAACAGCCTGGAATGCCCGCAGGTAACGACTGGCTGTTATCCGACAGCTAACGCTTCAGTAACGCCAATACAGCGGGGTTTTTCGACAGCTAACGCTTCAGTAACGTCAATACAGCGGGGTTTTTTCCCATTATGTACGGACAATTAACTGTTTTGCTTTTGAATTTATATTTACACTTCACTGTTTACACATACACTTGTGATACCAGCCAATATGTGCAGTCTGAGTGTATGTAATGATGCATTCCTGCTTCATTTTTCATCACTCGTTCATTCGTCACTCAAACCCTCATATTTCATACTTCACCCATCCACCCACCACTTGTTCACCAACATCATATCTCGTCACTCACACCCTCATATCTCACCTATCCACCCATCACTTGTTCACCAACATCATATCTCGTCATTCACACCCTCTTATTTCACCCATCCACCCATCACTTGTTCACCAACATCATATCTCGTCATTCACACCCTCTTATCTCACCCATCCACCCGTCACTTGTTCACCAACATCATATCTCGTCACTCACACCCTCATATCTCACCCATCCACCCATCACTTGTTCACCAACATCATCTCTTGTCACTCACACCCTCTTATCTCACCCATCCACCCATCACTTGTTCACCAACATCATATCTCGTCACTCACACCCTCTTATCTCACCCATCCACCCATCACTTGTTCACCAAGATCATCTCTCGTCACTCACACCCTCTTATCTCACCCATCCACCCATCACTTGTTCACCAACATCATATCTCGTCACTCACACCCTCATATATCACCCATCCACCCATCACTTGTTCACCAACTTCATATCTCGTCACTAACACCCTCATATATCACCCATCCACCCATCACTTGTTCACCAACATCATATCTCGTCACTCACACCCTCATATATCACCCATCCACCCATCACTTGTTCACCAACATCATATCTCGTCACTCACACCCTCTTATCTCACCCATCCACCCGTGGGAAGAACTAAAGACTGGGCTGATATGGGTTACACCAACAAGGAGGGGACACAGAGAACAAGAGTGAGGCGCCTGGCGAGATCTTGTACAAGCATTATGTGCCACACATATAGCCATGAAGAGAATAAGACACATAACAATTACCCAAACACCCGAGGTTTTTTCATCAAGGTCACCATCTCTTGTTTGCCAAAGTCGGTTATTATATCGTCAGTTTGAGCCCCATCGACAACGGGTCACGCCGGTCTTACAGACGAAACCTTCCGGCTTGAATGTCTTTGTATTTACTACGGTGCACCAAGAGGCCCCCAGCAAATATCACAAAGACCTAATTAGTTTCTCACAACAGGCGATTCAATGCACCTTATTATATAGTAGGCCTACCAGTTATTAAGACCTACTGCCAAACTTTATTATCGCTTCGGGCGGAGTTCTTTGTGTTGGTAATCAGCAGTGAAAGAATGTAACGGAATCGAGATAACCAACGATTCGACACAAATTAGTTTGTCAGCTGGTTGTCTGAGTTATTTCTTTGTAATCGTCCACGTTCGTTCGGTGGTTAAGATATCATTGTTCCACGCAGCGAGAATGCCCATTGTTCCGATTTTCCGATTACGCCAATTGTTTGTATTGTATGTCATACTCGGAATACAAATGATAACTGTGCGATCGATAGCATTAAGATATTGCTATCTAACACATCGATACCTAGGGCTGCAATACACGCACCTGCTACTACAACGTTATTACACCGATACCTAGGGGTGCCATACACGCACCTGCTACTACAACACTATTGCATCGATACCTAGGGCTGCAATACACACACGTGATACTACAACATTATTATATCGATACCTAGGGCTGCAATACACGCACCTGATACTACAACATTATTACATCGATACATAGGGCTGCAATACACGCACCTGCTACTACAACATTATTATATCGATACCTAGGGCTGCAACACACGCACCTGATACTACAACATTATGACATCGCGTCTACATGTTTGAATGTGTACTATATACCTTTCCCTGTGGACTAGACGGTATTATCCAATACGGCAGCGAAACGTACAGTAGAGCGAGTACGCACGCACGCACGCGCGGACCATTAGGATTGCAGAGCATAGTGTTCCAGAAAGACCCACGACTTATTTGGAGAAGTGTGCAAGGACATTCACTTAAACAATCGAGCATGTGTTCGAACGAACGTGTGTGCAATACAGAAAGTGTAAATCGCGCTAGGAACAGTCACAAGGACTGGATATGGCGCTAAATTAGCATTTCCACAAATGAAAGTCAGACTATTCTTCAGTTGTGCGTGCATGAAATGCTAATTCGGCAGGTCAGTGACGAATGTTCTCGCCCTAAATAGAGGAAGACACTCGATGGAAACAATCGGAAGCCTTCGGGAGTGTATGCGCAACTTCCGGGTAGTATATAGGAAACCATTTAGCACGTAACTGGCGTCACAGTTACGACTATATTAGCACCTGTTAGGAATAATGACGCTATTAATTTGTGAGCACTATGTACTATGCTGTCAGTTTGCCCACAAGCGTCACTCCTACGTAATTATAAGTATCACACGACTATCATGACAGAGTTATCATAAAAGTCCCGGATATTACACGGTACATTTGATTTAAAAGCATGACTCAACGTTGGGGACTGTGTATCCATCGTGATCCGGTTACGTCAATGTTGTTCCTGTGTCAATGGTGGACGTAACACAAAAACTGAGGACGACAAGCACCCTGACAGTGCATGACCACCCTCAGTGCTAGCATGGAAAGATCGGTTTGGCGATAATGTCCTGAAAAAGGACATTATCGAGGCCTCATAAGACCACCATCTGAGTCTACTAACCACAACGTATACAAGCAAGTCGACTAAAAACCTTATCGAGTGCTAACACCACATCGGAAACAACCACTTACCTAAAGCTCCACGCTGTCCAACTTGACTCCGCAACGTCCGGTGGTAACTTGCCGACCAGGGCGTGACGATTCCGAGCGGGTGAAACACAGCACACTCTCCCGCTGTTGCAAGCTTCTGGTATTGTGGTATAACCGTGAAAAATTCACGAAACTACAGCAGGTTAACCGAAATCGGCGATGCGTATTACAAGCGCATGGACTCACTGTTGCTACCGTTTAATGACAGGAGAGCGACATCGATAGCGAGCAACCTGTTGGCGTGATTATTGTGTACTCTCGTTGCGGCTAGCGGCCGGTGCATGTCTACTAGTAGGGGTAAGACCACATTAAGGATTCGTCCGCCATTACCCTCCGAGAGAGTTCCCAATAGAAATGGCATTATGCAGGTTGTGTGAATTTCTGAGAGTACTTGTATAATGTTGATTGAGTAGAAATTATGTTTTTCTGCAGCGTGGTACCAGAGCTGTCAAATTATGACAGTTGTCAAATTGTGCTTTTCTGCGTATAGATACAGGTGTCATTTGGCTGTATGATGTCATTAAGGCAAATCACTGTCTGGTTCTAGCAGAAATGAAGGGGTGTCAGGTTTGAAAGTGGTTTATGGAAAATTGAGGTATGAGAATTTTACGAATTTTGCACAGCATGTGTATGAATAGAGAGTAAATATGGTGTAGAAATTTAAAGAAAACTGTTGGTTAAAATTTACAATAAAATGAAGGAAACGTTATAATGGCCGCCTATGGGGAAATCTAATGTGGTCTCACCCCAGTACTACGACGGGGACACACGTCACTGGGCGCACGCAGCCTTCGATAATAACCAGATTCGCCCGGCCTTTGTTCGACTCACAAAACCCTTAGAGTGTCAGTCGGCAATCCTCGTTATATTCTATGAGAAAACGGCGCTCGTAGAGCAGATACGGGTATGGATCGTTTTCTACTTCACCCTAATAGACATGCATCGAAGTACTAATTCAAAGGAGAGGGGACGTTCAGATAATTAATGCGCTTTGGACGACTAGGTAAACGTCGGTAATTGCGAACGACCCCTAAACTTGCCCCGTTGGACCGCTTCTTTTCATAGTGCCATGGACAGTCTTCTCGCCAAATACAAGCTCTTCAGTTCACATGGCTAGCATATTGAAGGCGATAAATTTGAGATTTTTGGGTGTTGCTTCACGAACGGCGAAGTGTCCTAGCTCTCCTTGAAGTGATATTAGTTGACACACACATATCTAATATTCGCAGTTTTGATAGACATAAAGAGGCGTATTTTCGAAAAGAGGCAACTGAACGAGGCGGACATTACAAGGGTTGACCACTAAACATCACAGGAGAGACACCGTCTCTTGAAGGCTATGGGAAGCGCTGCCTACCGGCTGGATGAAGTGAAGTCCGGGATCAACTGGGTTTTGTTGAACATGCAGAAATCACAGGTAATACAACAAGCTGGTGTGATGCATTTTCACCATATCACCCACGTCAGAAAAGTATAACAGTCAGTTCTTATATAGCGAGGTATCCAGTCCTCAGGACTGCTCAAAAAGCGCTTTAAGTTTCACTCCCTGGCAGACCTGTTCATTTTACTACAATCTCGGCTTCTCTGCGAAGCATTCAACCATGGTGCTTTTACTGCATGAAGACTAATTGTACACATATATCACCGCTATCTATCACCAGGTACGTATTTACATAGGAAGGGGCAAACTGTGTGCAATGATTAATATGCACACACGCGTACCTATGCTAAAACAAGAGTAACATCAATCTAAAAAGTATCAATTCGTATATTGTGTATCACAAAAACCACCCGTTGCACGTACGACGAAACATAGTTCTGTCTCGGTTAAGGATGGGCAATTCGGTATAACCCTACAAAGGTGACATTCTTATGTCTTGCAGCGATACGTGCAGGAACCGGCCGGAGGGGGTTGTGTGGAATGTAAGCTCCTATAGAGAGTGAAGGCACAGTTTTACAAATACGTCTAAATTACCCTGACAAACAACAAGTAATACAGAAGTAGACATTTCGAACGACCACCTTCCTGGAGCGGCAATGCACCTTGAAAACACTCGCAATTGTTTATGAGATCTACTCTATTCATATTGTCTCATCTACATGCCAACGATTTTAATCATTCTATTAAAGCACAATGTAGGCCTACTTCCATCCTGTGCTGAAAAACATTCGCATTTACTCCAAGATCAAATAGCAGTCGGCCTAACAATGAGAACCACAGATAGCGTCGTGCGACCTGTCAAAACCACACAGCCACACACTTAATTATCGATATACGTAACGATTGTTGCACAACATTGCATGCCAGAAATACTTGACGTACACGTATACAAATACTAACATTTTCGCGGCATAGCTGATGACGTGCAATTTAAAGGAACGCATTTTGAAAACGCTCGTCATATATAACGACGAGTTCTGTTTAATGGAGGAGTTTCCCTAACAGCTCATTATTTTAGTGAACAGGTGTTCTGCAACGTTTTCAAAGCCACCAAAAGAGTTATATCAGCAAGTTCTGTCCATCTACTTCCTTGTCTCAGAAACACGACTGATGCAATTATTTAATGCAGTTTTTATTTGATAAAAATAGCAGTAGTTTTTGACGACTAACTTGAATAGGCATATTGCGTAACATCGTCTGACAGCTAGGTTACCCTTGACCCTTATGGACCCAATTCTGACAGTACAGTAATATCTATGTGACACTAGGCCATTGTTCAGATTTGATGCCTTCAGTTTTGCCTTCCCTTCTTGCAAGTATACCTTTTTTCACGGGACATTGAATCCTGCATAAAATGGTTGTTGAATATAATATTTATAGTAGATTCTCATCATTGCCGGAACAGGAATTGTACAGATTGTATTCGCTTCATCTTTCATTTATCTTCTGTATTATACAATTCCGAAATAAAACATCACCTTACACCTTCTAAACGTTGTTTTGAGTTGGTACTACCAACTACTTCCTAGTACCCTATAGATCACATATAATAGTAACACAAATATGGTATGAATTATGACTTCCTGTTTGGCGACTGTGAGTCTGCAATATTCGCCAAAGGAATTATTGAAATGCAGTCTGAAAGATATTATCCGTAATGACGATAAAGCCATACACGTTAACCCTTCGAGCTTGCGTGATGATAAAAGACGTGAGGCACGCGATGGAAGCAATTACGTAGGTTTTCTTTACAAGTGACTAAAAAGCTATGTCACCAATGAAACGACATTTCTGCAGGCAAAGCATGACACATCGTTTCTAAATGGGCTACGCATCGTGCCAAACAAAAAGTCACACGTGATACTTTATACGATCAGATCAAACATAATCGAACGTACGTAGAAGCGAAGTGGCATTGAAGCAACTATGTAACGCGTTTCTTTATGTCACCCGTATTAAATAAGCATTTACCTGAGCCTCCGAAAGGGTGAGTCGTAATAAAGAACTTACGTTGAACGGACGGTCTCAGTGTTCATTTGTTGTCATGTTGGAATGACGGTCTCGGTGTTCATTCGTCGTCATGTTGGACTGACGATCTCTGTGTTTATTCGTCATCATGTTGAAATTACGGTCTCAGTGTTCATTCGTCATTATGTTGGGATGAAGGTTTAACAAGATTGCCACCCAGAGAATTAACTCTAGGTGGCAGATGGCTTATCGAGAGTCAAACTCTTTTATCTGCCGGTGATGCGGGAGTGGCACACCATCGACCCACCCATCGTGGTTGCCGGGTGGGGGCACCCACAAACAACGACCCATACGTGTACGTCTTTCAGTGCGGCCAACTATACCAGCCAAGCCTACTGACACAAGGCATGGGACATTTACCAGACAGGACATTAAGACTCTCATTCCTATTCCATTAGACAAGACTCATCCGGTTACCAGGATTGCTGTATCCGCCATGTCGCCTTCCAGTAACACGGGTGCGGTCAACCGTGTCGCGATACCTATCATATTGAGCATTGTTAACACTCGTTCAATTCGCAACAAGGCTGACGTATTCACGGATTACGTGACCGAGGTGAACATGGATCTTGTAGCGACGTGGCTAACCACTGGAGAAAAAGACAATAAAACTATAAAAGACCTGACGCCCGCCGGATATAAGTTTGTGCATCTTCCTAGGAAAAATCGCCGCGGTGGTGGTATGGGCCTTTTTTACCGATCGAGTTTCAAAGTGGTTGTTAACCGATGTGATGATATGAAATCTTTAAAGTTCATGCATGTTGATGTTTCATCATCGGGAACCCCATGAAACTTGTAATAATTTACCGTCCACCTCCGTCGAAAAAGTTAAAGAATAAACATTCCTACGCTGACTTTCTCGTTGAATTTGTTGGTTTCGTCGAACACTACGCCCTAATGACCTCCCGTTTTGCGATTGTTTGTGATTTCAACATCCATTGACAACAGTGTGAAACGTTTCGCTGACCTGCTTGAGTCACTCAACATCATTCAACATGTTCAAGGTCCAACACACATCGACGGTCACACCATTGGTCTGATCCTCACTTCATCCGGAAATCACGGTATAACTTCAACAAAAACATCGTTGCTGCTGTCTGAGCACCTGTGGGTGGAATGTGTCGTTGATATGGAGAAACCGGTCGTTCTAAGGAAAACGATCGCATAAAAACATTGACAAGGCTGCGTTTCGTAATGACATCGCATCGTCGCTTCTGGCTTGTGTTCCGTCTGTCATACAAACAACGACTGAACTTGCAGATCACTACAATATGGTTTTGACCAAACTTATCGAGAAGCACGCACCACTACAGACGTGTCGTATCGCTGATCGTCCACTCGTACCTTGGTACAATGAGAAGGTGATCAAAGCCAAGCAAAGAAGCCAAGTCTGACTACTATACTTCTGAGATAGAACAGTGCGGGAGTGACAACAGGCGACTGTATCGTTTGCTAAACGGACTGCTGCAGCGAAGAAAGTCCCAATATCTACCAGCTAACGACAACATCCAAGATCTCGTTACAAGTTTCTAGAACTTCTTCTCTGCGAAAATCGAGACGATTCGTGTGTTGCTACATACCCAGTCTACACTCACGTCCACCACGACCACAGACCGCCATCCAGCACCCTGCGTGTCACAACTTCACTCACTTCCGATTGCGACTACATCAGACATCCGCAATCTGCTCAACAAGTCACTAACGACATCGTGCGCGCTCGATCCCTTACCAACATGGCTGCTGAAAGAAGTCAGTGACAACTTAGAACCGTTCCTGACACAACTCGTCAACTCGTCTATATAGCATATGGTGTTGTTCCATGCCAACGTCACCCCTGCGCTGAAGAAGGCAAATCGCGATCAGGATAATATGGACAGTTATAGACCAATATAAAACCTGCCTTTTGTGTCAAAGCTACTCGAAAGGTACGTTGCACGCTGTCTGGTCGACCACATGACTGATAACAATCTTCTTGAACGATACCAATCAGCGTACAAATCGCATCACTCCACGGAAACTGCACTAGTTCTGGTGCAGAATGACACCCTCGAGGCGCTAGACCAGCGGTATGGAGTCATCCTGGTTCTACTTGACATGTCGGCCGCCTTCGACACAGTTTACCATGAAATTCTGCTCAGCCGATTAGAACAACGCTTCGGAATGGCTGATTCCGTGCTGGCATGGATGCGATCATATCTAACCGACAGGTCGCAGTCAGTAGATATACCAGGTGGCGCTTCCAGCAGAATCAGCGTTGTCATGAGTCTTTCCGATGGGACACAAAGTTGTAGGTCCCTTCTACCTGGTGTCTCTTCTCATAGGCGGATCCCGGGGCCTGGTGTTTCATGCCCCCCCCGAGACAATTTTTCAACAGCGCCCCCCGTTTTTTTATGTCACCAGTCCAACCAAAAAGCCACCCAAACATTAGCAACATCTGAAGTGCCATTCAGCCTAGTATCCAACGGACGGCTCATAAAATACTGCTAATTTTATATATTAGCAGACAGAAATACGCCATCTTTTTTCAAAACGCTAACATTCCACACAATACTACCACACAATATATACATCACTAATGCCATTTTATTACAAAATCATAACATTTACAAACATAGAGTAGTAATTGTTAATTACTCGATGTAACGGAAAGTAGACTACATTTCACATATAAAATAATATGCTGAAACTATCTATCTGCACCCGAAATACTTATACTGTCTGATATTTGTGTAATATATGTAATAAGAGTGGCAGTGTCCTGTCACAAACGAAACACCACATAAGTAAGTTATCGTTTTGCTATAAACTTTATAAAGTATCTGTTTATTACACATGTTCGATTTATTGCGACAGTACACCGATCATGCTGCATTTTCTTCCCTCTGTAGAAGATAACATTGGAATAGAGACGACTCTTCGATGACCACGTGATTGGATTGGGCATGGAAGGGATCAAGATTGTTCTCTGTTGCATGTCACTCAGAGTAAGTTAACCGGTTCCACACATAAATTTACAAACTGATGCAAACATTCATACAAAAGTAACCACCGTCATTATTGGCGTCATACTAAATGCAAACACTGTCATACGAAAGCTATATCTGTCATACCAATAAGACAACCATCATATTAATGTTACAACCTTCATATCAATGGCACAACTGCCACACCAATATGACAACAATCATATAAATGTGTCAACAATCATTATCAATGTGACAACAGCCACACCAATATGACAACAATCATATAAATGTGTCAACCATCATTATCAATGTGACAACAGCCACACAAATATGACAACAATCATATAAATGTGTCAACCATCATTATCAATGTGACAACAGCCACACCAATATGACAACAATCATATCAACGTAACATTGGTAATGAAGAACAAAAGTTTGTTCTACAATCATGACACTGATACACGACTTAGACGTCAGTAGCTGCAGATGAGTTGTAGATTTCCTCAGCTCACGAGACCTGCAAGAAACATATGTCCACTGTTAGTATTTCAATGAAGCCACGTACATGCACACACACACACAGTAGGATCAAGTGAGGCAAGAAACATAACCAGCTTACACCTGCCGATGGAGCAACGGACCAACAGGATCAATCATCACCACTACTGTATTTTGATCTTGTTTACAGTGGCGTCATTTGGAGTGTTGATCACCATTCAATTCTGTCCAGTAGGAGATAGACCTGAGCTAGAACAGCATTGTTGTGTTTTTAACACTTTTCAAAGATAATTTCATCACACGTTTTACGGTAATGTTATCACCCCAGTGCCTACGAAGCACCATTAGTGAAAAAATTTAGGTGATTAAAATATTCCTGCGTTGTTCAGTTGACATGTTTACCAGCCACCTGGAAGGAGTTTTGTTAAAGCCTCTTCCTCGACTGGTTTAGCTTTTCACCCAACGAATGAACCAGTCAAATGGTTTTTGAGAGAGAGCAACGAGAGCGGCCAACATCAGCACAGACACACATACATAATCATATCTTGCATTCATGTGAAGATTCCAACATTGAAAATGAGGTGGATACTGTAGTGGATACTACACAGGCTTACTTTTTCACAAAATTAGTTTTATATAAGACAAACGGAAAGAAACAAATTGAGCAGGCAGCGTTAAGTGCACATCGGCAATGAACCATTTGATGTTACAGCCGCATCCCCATGAGGCTTACGTGGTTGAATTGTAGAAACATTAATGTTGCATAGGGCAAACATGTCAACATGATGGTCAGATTCAACAAACTCACCATATCTGGTGATTCGTTTGTAACTGTACACCTTTTGTGTATCATAATTACAATTTCTCTTAGCCAGCGTCTTATTTAATTCAATGACTACTGGGTACATTAGCCTCAACTCACTGTTTATTAATGGAGATAATGTTTACCTACAGATGAGAATAACTTTCAGTGTTACGCCTGAACCATATTTAAATGTCCTATAAATAACCTGCCCTGAAAATATGACTATATGCTTTACTCATCGAGAAAGTACAACTCTGAACCCTCCGAATGTCTCATACATTCTAATAGGTTTTTCATAGTAACCTCTCACATTCAACCACAGAAACATGCAATAACTCTGACTGAAAATAATGATTGCACTAGGTCCCACAGAATATGCAAATGAATTTTTTTGTAATGACCAACAAGTTTTTAATTTATAATATCGCAGATAATTCTTGTTAAGAAACAAATTCTCCTAAATCATAGCAAACGCTTTTGAAATGCAGAAGAATAATGCACAACACAAAGTGGCCTCCACAAACTTACCTAAATAGTCGTCCATTAGCGTCCCAATGGCAAACTGAAACAGAGTAAACATTTTAAAAGTAATTTAGAAACCTAATCACAGGCAAATATCAAAACGTACATTAATGTAATGGTGTTGCCTATTCCCTCAAACTCCCGTTACACTCTGTTTGACGAGTGGGTTCAGTGTACTACGCGTAACAGCTCAATTAACACAACGTCACAAGTTCCCATAATACCTATCACGGGACATTAAAAAATGGACATAAATAATTAAATTCATAGTCAGAAATATCTTGTTTTAAAAGCCATCAAACATGTTTACTGCTGTTGATCCCCTGATTCTGTCGGCTCATGTTGGTGAAGATCTTCGCTGAGATGGCAGATCAGTGAGAAAAGCAGGGGCGGATTAAGAAGACGTCATTAATTGTGCCAGCTCAAATTCACATGGCAAGTATGACGTGTGGCAAATCAGGTTTGAAAGCAAGCGGGTTATCTTTCACTTCTACCGAATTAGCACTTTTTGAGGCCATTTGTAACACTATAAAAATGCAATGCATTAAACATGTATTTCATGTCAATAATGATTCTTATATGAATACCATTAAAGTAACTTTATAATAACTATACAAAAATATGAAATATTCGTTTATGTGACAAAAACCGTAATGGACAATACACATCTTTGATAAACGTACTCATAATCAAATAGTTGGAGCACATTTCTTATGTTTCTTTACAGTATATACATCTATAATTTGACTGGCAAAATGCCCCGTGGACACACCAGGCCAATGTGCCAGTAGCTAATACGTCACATATTATCACATGATGCATAAAACAGTTAGAGTGCCAGTTCTAAATATTAAGTTATTAAGGCCAGACATGGCAAGTAGCTAGGATTATTTTTTTATTTGTGCAAACTGTGCAAATTGTTTTGCCCAAAGTATGGAATGGCTCATAATGAGTAAAAATGTTGTACTTTTTTGCCAGAACCCCCATTTCCATAACCAAAACAAATTGAAACATTGCTATTCTTTTTTGAGCATATATATAATTGGAATTCTTGCAGATCCATGTTCTGTAAATATTCTATTGTGAAATGATCAGAGCATTTTTCAATGTTTTGTTTTGATTTTTTCAAGAAAGTCTGAAAACTAAACCTTGTTTTTTGACAACAAATATGCTTACATCTTAAAAATTATTGATGATTTTAAAAAATGTGATCATTTCACAGACCAGAGTCTGCTGAATGCAACACTGAAAACCTTATACAGCAATAATACTCCCAGACATATCCAGTTTCCAAATGCAGAAATTTGAGAAATTTTTGTTGTTGAGAAAATGGCCATCAAAGATTGCATAATGGATTTGATTACTTGATACTGGCATGCTTGAATTGATCCATGACTAAAACTCACTTAGAGGTATGTAACTGTCATAGAAGTGAACTTTATTGATAGTATGCATACAAAGGTATCATAATTTGGTAGAAAACCATTTTGAGTATTGTTTGTCAAAAAGCACCATTTCACCTGGGGTTTCTGGCCTTAACACTGAGACAAATCTAGGTTGGTGGGTTAGAACAAGATATGGTGGAACTACACCCTTACTAAGTTTGATGCTAAGCTGGCACACAGATATTACAGTGATGTAATAAATCAGTTTATTATGTTATTATTATAACAAATCATACGTAGATCTTTCAACATCTACTTTAACATACTTCATGTCGTTATCAATTTCAACCTATAATGAACCAGTTTCTAGTTATGGCATCCACAGTGTCTCCCTCTGGCGACCGATATCTATGGTGGCGGCACCTTGTGACTAATGTCTACATTAGCTATTCAGTCCAGACTCTCACAAGTGCAACCATACATCATCATTAATTTACAACTGATATTTTAAAACGGCTACGGTGTACTACAACACAATTGGGGGGAAGGTGAAATGATTCCCATCCACATGCTGTCCACTTCTAACAATTCCATCGCATCTCTGCTGTGTTATCTTGAAATTATATACAAAATAGAATAAACTACAGCTGTACAACTAAACTCCTATCCTATTTTTCAATATGATATCAGAATCAATGGCCTGTCATTAACTAGGCTCAATTCAGTGGACTTACAATATCCGAGGCGTCGACACGCGTACCAACAATCTTCAGTCTGATCTCGTCGTCTTGTTGGATGACAATGTCCTGGCAAAATAAGAAAGGAACAGTATTAACGTTTTGCAAATTTCTACGTTATATCCGATAGCAAAAATAGATAAGCGAGCGAAAACTTAACAACTGAAAACACATCCAAAAATGCTTTTGTGAACGATTGCTTGTACCATTACGGTTCGCCTGATCCAAATAATCTTGATATCGTTTGAAAGCTTACGATTTCTGCTATTCAAATATATATAAATGGTTTTAAAACATCGCTGCAATCGGAAAATTATTGTACTGAGTACCCACCGCCAACATTGTTCAGAACCGTACAGAACACCGAAAACGGCACGATTGTAGGTCTGTTTATAGGTGTTCTGTGAACGGTTAACGGGAAACATAAATGACGCTAGAATAACAAAAAGTGCATCTTTCTAAATGATACCAAAATCGTTGGGACAGGATGAGCCGCGAGGGTGCTAGTGACCGTAGAATTTCATGTTTTGCAAGTATTCCAAGTTGTTAATTTTTCACTCACTTATTATATTTTTGCCGATAGGTATATGGGTCATTCCACATCAATTCACAGGATTTTTTGAAACTTCCACCACTGTGTCTTTGGATCTTTACTACATTTTTATCAGGTGATCCCAAAATGAACAAATCTCAAATTTTAGGTACGTACTCCTAATTGTATACAATATAAAACTGTTTTTGTGACTTTAGGTCCACCAATTTTTGCACATCAGTAATGAGTAGATCTCCAACCTTGAAATTGTTTGTGTTAACTCTGACCCATAGAGAGGATACGGGTTATATATAGTTTACATTAAAATCAATACATAATGTAATATTACATAGCACGGATATGTGCCTTTGATGAATCGCTGATGGTGCTTACTCTAACATCACAGCAAGTGTTTTTGTAGCAACTCATGCAGCGTCCATATGGGTTTCTGTACAGTCTATTCACTCTGTGAGTCCACGTCCGGTTTTGCATGTCTCTTCCAAATAGAAAGAAAATTGATATTGTCTATGTTTTAAAATGGTTGGTGGTGGATTCGAACCCTGATCCCCTCAACTGAGTGTGGTGTGCTACCCACTAGATCATCACACCCCTCATCCTATTTATCCTACAGTTAGATGACATTCACAGAGACAGCTAATTTTACTCTTCTACAATGTGCACATTGTCTTCCACTCACCTCGTCCTTCGTCTTGTAGCAGGGAGGGTTTGAGTTTGGGTCAAAGTCCATATCAGCGGGAATAGACTGGAAATCAGGCGAAATCAGATATTCAGAAAGCAAACCTCCATATGAGAAGAAATACTATTGTGTTGTTACATATCAAGAAAGCTCTGTATTCAACCAGCATGTCGGCTGACTGTAGTGGATAACATACAAGACCTACAAGTTAACCAAAAGCATAAAGTTCACAATATATCTTCACGTGAATACAACTGTTTTGTATGTACAGACAAGCTAAACACATGAATTTCTTCATACAAACTCACATTATGTATATTATAAATTTATGAATATATATTCGGTTTTATATGTTGGCTGTATTTAGGGTAACCGTTGGCTGAATGTTGGCTAAATATTGACTGAATGTTGACTACATGTTAGCTGAATGATGACTGAATATTGGCTGAATGTTGGCTACATGTTGCCTGAATATTGACTACATGTTGGCTGAATGTTGACTACATGTTGGCTGAATATTGACTACATGTTGGCTAAATGTTGACTACATGTTGGCTAAATGTTGACTACAATTTGGCTGAATATTGACTACATGTTGGCTGAATGTTGACTACATGTTGGCTGAATGCTGGCTACATATTGGCTGAATATTGACTACATGTTGGCTACATGTTGTCTGAATGTTGACTGAATGTTCGCTGAATGTTTACTACATGTTGACTAAATGTTGCAATATTTTGGCTGAAAGTTGGCTGAACTCACATGTCTTGATATGAAGCAGGAGAGAGGACCAATCTCTGTGAAGAGGCCAACCTGTAGATTCCACACAAATAATACCAATAATGTAACCATTTCATTTATTTAATTAGTAATGAAACCATTTTATTTAATTAAAGAATCACGTCGCTCAGTGATATGAAGACCATTCTACCTTTGTTGAATTGTATTACTTATCACCTATGAACTAGATGAAGTTTTGATATCATATATAAGACCTGTTTAATACCTTGATAAAAAATTCCATTTTAAATACCTTTTCTTGGCAACAAAAATACATGTTCAAATTTCCATTTAAGCAATAACAAAAGTTAACGGGTGTCACACGACATACCTTGTTCACCTGCGTCACTACGGCGTCAAGCACTTCCCCCTTGAAGGGTCGGAACACTATCGCCTTGTATTTGACCGGATACAAGACAAAGCCACGACTGGGTTGAATCAGACCAGCACCTATGTTATCTATTGTTGTAACTGCTATCACAAAGCCATACCTGCAAAGGCAGTCACTCTTGTTGTTTAAAAATAACACATACAAATTGTTAACAGTCATCGTGATCTGTCATGTCTTCGTAATACAGAAAATACACAATTTGGTAACGATACATTTAATATGTCGGCTGCACGATATGTAAAGATTCTGCTATAACCATTACAAAAAACAAAAGAATAAGGTTAAAAAAATCTTCGCTTTTGAAGGTAAAATATAAATTTTTTGTTGTACAGATGATTACTGGTCTGTCAAATTCCTGTTTTATACAATTTTTGACAGTAAATACAGCAATTAATAGTAAAAATTGAAGATTATATTAATATAAATGAACTTTGAGATCCAACATTCCGAGAAATGGGAAAATTTGTTAAATTAAATCCAAGAGGAGTTAACCAATGAGAATCATTTAAATTGCAGGTGATATGCAGGATATTTCTTGTTGGTAAACTGACTTTTTTCTGTCAAATACGTACTTTCCTGTGCATGTTCCCTCGACTTCTGTAAACAATTTCTGCTTGACTATATTGAGCAGGTTTGGTCCAAAGTAGCGCGGATGCAACATGATCTCATGTTCGAGAGACACCTGTTGGATAACATAAAAGTCAGGGTTCAGATGCAATTTAATGGTGGCCACTGGTTCCTAGATTCACTGCTGGGCCACTAACAATTCTAAGTCTAGGGGTCCGACTGGCTCTTTAAAAATATTTTTATAGTTCATCACGTGCTGATCATGGCATCGCATCAACAAAGTCAGGCACTGTGGTCAGGGAAGGACAAACTGTTTAATTATCCCCGGGGTAAATTGCAGATCAAAACTATGGATCAATGTAGAATTAAGGATACTCAAGGTCACCAGCTAGTGTGTGAGAGTCACCAAGGCTACGGCAATGCTGTCAATACACACACGTTTCAGCTTTCAGTTTGCCAAAATCAAACTTTTGTCTTCTCAGTTCCACTGTAGGTACTGGTATGTGTCATAAAAGAAATCAAACTCGTAGACTCTGATATTGGGTACTGTTGATCAGTTGCAAACTGCATAGACCACAGGACATTCAGATTCACTCCAGGCACGACACTGACGGTTCGGGTACGACATTGACGGTCAGGGAATCATAGATTTGGTGCCGTGTTAAAGAAAAGTAAGGGTCTTGCTGGCGGTTAGCCCCCACTAATTCCAGGATCAATTCAAACAGAGAAAGTATACATGAAAACACGAGCTAACAACAGTAATTAATCAACATCGCCACCTAACAGAGTTGGATAAAACAGAATCAGCAGTTTAGTAGAATCAAGATGGCTGAACAGAATGGGATCATTCTGTATGCCTGCTGTGTTAAAATGTGCTATCCATTTATCTAATTAGTACTCCAAATTTGGTTAAGGCATGTTCAGTATTAACAGAAATAAGGCATATTTGTTATATGGCTTTTTTCGGGTAGTGGCTACCCATAAGTAAGACATTACCATTGAGGTTTTATATAACTTCAGAGTACAAATACAATGATCTGAACCTGTTTTTTTTTTATTCCATCAAGAATACATGATGAAGCATGCCCATGAAGTTAACTAATAAAATTATAAATCTAGTAATTGTTCAGAATCCGGGCCCCCAGATTCTACACAACAGTCTACCAACACGTCACAGCCATGGCACATGTCACATACACTAAACGAGAATAAAAATAACTTGCAAAAGTATCAACATTTTTTTTCTTTGACTTGAGATTAATAATGGCAGCCGTGAAGTGTAAATTGACTTTGTAATGACTAATGATGCCCCCTCCCCTACCTCCTTTTCATCAGCCCCCACCCCCATACACCCATCGTTTCAGCTGCAAACTACCTTCCCTTGTTTATCTATCTATTCCGATGCGTATACCTTAAAATATCAACAGCGATCTTTAAATGTTGAAGTTGGTTGGTAAACTGGAAGAAAAAGAATGCTGAGTTGCCATGCAGCAGACTAATGGCGTAATCATACCGCGAATGACCGAGTGAATAAGAAACTGCTGGCGCAGACTAGACAGATATTCAAATGCCGACAACGATCAAGGAAATTGTCTCAACATGATCAATTAATAACAGATAAAGCTGCATTCCTCACTTGTGTCGAATCCGGACCCACCTCGATTTCGCCATTATAATTTAAGGTGGTTTCGATGGCCAAGACATGCTTGTTTTGAATTAATAAGTTGTAATAAAAGTTTTGACATGACTAAACATTTTTTCTCAGACTCTACCTAAGACATCAAGCAATACTCCAGTCCAAAAAAGAATTAAGTTTCTAAGTTGATTAGTGACATTTCCATGCTTTTAAAGACAATAAAAAAAATAAAAAAATATGTCAAAAATCACCATAATTAAAATGGCATTTTATTTAATTTTGAGAAACTCCCTGAAAGAAAAATGTGTCTGTTTGTAAGTACAAATATGTCATTGACATTCATATGGTTTTTTTGTAAACAAATGCATATTAAGTTTACTAGTTTCATAAAAAATATGCTAGAATGTTGAAATACAGCCAAAATCCGTACTGCATTTTTGACACGACCCTTTCATCAAACGTAAAATCATCCTGTGCAATTTTGCGTAAACACATGTCGAGTTCATATGCCAAGTTATAGCTCTGTAAGTATTGTAGTTTTTATAAAAAGTTACATTAAGTAATACTTCCTGGTTCTTACAGATAATACAAATGTCACCAGATGTGTTTTTTTCTTAGAAATGTGACTTTTTCATTGGCAGATGGTTTATTTCAACACGATTTGACGGACACGTATATTATTGAGATTTCCCCCAAAGGTTTTCCCACCAAGTTGACCCTACAATCTGTATTTGTAATGACACATGTCTAATGATATACAGTTATGAAGGGCCACGTGTTGAACTTGTTCTGGTAGACAACATTGATTAACATCTGATGGCGTCAGTGACATATCATTGCAACTGGCCGCGGAGGATGGGTGTTGTCGCAGAATAAACAAAACTACTGCCTAACCAATTCAGCAGACCTAGCAACCATCCTTGGATGGCCAACTCTTGAACGACGACGCATTATCAAACAAGCCATGACTTTTTAAATAACTTTATGAAGATCAACCCACATCAGGCCTTCTAACACAGTTAAGAAACCGTGGCCATTGCCACAACTACAAGCGATGATAAAAGTTGCGATTTTCGTTACTCTAATGTGAAGAACATATCTGAAATTTGGCGAGCTGCACACACATACCTCCTACGTGCCACCAACAGCCCGCCTGGTTACCAACACTACATACATTTTGGTCGTGCGAGGTCGTGCCCCTTTTAGTCATACCGAAGGCTAAGAGTAAGGCTAAGCCTAAGCCTAAGCACTGACGACGTATCGAAGTAGTTAGGCAAAACGCAACTTCTCATGTTATAACGGCGAAGTCCAGGTGGGTTCGGATTCGACACAAGTGCCCTCATATGTGTAACTTACGTGATAAAACATAATTATAGCTCTATGACAGATGTGTAAACGTTAAAAATGAAAACAAACTACAACATGTTAACGTTCACCAACGCGTTAGAAATCAGAAAGCATGAAAGATGCACCGGATGCATACGTATTTGTACTTACCCGTATAAACGAAATGACTCCCATTTTGTACATTATTCCCTATAATAAAATTAGTTTATTTTTCTTTGCAGCCATAGACGCTGGACACTCCAAAAGGTTATTAAAATTTGACTAAAAAACAATTATATGCAATAGATAAATACCCAAATGTTTTAATTATTTTATTCCTGTGATTTATAACTGAACATTGTGAATGTAGTTCTTTGTCCTTGATCTGGCAAGTTGGAAGGCTCAACTAGTGGTCATTTTATACTGTCTACTTGATTGTGATCAATCAACGGAAGAATGAAAGGAGAAGTTTTGGTCTTTTCACAAATAGCAATAATATTTCGATCATATCATTTTGCATATTTTATTTAATCACTGGATATCTTTGGTTCCATTGCATTTTAGGATAAATTGCATATTTTAAGCATATCCAACACTACGTTAACTACTTTATTTTTCAAGTTACACACCAGAATGCAACATAATTCTGCTAAATTTGCATAAATAAATAAACATGATTTAAAAAATATGGCTACATTTAGGGAAGAATGTCTGTTCTATTAGGGAGTTTTAACATGTCTGTTGAATCACTTGTACTTTGTCCCAATTTTATTAGGAGCATGGCAAAGATCGAACTTGAAAGGAGTGAGAGCCAAAAAGCAATATGAGCCAATAGCTGCTTTTTTTCTAATGAATGTTTTGTTTATGATTTGAGCATTTCACAGCCGCAACTTTCCAACAGCGAAGACTGTTTTGGACTTAAATGTAATTTTGCAAACACTATATTTATATACATGGTCCTTTCAACATATTTATTTTAGTATTAAGAATATATATATGTATGTGTGTGAGTGTGTGTGTATGTGTGTGTGTGTGTGTGTGTGTGTGTGTGTGTGTGTGTGTGTGTGTGTGTGTGTGTGTGTGTGTGTGTGTGTGTGTGTCTGTGTGGGTGTGTGTGTGTGTGTGTGTGTGTGTGTGTGTGTGTGTGTGTGTGTGTGTGTGTGTGTGTGTGTGTGTGTGTGTGTGTGTGTGTGTGTGTGTGTGTGTGTGTGTGTGTGTGTGTGGGTGGGTGTGTGTGGGTGTGTGTGTGTGAGTGTGTGTGAGGGGAGAGTGTATGTGTGTGTGTTAGTAAATGTAAAACTTAGTGCCTTTATGTACAAGTTTGTTTTATTATAGAGAACATTGCAGAGAACATTTACTTTATAATTCTTCCCCAGCTATTTATGCAATTTCAACACATAAAGTGTACAAATGCAAATGACATGTTGCAATTAATTGACATGGATGCATATGGTTTCTAAATGAAGCTTCGATTATGCACGCTCATAGTTTTATTTTTGTATAAACTATATCTCATTTCTTTTGGTGCCACATGTACATTACATATAATTTGTCTAATATTTAAGATACACACAGCACAACAATAACATAGTTAAAATAAAATAACCAATAACAAGCATAATTATGCAATATTATGACAATTTATAATTTGTTTCACACAAACATCTATCATAGAAATACTGTTCATGTGTAGTTGTTTTACATACCGTGATACAGAGAAAGTCACTATACAGAAACATTCTATATGGTAACTTAATATTGCTTTCTAAGTATTTGTGATAAATTAAGATGTTATTATATACAGCTGTACACAATACTGATTTTTTATTTTCATCAATAGCAGCGATAATATATATATTATAGACAGTAGCTTTATTCAATGACAAGATGTTATAATTGTAAATCATCCAGCAAATAAAATATTATAAATTCAACATCCATATATAATAGTGCCACAAATTAAGGCATTGTTCAATGACAAAATCATGGTATTCAATTTCAGTGAATGTTCAAGAAAGTTGCTAAAATCTGGTAATTACAAGAGTCAAACAGCTCAAAGATTGTGTCATTGCACAGCAAGTACATATTGTGTGGTGTGTCTTCATTCTGTCACCATTTTTTATGACATCAGTCTTCGTCTGAGGTAACATCTGTGGTGGCCTGTGAAATTCTACTCGTGGACATTTCTAGAACAAACAAATATATACCAGTGATTTAACTGTGGTGTTGAAAAACGACCACATGATAGGTAGAATTAACATCACAAATGGAAGGTAGAAAACCTGACAGTTTTTACCATAGTCATATTATTACACTCATTACAATGCGGTATAGACTGTAGTATACAGCTGAATATATATTCTAACAAAACAGCATAATAGTACAAGATAATTATATAATAAAATAACCAGACTTAAAACTTTTTCGTGTCCCATTAAAGACACGTTTAAAGTTGCATTCTGAGTATTATTAATTTATATATCCATTTAAAAAAAATAATGATTATAAATTAAAATTTAATATAAATGCAGATTTAAATGGTAGGAACTTAAAATTTAAATATTACTGGGACAGTGATATTTAATTTTATAATTAAATTGTAACCTATTTTCCAGCATGCAACATGACATACCATGTCCAGCAGAAGGTGGAGATTTGCTCGTTGCAGCGAGTGACCTGCAAACACAAGTAACTACATTTGAGTTTTCACTTAAGATAAACATTCCAATATATCATAAGGAACATAGACTTGAGCCTATATTATACAATTTACAAAAACCTAGAAGAAACATAATATACCAGTTAATACAATAACAATATAATGACTTAAACTTTACGTATATCAACATAGGAACAGTACAGAAGCTAGACCTTATCTCTGTACAAGGGAACCAGGAGGAAGAACAGTACAGAAGCTAGACCTCACCCCTGTACAAGGGAACCAGGAGGAAGAACAGTACAGGAGCTAGACCTCACCCATGTACAAGGGAACCAGGAGGAAGAACAGTACAGGGGCTAGACCTCACCTTTGTACAAGGGAACCAGGAGGAAGAACAGTACAGGGGCTAGACCTCACCTCTGTACAAGGGAACTAGGAGGAAGAACAGTACAGGAACTAGACCTCACCCCTGTACAAGGGAATCAGAAGGAAGAACAATACAGGAGCTAGACCTCACCCCTGTACAAGGGAACCAGGATGACGAACAGTACAGGAGCTAGACCTCATACATGTACAAGGGAACCAGGGGGAAGAACAGTACTGGAGCTAGATATCACCCCTGTACAAGGGAACCAGGAGGAAGAACAGTACAGGAGCTAGACCTCACACATGTACAAGGGAACCAGGAGGAAGAACAGTACAGGAGCTAGACTTCACCTCTGTACAAGGGAACCAGGAGGAAGAACAGTACAGGAGCTAGACCTCTCCCATGTACAAGGGAACCAGGATGAAGAACAGTACAGGAGCTAGACCTCACCCGTGTACAAGGGAACCAGGAGGAAGAACAGTAAAGGAGCTAGACCTCACCCATGTACAAGGGAACCAGGAGGAAGAACAGTACAGGAACTAGACCTCACCCCTGCACAAGGGAACCAGGAGGAAGAACAGTACAGGAGCTAGACCTCACACATGTACAAGGGAACCAGGAGGAAGAACAGTACAGGAGCTAGACCTCACCCCTGTACAAGGGAACCAGGATGAAGAACAGTACAGGAGCCAGACCTCACCCCTGTACAAGGGAACCATGAGGAAGAACAGTGCAGGAGCTAGACCTCACCACTGTATAAGGGAACCAGGAAGAAGAACAGTACAGGAGCTATGCCTCACCACTGTACAAGGGAACCAAGGGGAAAAACAGTGCAGGAGCTAGACCTCACCCATGTACAAGGGAACCAGGAGGAAGAACAGTAAAGGAGCTAGACCTCACCCATGTACAAGGGAACCAGGATGAAGAACAGTACAGGAGCTAGACCTCACCCATGTACAAGGGAACCAAGAGGAAGAACAGTGCAGGAGCTAGACCTCACCCATGTACAAGGGAACCAGGATGAAGAACAGTACAGGAGCTAGACCTCACCCATGTACAAGGGAACCAGGATGAAGAACAGTACAGGAGCTAGACCTCACCCATGTACAAGGGAACCAGGATGAAGAACAGTACAGGAGCTAGACCTCACCCATGTACAAGGGAACCAAGAGGAAGAACAGTACAGGAGCTAGACCTCACCCATGTACAAGGGAACCAGGATGAAGAACAGTACAGGAGCTAGACCTCACCCATGTACAAGGGAACCAAGAGGAAGAACAGTGCAGGAGCTAGACCTCACCCATGTACAAGGGAACCAGGATGAAGAACAGTACAGGAGCTAGACCTCACCCCTGTACAAGGGAACCAGGAAGAAGAATAGTACAGGAGCTAGACCTGTATAAGGGAACCACGAGGAAGAACAGTACAGGAGCTAGACCTCACCCACATACAAGGGAACCAAGAGGAAGAACAGTGCAGGAGCTAGACCTCACCCATGTACAAGAGAACCAAGAGGAAGAACAGTGCAGGAGCTAGACCTCACCCATGTACAAGGGAACCAAGAGGAAGAACAGTACAGGAGCTAGACCTCACCCATGTACAAGGGAACCAAGAGGAAGAACAGTGCAGGAGCTAGACCTCACCCATGTACAAGGGAACCAAGAGGAAGAACAGTGCAGGAGCTAGACCTCACCCATGTACAAGGGAACCAAGAGGAAGAACAGTGCAGGAGCTAGACCTCACCCATGTACAAGGGAACCAAGAGGAAGAACAGTGCAGGAGCTAGACCTCACCCATGTACAAGAGAACCAAGAGGAAGAACAGTACAGGAGCTAGACCTCACCCATGTACAAGAGAACCAGGAGGAAGAACAGCAAGGATGAGCTAGACTCCTCACACATGTACATGGAACCAGGAGGAAGAACAGTACAGGAGTTTGTGACCTCACCCCTGTACAAGGGAACTAGGATGAAGAACAGTACAGAGCCAGACCTCACCCCCTGTACAAGGGAAACCATGAGGAAGAACAGTGCACGAGCCAGGACTCCTCACACCACTGTATATGTTCAGGAAGAAGAACAGTACAGGGAGCCATGCCTCACCACTGTACAAGGGAACCAAGGGGAAAACAGTGAGTGAGCTAGACCTCAACGGTATGTACAAGGGAACCAAGAGGAAGAACAGTGCAGGAGCTAGACCTCACCCATGTACAAGGGAACCAGGATGAAGAACAGTACAGGAGCTAGACCTCACCCATGTACAAGGGAACCAGGATGAAGAACAGTACAGGAGCTAGACCTCACCCATGTACAAGGGAACCAGGATGAAGAACAGTACAGGAGCTAGACCTCACCCCTGTACAAGGGAACCAGGAAGAAGAATAGTACAGGAGCTAGACCTGTATAAGGGAACCACGAGGAAGAACAGTACAGGAGCTAGACCTCACCCATGTACAAGGGAACCAAGAGGAAGAACAGTGCAGGAGCTAGACCTCACCCATGTACAAGAGAACCAAGAGGAAGAACAGTGCAGGAGCTAGACCTCACCCATGTACAAGGGAACCAAGAGGAAGAACAGTGCAGGAGCTAGACCTCACCCATGTACAAGGGAACCAGGATGAAGAACAGTACAGGAGCTAGACCTCACCCCTGTACAAGGGAACCAGGAAGAAGAATAGTACAGGAGCTAGACCTGTATAAGGGAACCACGAGGAAGAACAGTACAGGAGCTAGACCTCACCCACATACAAGGGAACCAAGAGGAAGAACAGTGCAGGAGCTAGACCTCACCCATGTACAAGAGAACCAAGAGGAAGAACAGTGCAGGAGCTAGACCTCACCCATGTACAAGGGAACCAAGAGGAAGAACAGTACAGGAGCTAGACCTCACCCATGTACAAGAGAACCAAGAGGAAGAACAGTACAGGAGCTAGACCTCACCCATGTACAAGAGAACCAAGAGGAAGAACAGTGCAGGAGCTAGACCTCACCCCTGTACAAGGGAACCAGGAGGAAGAACAGAGCAGTATCTGATTATAAGTTGATACATTGGCAGAGGCTGAATATCTTTCCCCTTAGGAAACAGACACTGCATAAAGCATTCAGCTTGGTGCCAAAGATACACGGTCTGATTAACGATGCGATGTAAATTGCAAGAGATCTTATAAAGAAATGCGCATCTTGAGCAAAATGTTGCAATGGGAGGAATCTGATTGATGATGGATTTGAACAAGATGGAGTAAGATAAAAGGTTACACATCCTCCATGTATGAGAGAACCACGTGATAGAATCGACTCACTCCTTGGTGCTTGATGAGACAGGCTTGTTGTCCTCCACTCTCGGTTCTTCCTCCTCCGTGTCCGCTCCCAGCGGAGTCAGGGTGATGTGATTGAACTGCTTCAGTCGTTCCCCGATGATCCCGATCCTAAAAAAATTACATCCCAATTTCACAAGTATTTTTTATAAATATGTTATCCAATATTTTTGCCATAATCAATCCAATGGACAGCTAATATACAGTGTAGCAAGTTGGTAATTATACATGCTATATTAAAAAATATGTAACTTAATTAATGGTGTAATGTATTTATGGAAATAAATCACTAAATTAAACAGCACTTTTGGCAAAAATCATTTTCTTCCAATTTATAGGGAGTATTCTTTGCAGGAACTAATTTTATCAATAAAGTTTATCTTAGGTGTATAACATTTTGCGACGTTTCTGAGGTGGTCTTTTTATCGATATACATTTGCATGATACAATCAGGCTATAAACACAGTGATTTAATTATAATTTTAACGTCATCTTGCAGAATAAAAATCTGCATAGTTTTGCATGGTAACAAAACCAATAATTTCACATGACTGCCCACAAATTTAAGCATGATATGAATAAAAGAAAACGGTGTGCACATCAAACATCTAGATGTGGGTGACAATATAGACGGTTGGAGCAAAAGTTATACTTTTAATGGTATATATTTTATAACTCCAAGAAGACTAAGAGTACAACAAATACGTATGAATATTGACCTGAATTTGTCTTGTATCAGACTTACTTCAGTTTCTTAGGGTCCATTTTGAAGTGCACAGGGTGGGTGTGAAGTTGGCCTTGCTTGCACGACTTCACCGCCCTAAACATTATGATGAACACAACAAATTAAGAGTGGACATTTTTTCACCTCAGGCTCTACTAGAGGCATAAAACAAACAAATTCAAGGCGGGTATTCATTCAACACATTCATTTATTTTACATTTTCTAATGTTTTTTCTTGGAATGCAAACCTTTATGCTCTTGTCAACTTTTAGTGCTTAGTAAATAGTATCTAGTGATAATTAATTCCTTAATCTAATTAATAATTGTCAAGAATAAATAAAACAATAGGAACATTTGCGATACAATCATCACTTCCAAGTATAGAGTTAACTAAAACAGTGTAAAATACTTGAAATTTAGTTTCCAACTCTAAACAGTATTGAATAAAATATTCAGTAAAACATTCTTGCAAAGTAAGCACATATAAAATGCATCTGGCCTAATAATGGCTACAACCTAATCTGATTGAACATAATTTATTATTTCTTAATGCAATTAGTGGTACAAATTGTTCCATGTTCACACATATATTTATAAGAATTCCAAATTTATGCATT
Source organism: Paraescarpia echinospica (assembly GCA_020002185.1). Classification (NCBI taxonomy): domain Eukaryota; kingdom Metazoa; phylum Annelida; class Polychaeta; order Sabellida; family Siboglinidae; genus Paraescarpia; species Paraescarpia echinospica. The sequence continues at coordinate 48,733,762 of CM034542.1, forward strand.
TATATAAAATTGGCAATGCAGTACCATATGTGTGTGTGTGTGTGTGTGTGTGTGTGTGTGTGTGTGTGTGTGTGTGTGCATGTGTGTGTGCATGTGTGCGTGTATTTTAAGAAAACATACCCTGGGAACCTCTGTCTAAACAGCCAGGATGATTCCTCCTTCGGCGTCGGCATGATGGCAACCAGGACTGGAGAACGCTGTCTGCAACCAGTCATAGCACTCATCAAACACAGAGCACTTTCATGAAGAAATGACTTGGTTAGATCCAAAAACCAATAGTTTTCTTATCGTTTTCCAGACAATCACCCACCCTACCAGCTAGTGGTGTGTGTTGTATATTCAGACACTACAGTAACACATACTCATGGTTCTTAGGGTTGGCACTCAACTGAACTTTATTTGCATATCAGCATATCACTACTCACATAGTTCTCAACTACAACGTGTATCCCTATGCATCACTATACACATAGTCCACCACATAGACATGCATATATATATAACAGTGTGGAACTTAATGTTTTGAGCAATCAAAATTGGCAACCAAAATCACAGCTACCTCCCAGTTGTGATATCCATGTTTGCATCAATGAATATTAATAATTTTATATATTCCATATATATTTATTTTCTGCATGATCATTTAATCTAAGGGCAACAAATTAGTCAACTGAAGTTATTATCACAATGAATACCGAGGGAAGGAACTATCGTAAATTTCTGTGTATAATACGCATTGTTTCCCTTCACTTTTTACTCAAAAGTCGGGGTGCATATTATACATGGTGCTAAGGCTAAACAACATTTTCTCTGACCAATTTATCAATGTTTGCAGACCAGGATAACGCTGCTGTCACAATCACGTAAACCACCGCAGCAACGCAGACAAAAGGCAAGAATTGCACTCCCGTAACCGCCTCTCTAGCTCTAAACTAGCAGCAAGAAATGACAAAAATGAGAGCCCGGATGTCTGACATCGCGAAAAACACCAATGAGCAGGAAGCATACGAGACCGGGAAGCGCAGCCCGGGAAGAGTCCTGCTATGATTATGATTGGCGTTCCTGAATCACGTGAATGTTGCCCGCGTCACGGGTCGAGTGTCAACAAGTATGACTCCATGTTTAAAGTTGTGAATGCAAATGTTGTGAACGTAAATAAAGACAAACATAGCGCATCTATGCTTCGCAGTTGAAAGTACCAGGTTTGCATGTAGCATTTCAGAATATTAACTTGGTGTTAATTTTAAAATGAAATCAGAACGACACAATGTTAGTTCTAGCAAGCGCTGATTTAATCAGTTGCGCAATCGTCAAGCTACAACACAAGTTACGTAGTGCTTACACGCTAGTCACTAGTGAGCGACAAGTCGGCAGCACTGCCATAACTTGCTTAGGTGACATGTTTACGATTCTCAGATGGACTCATGGATTCAAGCAAAATATTAGAAGCGGTGAAATTGGGGATTGATGTCAAAAGTCGGGGTGCATATTATACATGGTGATATAGAAATTCTATCAAAATTTAGCAAAAGTCAGGGTGCGTATTATGCATGGGGGCGTATTATACACGGAAATTTACAGTATATAACAACTCACGTTACGATAGATTTAATGGCCGGCCGGTTTCTGAAATAAACAAATAAATTCTGTTAAACATTTATCTTCTTAAAGACTTTAATATGCACTTCTCTAGTGTGTGTGTGTGTGCGTGCGTGTGTGGTGTGTGTGTGCGTGTGCGTGTGCATGTGTGGTGTGTGCGTGTGTGCATGTGTGGTGTGTGTGTGCGTGTGTGCGTGTGTGTGCGCGTGCGCGTGTGTGTGTGTGTGCGATTGTATGTGTAAGCATCATATTTCAGTAGATATTTAAGGTATTTCATTAACTGTTTTACATAACTAATATGCATGATACATTATGCAATAATTGTGTAATTTGTCTTACTGGTTGCTGTCTGAATGCATCATGTCAGTTTCTTTGTTTTGCGGGTGGAAACAAAAATTGTACGTAATGATCCATTTTTTTTAACTTATGCCAATACAATATCTTAACAAATATATAATATATACAATTTAAATTTGTTATGATTACATACTCAGCAAATTCAATAGTAATGCAAGTAGACTTTTACAATACAAACAATTTCATATTCTACAGAATTATAATAAAGTATGGTATGTCCAAAAAATTCTTCTATCAGAAAGTGGACAATTTTTACTTTAACCACCGTACTATAATTACAACTGACGTAGATGAAGTCATTAAATGAAATGTTTCCATAATCACCCAAACTGTCTTCTGTACTCTGCAGGGGATATGGTGATACCTTCAGGTCTGCCCAACACCGTGCCAGATCGCGATGACTCCCCTGAAACAAACAATGTCATTCTTTATACAAATATGTTTATGTCAAATTAATACGGATATACCAGATTTATATATAAAAATATTCACTAAAATAAATAAGGTTATAAATTTATATAAGTAAAAATATAAATAAAAAACTTATAACTAAAATACACACACATATATTATCTATATGTATAGAGCATATATATGAGCGGGCAAGCATAACTTTTTATATCTGATTGACGTTTTAGGCCAAATTTAGGTAAATTCTATTATGCTTTATAATTGGCACCTCTGTTTCTAGATTTTTCTTGTTTATTATCAGTCACTCTCCAATGTTAAAGACAGCATTTTCTCATAAACCTGTTACCTGATATTTGTCACATAATGCATGTCACATGATACATGACTTACATAAATGTCACACCTGTCACTTACCTAAATGACCTACTGTGATATTCTTTGCACGAGCTGTATGATTGAACGTTGATGACCGAAGCATTCTGAAAGTAACAGCATTTGGTGAATTTAAAGGAAATATGTCTAGCAGACCTGCCTACCTCAAAAACTTCCTGTCAGTAATCCATCTTCCCATATACACTGATTTTTAGGAATATAGGCCTGCTGTCAGTAATAGTTCAGAACCGTGTCAGATATTGTCACGAAAAGAACACCACTGTCAGTAATACTTTAACACTGTTTAATACTGTAACAATGATGATAGTTGCACCCAAAACACAATTGTCTCTAATAAACTATGAGGTGTTTTGAAGCGTTCAGTTAACAAGGTAAGGTAGATGTTCATAACCAGCATTGGTGGAAATCAAACGTGAACAAGCGTAACTGTAATGCAAATGCGTCTATACACATTTTAATTCTGATTTTACGTAAATTTCACAAACAGCAAAACTGACTAAAAAACATAACAAATTATAACAATGCGTCACGTCATTGTCTATTTGTGATGTCATTAGGATTAATATTAGTAGCCGGTATACCTAGGGCCAGACTATATACTACACAATATAGTATAGCTTGACTAGATCAAAGTCAAAGACAAACACAAAGTGGTGCCGGGGGACGGCAAAACCATTACATTACGTTAGTCGTCGACATCGTCTAGTCTAGTCAACTCAAGTATATAAGCCTATCCCTGTAAATGATAGACTAAACTCAATAAATACACTAACTTAGTCTTAGTACAGTCAGTTGGCCTAACACTACAAGTACAACACTCACTACTCTGTCACTAGTACTAGTCTAACGACGTAGTCAGTACCTGCAATTATCCCGGCCACCATGTCATGTGAAATAGGAAAATAAATTTCGCGTATACGGCAGTATGTAAATCCGACCCCCTTCTTTAAACCTGACAATATGAACCTGACAATATGAGCGCGGAAATGCAAATTTGTCGTAATGCTGTTTCCTATTGGTCAGATTACGACCAGAAGCAGCGAATGAAAACCCATGTCACAACAAGCAGCGTATATATGCTGCCACCTGTTGAATAAAGTGAAGCTAAATTTGAGGAGTGTGGAAATGATTGACGATCATTGTGACAACGAAAGAATCCGTAATATTTTCATCCCTCTCCGTAATACCGTAATTTGAGGTGTATTTCCGGAATGATTCCGGACAATGCGGAATGGTAGGCAGGTCTGGTCCAGCAATGTGCAAAAACAAAACACACAGTTTAGTAGGAAAATTACATATTTTTAAGACCCATGTTAGAGTAAGACCTGTATCTTTCACTCACATTCTCCACTACTCTCCCAATCCCATGATCATGATTAAGCATAACTGTTGTTCTCTTCCTTCTTCACCTGTGTTTCCAAGGTGAGGCTGGCCTCGACACTCGTGCTCGCTTTTTGTTTTTGTTTTCCCCTCTCACTGTTCCTGGACTGCTCTCTCCACCAACTGTCTCCACTCCCATCTATCTTTCGCTCTCATTCTCCAATCCTCTCCCAATCCCTCGAAATCTCTCTTTACACAATCATCCATACTAAGATTACTGCCACATGTATTACATTTATGCAGTGAGTTGGTAAACAAATCTTGTCGGCAGAACGACTCACCTCCCTAATTCCACTTTGATGGCTTCATAGTCTTCCTTCCGTCGAAATGCTATCCACACAATGAATGCGCATGCTGCGTAAAATGTCTGCAAAATACAAAAGAATAATATTCTATGGAGTATCGAACACTGCTGGGGACCGTTTCACTAAGACAACGAGTTCATAAGAAAATACGTCAGAATCCTTTGTAAAATTTAAAAAGCTTTTGCAAATTGTAAAAATTGCTATATAACCAAGGACACTATTTCTGTGTCACACCAGCAAAAGTGTCCTCATGCAGATGCATAGTTTTTAGTATACAAGAGCTCTGAGTCAAAAAGAGCAAAATCAGGCTTACAAGCTCATAAAAACATTAGTGAAACAGTCCCCTAACATGAGCCAACCATGATGTACCAATATGGTATATAATGTTACTTTAAGACATGTTAAATTGTTTAGAATAACGCACTTTTACTCAAACTTGGACTGGGCCACATGTCACATCATTACATGTGACACATTAATTAATGTGTCTGCACGACTACCAAGTTTGTTTTGCTACATTGAGCACAAAATCAAAAACATTTTAGACATTAGTAGCAATTTGCTGTATTCTCTAGTTTTGTGAAAAATTTATTTTGAGCCCTGAACTAGACTCTCATGGCACTTACTCTATTATCAGAGCAAGTCTTTTGGAACAAGATGACGCAATTCCCACAGAGTTAGATGCAGATAGAGACCATTGGCTCTATGAGTCCACGACAGGTTTTCTTAATTTCCCTGTGTGGGAAATTATATTTCTTCAAACGACTTCTGATGTCTCTTCTACAGACACAGACAACGTGGGATGGATGAAACTTCCCCCAAGTTCTGAAATTGCCGCAGGTACATGTACTCGAAATGTGGTCCTCTTGACTTACTGTCTGTTATAATCGGACATTCTGTAGTCGTTACATCGGGTATAATCTATTCTGTGTATACGGCGCGCTGTTGCGTGCTTTGTGTGTGTAGTTGGTTTCCGCCGCAGGCGTGATTCTTCATTCATAATAAGGGTTTATATACTTACTACTCTCTAGTTATACATTAATAGTCAAGTTATGACACTGTCTAGTGCTCTTACCACTAGAATACCTCACTAAGAAGGTTGAGTAATTACTTGCATTAAGACACACTAGAATACAGACACACCCACCTCGTACATGCTCCTGTCCCTGTATGTAGCCGACACTCGAGAACTAAAAACAGCAATAGTGTTCATGTCATAAAATATTTATAAACTATCATTGAAAATTTAGGCAATGAAAAATTACATAAAGATGAACTACAGGAAGGAGAGACAAGTGTATCAAACCAAAATCATATCAAACAAGGAGATCAGAATGAAGAAACACATAAAAATGAGAGTAGTTGGGAGCAGACTGAGATGGACAGGACAGAGACAGAGAACGAGTGAGGAAAGACTGACTAAAGAGCTTGGAAACAGACGAGGGTAGAGGAATGAAATAAGACTCTGTGGTGCAGGGAACAATGTGGTGCACTCACCTGCCGCACCGCATGTGGTGCACTGGCTCTAGTCCTATGCCAAGCACCAGCGTGCCATAGGCCTGACCCAGCAGCTTCCTCGCCTCATCCAGTTTGCTCACCATGTCTGCTATCAGCATCTTCTCTGCCCGACCCGGTTCTCTGCGACATACCATCACTTCAACATAAGGGATCATCTCAGAATGTCGATGTCCGATATTAGAAGAAATTACTTTCATTTGAGGAGGGGGGTTCAGAGGCAGGTTCATCTGGCATCAGACATTGATATACTGATAACATCATATCGACGTTTACAAACTTTCGTTTGGGTGTGTGGACTGAGACCAGATGAAAGTAATTTTGTCTGACACTGGACATCGACAATCAGAAATGATACCTATTTCTAATGGGCTGGCATGTGTGTTTATGTGGATGTGTGTGAGTACATGCGTGTGTGTGTGTATATGCGCGAGCATGTGCATGTTAACCCTTTAGACACTATAACGTTTTAATGACCAATCCCTACAGCATTCATTTGTCGAGAGATTCAATGAGATATGTCTTCAAAAGGTGCTAACTCAAACACTTAACTAAGAAGCCATGCAACAAATACCACTAGTTCACAGCTAATAGACAACTTTAAAATAACCATGGCACACCATTATACAGCAGATGACGCAAGATAATATGAGTCATTAAAATAAAGCTTATCTGGTATCGGATGGTTGGGAACAGTGACAGTCTGACCAGTTGTGGGCAGTCAGGGTATAAATGGTTAAGCTTTTCCTCCTATATTGTTTGCATCTCAGGTGCCAGGGGAATTCATCCATGATCTCGGGAAAGATCTGCAATGCTTTTACTTTGAAGAAAAATCCCTATGGGATAGAGGTCCTTACCGGTTAGGGGTTCTTACCAGCTTTAGGGTTCTTACCGGTTAGGAGTTCATATGATTGTTTGCTATGTTATGTGTGTTTTCTAAGGTTGTTAAAACTTATCCAAAACTGATTATTGGATAGATTACGTAGCTCAGAAAACTGCATCAAACATGCATAAAGGCTTGAATAACTGTTGAAACTATATATTCTTTGACAAACTTGAAGCTCCCAAATATATACATGATTTTTAAAAACACTATTTGTTGTGTCCACTGTTATGCCCCTACTTACATGTTCATGGGATTTGGTTTCTTCTCATATGCCCTCTTCTCAAAGAAGCATGCGTAGTAGTTGAGTAAATACACGAGAAAGTTGTCAAATTGTTCTGTCCTGAAGCAAAGAGCCAGAATGTAAGACCTGTCCAAAACGGCTGGTACTAATATTTGTTATTTTCAGTTTAGCATTACAATGTTTGAATTGTTTGGTATGGGTGACATGAGGTTGAATAACTGTCATAATTAGTCCATTTTCAATCTAAAATGTCTTGTTTGGTTGCTTTGCATCAACAGAGTAATTAAATTTAAACAACATAATATTATAACCGGGTAGTGTAATTTGTACTACCCGGTTTGTTTCTCATAATATAAAATGTTACAACCCGTGCAGACATAAGAATTTACTACTGATGTTAGGTTAATCCACATTGATTTAGACTTTACAATCATCATGTTGTTGTTGTTGTTGTTGTTGTTGTTGCTGTAGTTGTTGTAATTACACATCATGTTGAAGCAATGACTACCTAGGTAATTATATACTTACTGACACAAATCTTCAAAAGTGGAGTCTATATGTTCAGAAGCAGACAACATTTCAAGCGCTAACTCTGCAAGATACCACCATATTCCAAGCATCAACTCATACTGTTCTTTATGAATCAGCAACAATTAGAGTTTATAGCATATTAAACATATTAATCATAAGATCATGAAACATATGCGCTTATCCAGCACCAAATCCAAACATCATCAATTTTTTTCTAGAATACAATATAAAAGGTTTCCGCAGACTTCTGTGTGATTGCACAAGTCGTGGGGATGAATGCAAAAAATGCACCTTATAAAACAGATCACATCTGTCATCATAATCGTACGTCCAGTAGAAGAATCCACTGCGTCCCCTGTAGCTACATACTGCATCGACAAGGTAACAGCTGATGGTACACCTGTACATGGATTTGCTAGCTTCAAATACATGCACAAATTGTACATAAAGTACATTTTTTGGTCTTTGTTACACAGGTATAAATTTAATAACAAACAAAATACAGCAGTTGAAGAGGAAATATGTTTGATGTTAGGTAGATTCTCGACAAAACATTGGTACATCTCATAGATGTTGGCTCTCAATGATTTTTTGATGTAGGTACAATACATAGCAATTAGATGGTGAGACCTCATCGGAACAGGAATGCTACAGACCAGTTTTAAACCCACACAAAATGTTACATGAATGTGTACATATTTATATTCAGAATTTAAAGTGAAAAATATGGATTTAAACCAAAATAATACGGTCACCAACATGTGGGAAAGGACCCGTATGCCAATGGTATGACATATAACTGCTGTAACATTTCGTGGACAGACACTGACATACTTTTTACATCTTCCAGTGTCACTGTTGTGTCTCCCTTCTGCCTTCCTCGCCCTAGGGGTGACTTCCCTGATCCCCCGGGAACTCCCAGATGACGTTTATCTTTTGCGCCTCCAGCAGGCTTTCCCATGGTTACGCCTAGCGGTCTGGCAGAAAACAAAATCAGATTGAAAATCAAATTTCCTTTTCCCATTTTACCTTGTGCCATATAATACATGCTTTTATTCTGCAAATACTTCTAGCATCTTAATGAACTATGCAATTCTTACATGTTTATTTCCATACAGCATTTGCATGGTTATTTAAACTACCCGGTATATAATTATTATGTTTTAAAAGTTATTGAGTGATTCTTACTGCTCCATAAAGTAAACATTTAAAGTATAAACACTTGGCAACTGTTGTATATTTCTCTGTGCTCTGTACAGTTTGTAACTGACGCTCACTGCAACATATTTCTGCACTCAGTCTTTATGACACATCTACCCTCAGCTCTCAACATTGAACGAGGAAACATAGCACAGTTGTTGCATAGCATTTCTGATTCAAGGTACATTCTCCATCTGTACCTCTCAGAGAGTGCTGTCTTGCCATGGTCCTTTGCCAGCTTCCTATTCTTGGCTCTTTCTTTTTTGTCAGCCAAGGGGTTATTACTGTAACGAATACATAAATGTCAACTGGCTACTTCCCATTATTTCTGCAGCCACAGACAGCCAACACATTGTCTGGCAGAAACCAAGCTGACACTGTGCTCTGTTCCATAGTGCCACATGTATATTTAGGGGGCATGTACTACTGCCCCTTTCAGTTGTGAGATGTAATGGTAAATTTCTAACTTTGGGTAAATATCGCAGGCCTTTCACAGTCATACCATTTTTTTAAAATCTGTACTACATACACAACTATCAGTGTATGTAATTTATACAAGAAAAGATTATTGTGAGCACTATTACCCTAAGGGAGTGCAGCTAGTGTAGTGGTTAGCACATCCGCCTGGCATGCCAGTGCTGTGAGTTCGAAACCCGGACCGGGCAGGCATGATATTTGGTTTAAAAACCTGGCTCTCAACGTGGGGACTGTGTATCCCTCGTGATTCGGAGATCACGATAATATTGGTCCCGTGACACTCCCATCTCAATTTGGGACGTAAAAGAACCACTGAGGATGACAAGCACCTGGCAGTGACCACTCTCAATGTCAGCATATAAAGATCGGTTTGTCGATAATGTTCTGAGAAAGGCTGACTAGTTGAATGAGACCTCATAAGACCATTACATTGTAACCGCAATAATACAGACTAGTGAGTTAATAGAACATTGCCGAGCACTGGAAATAAGTTCTAGGAAACTAGGAAACCCCGTACATATACATATTGTGAAATTACACTTAATCGAAACAGGACATCCCTGCCAGAAACACATTCTGAACTTGCCAAGTCAGCATATTTGATATTTAAAGCAAATAAATAGGAGAGTTGCCATTTCAGAAAAGCACAACATTTTATAGATCATGAACTTGACATGAAGATACTACCGTGGCATTTATACAAAAGATAAGTTCCTATACAGCAGAGTACTCACTCCAGTGTAAGCAAGTATGGTTTTGTTTCCCGTGTCTTCACAAAGAAAATGATAATCTAGCTATCCAGTATTTTAAACTTATACAATAGTATATCATATTTCAATGTGCAACCATGGAGAATCCATTAATTGCAAGAACAACAATTTCTTAGATTTTTCTCTGCAAAGTAGTCTATTAAATTACCTGACAAATTCAAGGGTGTTACCATCATCTTTCCAAGTCCAATGTCCGACAGTCATATTAATCTGTAACATACAGAGCATACATGAAGTGCCAGGGCAGTTAAGGAAATTCCACCAACAATTAATTATTAAAAAAATAAAAACCTTATTAAAATTATTAGATTTAACAAGAATATGTTTGATCAGTACAGTACTTAGCACAATCTTTTTTCATTCTCACTCTACCATACTGTGTCACATGTGTGCATTCATTCTTGCATGTATGAATACATGTACTCATGTATGTACCTAGACTACTGCATTCAGCATGGTGCCCATTCAACCAAAAAGATATAGACTTATTAGAAAAGGTGCAATGTAGGGCGACCAGGATGATTTCAGATTTAAGTCACTTAGATTACCAAAGACGGTTAAGAGTACTAAATATCACGACTCTGGAGACTAGACGACTGCGTGCTGATTTACTGGAAGTTTATAAAATATTCAACGGGTTAGAAAGTATTCTTCCTGCAGATTTCTTTGTTATGGAAAATAAACAGACCAAAACAAGAGGGCACCCTTTCAAAATAACCAAAGTGCACTCAAGATTAGATATACGCATGTACTCCTTTACTCAAAGGATAGTTAACGACTGGAATAGACTTCCGGAAGCAGCAGTGATGTCCAAAAACATCAACCAGTTCAAGGGACACATTGACAAATATTTACGCAATAGGTCGGAGGATGACACGAGTCAACGTTTGACTCCCTTCCTCAGCAACTCCTTCACTACTACGTAGAAGAGGAGGATTCAACATAAATTCAAGGTAAATTCGTGTGTGCATCCACATGGGCTGGGCATGGTTTGAGATATTTCTGCAGGCTTGGGCCTGGACTCAAACTACTAAGCGCGGGCCGGGCTAGCTTAAATTTGTCTAATATTCTGAGCCCGGACAGGGCACTGATAGCTATACAACACAATTAGCAGATGTGCTCAGAGTGGAGGGCTGGGTATAGAATCGCATGAGTAAGTTATTAAATTAAAATTAAGTTGGAAATGTTCAAAGTCAGCAGGTCAGCTAAATTCTTCATTTGTTCTTGTTAGTAAATTTTCCAATATCTATATTAAATAGACTAATATATAAGATTTTTGACACTGTTAATTAATAAATATAATGGCAAGTGTTGACTGTTGTTATATTAAAGGCAATCTAGAATAGCTCAGACCACGCCACTGCCCGCGGCAACGCTGACCACAGAGACAGACACGAGAAAGACAAAACACAGAGTGACAGACAGTCACAGAGCGGCCCTGAGCCGGAGGCTGAGACTGACAGTGAGTCAGTGACAGGCTGTCACTGTAGTGTTACTTGGTCTAGAGGCTAATCGTGATAAACATTACAGTGTAAGATAAATGTGATAAGTTACCATGTCGGTGTTAAAGACTGCGGAAGTGCCGGGTTTTGAATTCATTTTTAAGAACCAACTGTTTTAAATTTAACGTATTTCCAAAATACTGAATATAAACCTCAGGTTTCACTTGACTTCCATGTTGTTTACTGTCATGGCAACTATGTACAGGAATAATACACATTATTAATGGTATTATAAATAAATTTAAAACTCATTATACACGAATATACATGTAAGCAAAACAAATATATATGATATGTGTTGTCACTGTGTGCTTTAATAAAAGTATTGCTATGTAGTAGTTACGTAACTGAATTATAATATTCATTAGCATACGTTATAGAGAAACACATTTCCTCAGTGACAACGTATCACAGGAAGCTGCTGGTAGAGGGCGCTGCGAACTTCTGTGGTGCTTGTTTGAAAGTTCGTCGAAGAAGGTTTGTAAATTATAAACTATATATTGTCCTTATACGGTTACAGTAACTTTGAGGAACGGTTAGTTAATAGTGTCATGTTATATTTATTTATCAAATGTAAGTGTAATCAGTAAAAATAACAAAACACGGTCGTATTTCGTGTTGATCGTCGGCGACCTGTTCCGACGCGCGACGGTGTTCCAGTCCGCAAACATGTCACCGCTTGCTCGGACAAATAAATGCCTAATGGTGTGCCATTATTTACTTCCAGGGTACATACTATTCTTCCATTGCTGTCGTCATATGACGTGGTAGAAAAAACCAAGCGGCGCCGTCGCTGTGGCTTATTGTAAGTACGATAATCCGGAGACTCTAATTTCTAAAGTTACTCCATTTCCACGATTCCCAGCCGGTGCAACCAGCAAGTAATAGTCTAGTCACCAGCACGGTTTCTGCTGCCTTTTCAGGCTTTTGATATTCACTGTCCTTTGATATTTCACTGGTTGTCACCAATGGTCTGGTCACAATGCACCATTTTTGGTCGGAATACCCCACTAGTATGATTTTCTTAGTTTACTTACGACGGTTTACGTTGTTTCAGACCATAGGCGTAGACGGTGGCCTCGGTGGTCAGATCTGCGCTTGTTTCTTTAAAAGCTGTACGGCTCAGTCGTAGAGGAATTATTCCGTTCTCCAATGGTTATCTAGGCGGTTTTTAAATGAATTATTGATAATGACCTGGTCGCAATGCTCCAACAAACTCTTCACAATGCACAACTTTTGGTATATGTAATTATGTCGTTATGTATATATAATGTTTATACATTAATATTATATAGATAATTATATATGTACATGGACTTTGTCTGACATTTTTACTATAATTTGGGGAGTACGACTATTTGTTAGAATCATGGACTTTTCAGCCTCTTGGACTTTTCAGCCTCTTGTACTTTTCAGCCTCTATGGCTGCCAAGCAACTGATTATGGACCTTTTAGCCTAATATTCATTTTTTTTTTCCATTGTTATAATGGATAATATATTAGTAGTGGGCGTCATAGATCAAACCACATAACAAAATTATTGTGCATTAGGTGATAAAAGCATGAAACTTGGTAAATGTGTAGAAATAATATATAAGGATCGTTTTCATATATTGGTCCATCTCTACTAATGTATATCTTGGTATTTAAAAAGGCTGACATAAAATGAAATCTTATTGTCATAAAGTTGCATTCGTTTTTATAAAGACCCCCATAATAAACAATATGTACATATATGTTTTATTGTTATTATATTTATTGCATGTTTTTATTGCAGTAGTACTCTAATACAAGAAGTATAAAATAGAAAAAGCTTATTTGTTTAGCATCCAGCTGTGTGAAACTATGTCAATTTTTTCATCCGCTGTGCTGTCACCTGCATATGGAATAGGATATATATTTTCATTTGGGGTATAATCACAGGAATGACACTAGCATTACCACAGCGGCCGCCGCGGCTGTTGGATCTGGCCAGTTTTGACGCTAAACTACGACAGGTCACTGGTCATGCAGCCCTTACATCATTATGTCCGTGTTAAATAATACATATTTAATATGACTGGAACGACAAGATAATGTTCTTTACAATGGCATACATTTTTTTAAAGTATTCCTTTATTTGACGACCTTATCGTTCGTGATTGAGCGATGATGCACTCCAAAAGTGTCATGCCGACGGCGCTCCGCGACGGTACGGTTTTCGCAAAAACAGGTCGCAGCAAATTGAAAACTCGCACTATTTGGATCGTCATGAGATCTGCTCGACCAATTAGAAGACATGTTCGTCTTCACTGCAGTCGTTGCACGAAGTTTCTGCGTTAAACCAAACAAAAATTATGTCGAATTGTCATATAAACATGAATTTTTGGTAATGTTATGTGATATTTTAAAAAGGTTTACAAGTGTGGAAATCGCATTTTGTGCGACCTAGTTGCACGGTTTTCGAGAACGCCACCGCAGATGGTGACGCTGTGCTAAAAATAGTAACATCCATCTGGTAACGTCAGCATGCCGCTGGATATCCGCCAGACGGACAACCACATTGCGCTGGTTGTCCGCTAGGCAATCCCTATTCACAGTATGCTGGCTAAACTTAATAATTGATTTTAAACTTGAAATTCAGGGACTAGTATTCCAACTTTACTCTGTTAAATATCAAATAAGAACTTATTACATTTGTTGTTTGCTTACTAGTAGTAATAACTAGCCAGTTTAAGATTGGTATTTCCACCATTATAATATTCATTTATTGCCACAGTTATATTATTGGTGTGTATAACTATATTATTTAATTAATAATTATATATTCCTATGTTTATATAGCTATTGTAACAACAGAGACTAACAATAAAATTTGAGTTGTTGGTGCAATTATTCATTACTCTGTGTATTTAAATGCAGGTATCTCTCAGGTCCAGGACACTTTCTGCAATTCACATAGCTAAGTATAACTAGTATAGACATTAATTATGCAAAGTGGGAATTAAGTTACATCTAATTATAGTAATTAAACGCTTTATGTAGTATTATGATAAGAAGCACTAAACGTTAAATGATAAATTGATGATGCTTTTGAAAATTTTTATAACACAAATGAGGATTCTACATTTATTATATCCGCCATTTTGTTTTATGATAATTACATAATCAATTATGCAAATGGCAACGAAGTGAGTTCTAATGAAAATGTTTGTGTTGTACTATTTTATAACATGCCTCATGACTGACTATTAATGATGTGCTTTTGGAAAAATATGTATTCAAAAATTTGGATTCTACATTTAATGTCCGCCATTTTATTTTATGCAAATTACTCCACAAATTATTCAAATTGTGTTAATTAATTGATAGCAATGAAACAGTTTATGCTGTACTATTGTAAACGCCATTACCGAGTTAAAGACATGCTCAGAATAACAATTTCTTCACAAAAACATTGGGAATCCTCATTCAATATGGCCGCCATTTTGTAATAATTATGAAAATGAAGCAACAATTTTGCAAAAAAATTGGATTTAAATTAACTATAATGAAACAAGATATGTTACACTTTCTAATACCCTGTAAATATACTCTAAACAATTAATGACATGACATGAATTGCATCTTGTTACAGTCTATGATTCAATATGTCGGCCATATTATGCTAATTAGGTCATGAAATATACAAATTAGGTCAATGAAAATACAAAAAATTAATTCCTTGTGTGAAAATACCTATATATGCAAAATTTTAAGTAATTACCTCAATTAATTACTTATCTGTTGTGAAAACAATGACAAAAATTGTAAAGTAGGGCTACATCCTGGAAATACTGTGACCCTATTCTTTCTGTGTTATTTTTCATGTTCACCATTCCAACGAAAACCCCTGGGGTAGTAACCTTTCCAACTTAATAACTTTGTCAGTAGTTGTCCTATTTTCATGAAATCAAAACCATTTACTTCAGAAGAAGAAGCTCCTTACATGCATAACAAAACATGTTTAGGTAATGCAGTTTATATTTTTCATGTGGTAATGCTAATGACACAGAAGACTGAAGAATGTTCCTGTTTCCGACTGATGGAAAGAAATCAAACAGGTGGGAGAAGTTTTGTAAGTAACAATGTCACAGTAATTGAGTTTAGCGTTTGTTATAACTGGATAGCTGTAATATTGCTCGGGCGATGCACTTACGTCGTAACTTGACGTGAGGCAGTTTGTGCTTCATTCGGGGACACAACAGCCACATGAGATATATACAGCCGATCTCGTTAACACTGTTCTGTTTTCATAGGCAGTTAATGCAGTGGGGAAACTGTTGTAGGTAATTAATATAATTATGTTAACGGTTATCAGCCTTACATAAAGTCGTCACTCGGGCTGTGTTACAGATATCCAGTTATAACCACCGCTAAAACGATTACCGTAAAATGTTTACTTACAAAACTTCCCACATCGCCTTAGTTTAATTTTTTGATCAGTCAGAAAAACTCACTCAGTCAGAAACCAGAAATATTACCAGTCTTTATATGTCATTCATGTGATTACGCCCCAAAACAAAAAAACATCCTATTCCGTAAGCCAGCGCCGAGTTACTTCATGTCGCCAGTTGGCTCCACCTGCGCGGAATCTCGCCATGTATTGTGACACAATTACAGGCCCGATAACGTCTAACAAGTCAAAATGAAAACATCCACGAAACATTGTATATAATTATTAATTATATAATAAATTTAATAATAATATATATATATGTCCTGCACATCTGTTGTCAATAACCAGATAACCCTAAAAAGAATTATCTTGCTTCAAACTTTGCTTCAAATCTACAGTAGCACGAAGGCGCTTGTGCGCGCGGGCGTACACACATGCACATTGTTAAAAATGCATGCAGACAAAAGTGATCGAGTTTACTTTTAGGAATGTATAAAAAGTCCACGAAAGTTGTATTCTCTTTTTTAATTATACATTTAATATATAATTTGTGTTACATACACAACTGAATAATCTTATTATACACAGGTTTGACAGTATTTTAATCACTGGGGCATTCCAACCAAAAGTGGAGCATTCTGACCAGGTTGATGGAGCATTGCGACCAGGCGTTTGGGGCATTGTGACTAGGTTTTGTGCATTCAGGCAGTGGTGCATTCAGGCAACGGGGCATTCCGACCATGATTCACATCTGCAAACTTGTTATAATCAAATTAAAACAAAGCAAATCGTTTTTTAGATATATTTTGATAGTGAATGCAGATCACGTGATAGTAATGTAAACACCCACAAGTATTTCACTAAAACAACTTAAAGGAAATAAAAACAAGGCATTAGCTAAAATCCGTTTTCCATGTGTACAGAAAGTTTAATATTGCATGTAACATTCGAGAACATAAAAAAAATACAGAAAAATACATTTGTAGCATAAATTCGATTTTAAACCTGTCTGTGTAGCGATTCCCGCAGAAAATAAAATTTTAATGAGCTAGGCGATCACATGGTATCTTAACGTCACACATGACTCACACTCGCAGCAGGCCGACCCTTTCTATGCATTCAGAGCATGTTTACATGGATAATGTTGGGGTCGAAACGAGCGTCAGAATGAGTTGTTATGCAATAATCCGATGTAATACAAACACTAGTCATCATAGAGGAACAAGCAGTTATCTTACGGTTCCACATGAATTCAATTTTATTCAAAACAATGAATGCGAATGAGCCTACAACTTGTAGTACAAGTCGACTAGGTTTCGCCGAGCTTGGGCTCGTTTGCAGAATAATTATATCGAATGCAACCAACGGGAGATAATGTACGCCAATATACATGCATAGCAAACATATATCGTATCCAGCTACAGAAAGTAACGTGTAAAATCTCATAATATCACTAGAATATTAATGTATGAAGGAGGAGTTGTACAAGTTATCATAACAACTGAAATCAGTCAGCGAATTTCTGTCGATCTTGATAGCTCACTTGGTAAATGCGTTGGTTCATTGGTGTTTGTTTTACAATCGGGCAACGCCGGTTCAATCCTGACAGCATGCAAATTATTGATTTTCTTTACACCTTTTTTGTTTATGTTTTCACGAAGTAATATAAACCAAATCATTTAGTATACTATGTTGCACTGTTTATAAATTATTTTTATTTTTGTAGTAATTATTTATTCGCCCCAAAAATGAAAATATGGTCATTATATAACGATGTTTCTAAATTTTATTTATCCAAACAAATATAATGTAATGGATATATAATTTATTAATTGTAAATATATTGTACAGTAATATATTGTAATTATATATGTGAAAAAGATTGTGATCTGTCTGGATAAATACAATTTAGAAACATCGTTATATATAATGACCATATTTTCATGTGTGGCGAATAAATAATTACTACAAAAATAAAAAAATATTTACAAACAGTGCATCATAGTATACTAAATGATTTGGTTTATATTACTTCGTGAAAACATAAACAAAAAAGGTGTAAAGAAAATCAATAATTTGCATGCTGTCAGGATTGAACCGGCGTTGCCCGATTGTAAAACAAACACCAATGAACCAACGCATTTACCAAGTGAGCTATCAAGATCGACAGAAATTCGCTGACTGATTTCAGTTGTTATGATAACTTGTACAACTCCTCCTTCATATATCGATATTCCAGTGATATTATGAGATTATACACGTTACTTTATGTAGCTGGATACACTATATGTTTGCTATGTATGTTTATTGATGTAGATTATCTCCCGTTGGTTGCATTCGATATAATTATTCTGAAAACGAGCCCAAGCTCGGCGAAACTTAGTCGACTTGTAAGCCCATTCGCATACGTTGTTTTGAATAAAATTCGATTCATGTGGAACCGTAAGATAACTGCTTGTTCCTCTATGATGACTAGTGTTTGTATTACGTCGGAAAATTGCACGATAACTCATTCTGACGCTCGTTTCGACCCAAAAACTATACTTGTAAACATGCTCTGAATGCATGGAAAGGGTCGGCCTGATGCGAGTTTGAGTCATAAGTGACGTCACATCTCGGCATCCCGAAAAGCGCGCCAAAAAATATGCATATTCGAAAATGTCCGGATGTACAGCATAAAATGTGGAATTTCTAATTCATTGAATTTTTTTCATTTTTTTTGCTTGGTGGACGTGGAAATAGATAGCAGGATGTAATGTAACATGAATTCAAGCAATAGATGTTTTTATTCCCTTTAATTGATGCTTTGTTTACAAGTTTGCCATTTATGAAATAAATATTTCTGATTACTAACATTAATACCTTATAATTATACCTATATATGTGATATTTTTGTGTATGAAAACTATGTACATTAAGATTATGCTCAGAAGAAACTGGGTAGACCAGTGTACACGTTTAAATTTTACTAGTAGACAGTTGCTAAATTTAATTAAGTGTTAATTTAAGTATCTTTTTTCAAGCTATTTTGTTAGTTATTACATTTGTACATGCATACCACACACGCACGGACACTCACCCGCACACACACACTAATTTTTACTACCAGTGATAGTCATTGATATGGTCCCCGATACTTGGACCTGTTAGTTAATCTAGTGGCCAGTTGGCCCCCTCTAAATTTCACATGTGTAATTTCTAAATCAGTAGTAATTACCCATCTTGGCCAGTCATCTGCCAGTCTTGAAGACAGGCAGACGTTTCTCTGGCTAAGCCCCCGGCGTTATATAAAATAAATATTATTAAAATACATTATCCACCAGCCTGTCTGTTTATGATATATTCACAGTAATGCCTAATATATATGTGTGCCAATTAGTAGTCCATGTACTATTGATGTAGTGGCAGTTTGTTTCACCAGCAGTATGTGGTGTTGACAAAACCACCACCCATACCTAATGTATGTTTGTAGGGACTATCATGTGAGCAAACTTGTGACCACCCCTTAACGAGCACTGGCAATTCCACATTAATATTTGTGTTCGATATGTATAGACATTGATCTTTAATTTTTCTTGTTGGAATGTAGACACTTGAGAATACCATGGAAGACATCGTGTTTACCGAAGATGAAATCAGAGAGCAGCTTGAACAGTTCGGCTATCACAATGTGCCCATGGAGAAACTGAAGGAATTCAAACGAGGTAGTTATTTTAAAGATTAATTTTTCTTTTGCAAGTGTTACGACAAGCGTGCGATTATTGTGTCACTTTCAGATGTTATGGCTGCTACCTATCACATACTATGTAGCACTGTCCCATTTGTTGTATCCTAAGGTCCACACTGATCAGCATGTTGTTGTAGGAAACTAAGTTTCATGTAAGAGCCCTGGTGTAATTTACCCAGAGTTGGGAACAATAACCTGTAAACATTAGGCATGTAATAGATGCAGTTTGATGCCGATGGAACATTTAGGAAATAATTGAGTTTGGGAGCAGGACAGGACCTGTAAATGTGATGTCATGTTTGAGGCTGTGAACACTTGCTGTTTTCAGACCTGGAGCAACTGGTAATCCACGAGAGAGACAGCAGCTCATCAGTCGTCTCTGGCGCAAGTCCAGGCTCCGGTATGTGTCCTTGCATACTCTCCTATCATGTGGTCACTGCTGCCAAGTCCTCTTGTGCCATTGACCAACATGAAATTGTACAGTTACCTTATCGAACTGCCATCTTTACCAGCTGTATTAATATAGTTTGCTGATCAACCAGTCTCCTATTTGGTGTTTTAGAAACCTCCTAGAGGTACAAATAGACAGGGCAGGCTAGCCCTGATGTACCATGATCTGCCTGCGAGAGGTGTAAGCCGTGAGCCAACTGATATATCTCTTTACTGAAGTACAAGAAAGTGGGGATGGAAACTATAGTTGCTTCGATTCTGTCCAAGAACGATAGACGATGATAATTAGTGTATTTATGATGTAGAATATGTGTATTTATATCATAGTCTGTTTTTTTTTAAAATGCCATTTGTAGATGCTACTGCATGTTTTTTTGTGGAAAAACATTTGTTGCATTTATATTTATACTGGATAACCTGGAGTGAGGTTGGTTAGTTAACTCAGTTAATTACTGCACTAATTAACAGAACATTCCAGTGTCATCATCTCTGTATGTACAAGACAATATTTTTTTTGAATATCATCAAGCATCACAACACTTGTTTCTACTAGCCTAGTTGGAGATGGTACAGGTCTTGAATGATAAAATGCGATTTTCATAATCACACAAATCCATTGATTATACATTTGCATCTCTAGATAATTTTTAAAAAACTGGTGTTAATTTCTTTTTCACCACTAACGTTGTTCTCATGCAGATATTGCCCCATGTTGGCAATCACAAGAACCATCAGGGTCTCGTTACCGAATGCCTTTGGAGAGCGTCAATACAGAGACAAGTGGCGCTGTAAATCCTACCACAGTAAGTTGAACACTCGATTTTAGAGAAATTAAATTTTTAGGAGAAAATTTGCAAATGTGAAACAATTTTATTGTAATTGATGTCCGGCTTGTAATTGGTAAATTTAAAGTGTGTTGAAATTTGATACCTTGCACACCTGTGATAATACAACGAATACTAGCTTACCTATGGAGCAATAAACCACAGTTTCACCTTTAAAATACTTTGATCTGTTAAAACTCATTCCCACAGTAGCGCCCTCTGGAGGAGAGTGGTTCACCACACAATTTTCACGTGTTGGCGATAAGACGAGCAAGAAAAGCATATCGCAAACACATAAGTAAATAACTGTAAACAGCTGTCATTATAGTAGATGGTAGATCACAGACCGATTGTCGAAGGAAGCGAATGAAGACAAAGAGATGCGTCGACCTAGCAATAGTTGATGCTACAGTATTCTTATGATGACACACTCTGAGTGTGTACCATTGACTATAATTATAATGTATGTAATTCTGACGTTGCAGTTTGGCCACCGACAGTATGGGAAGGAGAACACACTGTCACGTGGGCTGTGTGGACTGCCGTACTATGCCACCGACATGTCATGTCCCGATGCAACGTCACACCCGGACACAGCACCGCATTGTCTGTCGTCCATCGCCGAACCGCATCGTTCCAGAACCACAGGTCCAGTATACATCAGCAGGCCAGTGATCGGCCGCGACATCTCGGACAGTCTCCTCCAGAAGGCGGATGTTAGTTCATGCAGCTCCTACCAGGGGGCATATGCTGACATGGGCAGTGGTGTGGGGGAACCACTGCACCAGACTGTCACCGACATGAGCCTCAATACCACGACCAGCTCCGACCGCCGCATAATAAAGAGAAAGGTTCTCCGGTGAGTGTATCTTAAAGGGAAACAAAAGGCAATTTTTTGGTGTTATACATCTAAAAGACGTAATACAAACTAACCATTTGCAACTACAATCACATTTTTAATGTCAACGGTTTATTAAGAAAACAAGTTTGAACACACAGCAACCGTAATTCATGGAAAGCGCCATTTTGGCCGGTAAATCTATGCCATTAGTTCAGGTTTCAACAACAACATTTTGTTGTTGGAAAACGAATATTCTGTTTGATTAACTAAACCCAAACAATGATGAAAGCAGTCACAACTTTATTCATTGAATATTAACGAGATTCAATCTTAGAATGTTATAAAACATTCTAAATAGTTCACAACCTCACATAACAGCCCGTATTAATCAAAGTGTTGTATTATCGTTCACAAGATCAACAAATCTGTATATATTCCAGTTGTATGCCTGCCGATAACTTTTCTGATTCAGCTTCCTAAACTCTTTATTATGCAATATAGTTCATTCGACCATTCAAATAATTATTATGTGCTGATGACGACGTCAGTCACTTTGCGCCGACTGCCATGCGGCATGATGACTGTGTAGCTCGTGGGTCACTGGCGTGAGCGTCGCAGTACCTAATCATACCAACAGCCTTTGATGTCATCAGCTTTTACTTAGTCGTAGTGGAGTATAATATGCGCTGCATTTTTCTGGAAACTTAATTTTTTCCTGAGTGACCTGTTTGTCAGTCCGCGAGTCAACCGCTTGCTTGGCCATGGGTCATCCGGCTGCTCGCTTACGGCATAATTGTCTGGCTGCTCGCTTACGGCTTAGTTGATTTGAAAACTATCTCCACGAAGTAGTCAAGGCATCAGGACTGGCATTATTTATATAGGGCCTATTTACCTATTCTGTAAAACGTACACATAGACATATATAATTTTTGGTAGTCGGATATTTTATTTAGTTAATGCGCATTATTCGGCGACAATTTCCATAATGACTAATCTGTGGTCTATTTCCATAATGATTACAGAAAATGGTAGGCAGTCATGGGTATTGCAAAATCATGTTTGATTGCAAATAGGCCTTATAAAAGTCCACCAAACCGTATGCCATGACATGTGTAAACAACTATAATCAGATCGTTGAAAGAACACATGTCGTCATGGCAAATTCGTAGTATATAAAATGCTGCTTGTTTATTTGTTGTTTATTCACATCATAAGCAAGATGGCAGCCTTCAGGAAATCAAACCTTTCATGAGAATCTTCCACTTTAAAACCAAGTTAAGAGTAAACCACTAATGTGAAAATTTTGATTGTAGTTGCAAATAGTTTGTATTAATTCTTTTAGGTGCGTAACACCAAAAAGTTGTCTTTTGTTTCCCTTTAAATAGGGTTTGCTGGACAACAACGTGGTTTGATGCTATAATCCTTTCATTTCAATATCGTTATGTTTGCAATTTGGCGAACTATAACAGAAACAACTCCAGTGAAGACTTTCATAAAATTATAGATCATCTCGGAATGTCGATGTGCGATATCAGGCGAAATTACTATCGCTTGGGGGAGGGGGGTTAGAGCTTGTTTCGTGTGGCATTGGACATGGATATTTTACGCTTTGGATCAATATTGTTAATATATTTATATCATCATATCAGTGTTTACAAACTTTCATCTGGTCCCGCATCTGTGGGTGGGGGGGCTGAGGCCAGACGAAAGTAATTTTGTCTGATATTGAACATCAAAATTCTAAGATGATCCCTTAGGAACTGAATTATTATCAATTTCATTCTTGACACAAGCATGAAGTTAACTTAATACCTTCTTTGCTATGCCCCTGCATTGTGGTTCAGTCTGCTTGCAATGGCATCTTGTCTGCACAAATAAGAAAATTACAGATTCCGAAGATGGCAGTTAAGAGTTATCAAAATGGGAAACAGAGAGGAAACAACTTCGACAAAAATATTGTTCTGTTCTCTCAATATTTGTGCAGCAAACTACAAGTTAAAAGAATGGTGCTGCTCTTTGTAAATTTTTGCAGTCTTCCATAAGCATAGAATTTTACGTCATCCAATAGTTTACACACCATAAATATGTACATGATATTACATTGATTGTGTCTCCCATTGTCCATCTTATCAAGTTTGCATTTTGTTACCTTGTCACCAGGCGGAGGGATGGCCACTCGCAGGTGTTTGACGAGATGACAGAGAGCGAGATCGGAGACACAGGTGGGGTACACAGGTCACATGATCTCATCTCGACATCATTCAGTACAAATAGAGTTTATTTTTCAATTTGGAAACTGTAATGCAGCAATTCCCAGCCTAGTGTAGATCAGCATCACACGCCGCCTGAACCAAAATATTGCATTAATAACATTTTCTGTGTAATAACAGGTAACGTAAACAAGGAAGTTTCTTAATTGTAGCCCCGGATTTTTCCCAGCTGGTATGTTGTACCACATGGGTAATTTTACATATTTAAGTATAATAATGCAAATTCCTTAGAAACCGGAGCTCAAAGGTATAACAAACGAGAACTGTTACGTGTTATCTTGAATAAACAGTCGTACTTATATGATTCGTGGTGCATTTTTTATGGCTATTTTATGACAAACATGAACAGGAAAGCCATTTATTGGCAGTTGTGAACATGGAATTACTTGTGGTTTTTGTCGTGACAGATATTTCGAGCCTTCAGGAGAGACTGAGCAATCTGCCCATATCTGTTGTCATCAGCAAGAAGCGACCCCAGTCCGCGCCACCAAGGCGCACAGTGAAAGAACAGAGGAGGCCCATGTCAGCAAGGGAAGATGTATGTACAGTAAACCTCGGGTATAAAGAATTGCTCGGGACCGGCCAATTTATTTGTTATGTCTGAAATTTATTATATCTGAAATTTACTGTATATAGTAATTAAATAATAAAAAATGTTGACTAATTAATTGATTCAGTATAAGTGAGAATTTGTTATAAGCTAGTTCATTATGTCCAAGGTTTACCGTAGTTGTTTTAACATCAACACGTTACTTATTAGAAATTATAAACATTTCCATAGAATACTCATCAAAATGTTTGTTTAATATCAAAAACAATTTGTATTTATTTTTCTTCATACATAACTGAAATTTAAAACTCACTTCAATGTTTCAACTACTGTTGGCAGTGTTCATTCTTCATCAGGAACTGTTTTTCCACTGCTTGCCAGATGGCACTGTGAGCAGGCTGTCCCACACATGACTCGGTCAGTATCTGCCCTTGTCTCAGTTCATCGTGTGGGACAGCCTGCTCACAAGGCCACCTGGCGAGAAACAATAAAAACAGTTCGTGATGAAGACTGCTGACGGTGGTCAAAACATCGATGTGAGTTCGAATTTTCATAATTGTGCATTAAGAAAAATCTAAATTATACTTCCAACTTGATTAACGTTTTCACAAGGATCAAAAACAGTTGTTTGTAACATTTCAGTTGTTTTACTTTTATAAATAGTTTCACTTTCTCTTTCAGCCATGCTACAGACTTCCAGCTGACTTTGATGGCCCAAAAGCATGTAAGTGGCACATTGAAGTAATCTGTAATTTCAAGTGGATGGGTTAAAAATGAACAACACTATAGTAATCTTATGATGATAAACTGCCACATGATTAATAGCATACTTTAGTAAATCAACACAGCCAAAAATGCCTAGTTTATTAAGCAGGTGGGTTAAATAAGGAGGTGGTACGGCATTGTTGATTTTGATTATATGACATGCTTTTTGGTACGTTGTTTTGTTTTCTTCTTTGTCATAATTGTTTTGTATTAGTTTTCATACGGTAAACAAAGTTCATGGCAGGTCACTAAAACATTTCCTGCAACAAGAATTAACAACTGTACTAAATGGTAGACAACAAATGTATGGCAACAATCTTTCGCAGAGTTCTACTTAAATCTTTAGTTAGTACTTCACACTTTGGTGATGTGGGAGTTTTTGTACTGGAACCTGCAAGTCTGATCTAGAACATTACGAACATTCATCTTGTTTTCATAGAAGCAGCTATTTGGATAATATGCAATTCCTTGGGAATTAGGTGCAAAGAAATAAATTTTGCTGCTATAGTTATTGTAAGTTCGAGTTGTTTCCAGCACTCCGCAATGTTCTATTAACTGACTAGTCTGTATATATTGTTACTATATTGTGGAACAAAGTAGTGCAACGATAAAAGCTCTGGACTCTCAACTGAGAGAATGCGGGTTCGAAACATGTGCGGCGGTGTCGAACCTTGGGCAAGTTTGTTTACTTTACATTGCTTCAGTTCACTCAGCTGTGTGAATGAGTACCTGGCAATAGACAGTGGTTGTTATTTGTGTACAAATAATCTTCGCCCATTAATTACAGCATGGCTGAATGCTTCCCAGAGAAGTCGAGATGGTGTTCGATTGAACAGGTCTGCCAGGGAGTAAAGTGTAAAGCGCTTTGAACAGTCCTGAGGACCGGATACTGCGCTATATAAGACCTTACCTTTACTTTACTATGTTAATGTATTATGAGGTCTCATTCAACTAGTCATCCTTTTTCAGAACATTATCACCAAACCGACCTTTCTATGCTGGCACTGAGGGTGGTCACTGCTGGGGTGCTTGTCGTCCTCAGTGGTTCTTTTAATTAAGTACCGAATTGAGACGGGACCGACATTAACGTGATCTCTGAGCCATGAGGGATACACAGTTCCCAATGTTGAGAGCCAGGTTTCCATACTAAATATACAGCTTTGTTAACCACTGCACCGCCGCACTCAACATGTGGACTATACCCTCCTGTTGCAGTGATCCGCCCCATGACCTCTCAACCCCACTGGCAGGGCATCAAGAAGTGTGACCCTGTGAACCGGGGTGAGCTGTACCGCAAGAGTTGGCAGACCCACCGCGCGCCGGGGGAGAAGAATCACAACGGACTGCGGTGGAGCGTCAGGGAACACATGCTGCAACACGACGTCGTCGTCGAGAAGGTTCATGTTCTTCTTATTGTCGTGTCCTGTCAGTCAAGTTAGTCAAAGTTCGAGAAAAATCTGGAAAGTAGTTTGCCTATATAGTGCTATCCAGATAATTAAAAGTTGCATAAATTGATTTTTGCTTAAGTCGATATTCATCTTCGGTTCTGGGCTTATAAGTCACTAAGACATAGGTTTTGATAAGTGGAACTTCTTCTACCTAGAATTATTGCCACGGGTCCTTGGAGGTTCGACTGATCCAGATTCCGGAATGCACTGTGTATACTATGAAATAAAAAGGCTATTCAAATGTTCGTAAGTTACCTGATCTGACGATTAATGTTTGATGTGTTGATTGTTATTGAAAGTATTCACTGTTTAATTAAATCAACTGCATATGTAACATATATAGTATTTAATTAATTTATTTAAAGGAGGAGGGATTTTTAAAATAGCAAAACACAAATGTGTCCAAATGATCCCACTTACAAAACTGACCAAATGATCCCATTTGTGAAATCATCCACGTGATTTTACTTAATTCATCATCAAATGAATCTATTTATTTACAAAACCGTCCAAATGATCCTATTCATTTACAAAACTCTAAATAACTCCGTTTACGGCATCGTCCAGATGATCCCATTTTCAAAACTGTCAGAATGATCTAATTTGCAAAACTCCAAAATGAATTATCCCATTGACAAAACCGTCCGGATTACCCTATTTCATTCAGAATCATCAGTTGATTAATGAGTTGTCATAAGATTCTATCATTTGTTTCAGCAACCATGTAAATCGTACGTGCGCAACAGTTACGTGATCCCGTCAGACAAGAAGAGGAAGACTCTGCGATGGCAGATCAGGCAGAAGTTGGCAGAAGGCGCTGTGCCATCAGCTGCACTACACTGATAGGCACCCTTTGATAGCCTATCAGAACACAACCTTTGAACCTGTGCTGTGTACACTTCACTATAGTGGAGAGAAATCGGAATCACGTTTGTACCAGAGAGTACCAGAAAGCTGGAAAGGTGAAATGAACAGCCGAGAGACCCTCCTGATGTCTCCACCTATGTGTCATGTGACAGTGGCTGGCAAATACACCAAAATGTATTTATAGATTTTGTATTTGTTAGTACATGGCTTAATTCTGTAGTGTATCAATGTTCTCACTAGATGGAGAACCCAGTCCAGCAAAAGGGCAATGAATGATCATTACAGTTATCAAAACTGACCATCTTTGACCCAAATCTTTTTTTAAAACAAAATATCGTTTTTGATAGAAATAACGATTTATAAAGATACACTATTTTTAACAAATAATGACACATTTTGTCACTAATAGCAATAATATGTTGACTCTAGGTGCAAGTGGACTTTTACTTGCCAGCAAACATCAACATGTTGACATGCAGATATCTCCTTCAAATCAAACTTGGTTTATAATGGTAACATTGATGTGATACCATTGAAAAATCAAACTGAAAACACTCCATAATTCAAACAAAATAAAAACTGATTTGCTCAATTGTTTGCATGTCAAGATGTGCTTTAAATACATTATTATGGCTCAGCGTTGCTGCACCCTTCTGTAGTGGCTGTTGGAATGCGAGACGTGTTGTAGCAACAGTGGCTTGTCTTACAGTGTTTTAATTGATCATATTTATTGTGCATGTTTGAAGTCGGAGGTTGTCGTGTCTTATGTGTACATAATTAAATTTATCCAATGACTATGATAGTTTCTGATGGTGCATAGCTGTTAAATAAATACCACACATGTATTCGTGTTATTATCCTTCTCTATCTCCCTGAAAGTCCGGTATATATAGGGGACCGTTTCACTAAGATAATACAGAATCCTTTGTTATATTTTAGGAGCTTTTTTGAAAATGCAAAAGTCCGTTGCTGTATCACTGAGGCCACTATTTCTATGAAAACATGTCGAAAATGTCCCATTGGCATGGCTTGGTGTTGACAGTTTTAGTATAGATCATCATCGGTCGGCTGGAGCATAGATGGGCTGTTTCCATATGGGTCGATCATTCATCAGCGATGGGAGGTCTGCCTTTTCAATATCACTGTTTTCACAGATCAGCTTGGTGTATGATTTCTTTTGTTTCCGTCTGGTTTTCTCTCCATGTGTAGGTGTCCACAGGATGAATATTGACACTGGTTCTTCGGTGTTATGATAGCAATGGCCAACTGGTTGTAGGTGCCTCCTGCGTGAGTTTGTTTACATGTCCATATAGTTCTTCATTTGTAAGCCTGATGTTCCAGTGGACAAGTAGGCACTTTCTTAACATTCTGGTGTAACTACCGTCTAGTTTTCTTTCCAGTTCTTTTATGAGGGCGCAGGTATCTGCTGTGTACAACAGTATACTTTCAGCAGTGGCACTGAAGATTGACAATTTAAGGTTTCTTATGTTTGCCGTCCACACACTGTCCAGCTTGTTGCATGCTTGCCAGACTATGGCAATGCGTTGCAGAATTTCTGTGCTTGTACTGCATATCCAGGAACCTAGATACTGGCAATCATCAACTTCCTCAAGTACTTCACAACTACCCGGTTAGCCATCTTTATTACTTCTGTAACTTTACATTCATCTTTTAGGTTGATGGTGATTACCTTGGTTTTGTTCATATTAATTTTATAGCCAGTCAAACAGTTCCTGCATTGTTTTCGACATTTTCCAGTAATCTGTGCAGACTTGATATCATCACTTATCAGGACTATATCATCAGCAAATGCAAGATCTGTGATTTCTTCATTTGAAAACCACCTACCTCTCCGTTCTCTGATGGTAAAGCCAAGACCAGATTCTTTCGTTGATCGTTTCATGACGTAGTCCCATAATATAATAAATATGTATGGAGCTAATGTACCACTGTAAAACACCGGCCTTAATGTCAAACAACTCGTTTTCTCCGTCAGGTGAAATAACAGATGTTATCGAGTCTTTGTATAGGACTTCAATAGCACTCACCATCTTCTCTGGCAATCCGTAAGCACGTAAGATTTTTAACATTTGGCCATGGTGAACAGAATCAAATGCCTTTTTGAAATCTATAAATGTCGATACTACAGGCTGTAGACATCTTTTCTTCGCCAATTCTGCGCAGAGCTAACATGTGGCCAGTTGTAAATCGCCTTTGCGAAAGCCATTTTGATTCCATCTCACAAGAGGTTCAATGGCAGGTTTACATCAGTTTAGTAAGAAATCATTGCTAAGGAATCAAATCAATTTTAAACAGCAAAATTGGGTTTGTGAGCATTCAAGAATGTCTTGATACTGAACAGTACAGATGTAACAATCATTTGATTTGTGCTATGTAGGTACTCAATTACAGAATTAGCTAATAATTATGTACATCAATAACTGCTAACTGTAGTCCCGTACTCCAGGTAGACATGACTCGATTTATGAAGGATTGAAAGACGTCGTCCATTTAATGATATATTTTATTATAAAATGATAGCATTATAAACTTGACGTATTATTACTACTAGCATAAATTGCCCCCAATTTGCTCTTTCTTTGTTTTTTTGTAGATGGCAGCACTTTCCTTGCACAAATCCCAAACTGCAAAGCAAAGCAGAAGATGCTGCCAGTATGCAAACATAATTATATTCTTTAATCAGTCTTAACTTTCTGTTTATAAGCGAGAATATTTAATCAACTAGTTGCAACAAATTGTGCACAGTTAGTTGGTTTTCATTGTCATCACTGGCGTCGGAACCGGAGTGGGGGGAGTAAGTGGGCTCAGCTTTCCAATAACTTAGGTGAGGGCTGGAGATGTTCTGAAAGCTCTTAGTGAAACCAATCTGTGGCGACATTTATGTTAGCCCGACTTTATAATTCATGGTGTGAGATACAAGACACAATCTTTGTCAATTGTACACTTGTTTGGATATTGGCCCAAATACAATAGGGTTATGGGTTCTTCCTGGGGTTGTAGATGAACCCTTGAAAGATTGACGCCATCACCATGAACAGCAGCGGGAATAGCAAAACAAACATACATAGGATACAAACCATCTTATCGTTTATTCACGAAAACAATTCTACGGATTCACAGTGATTACCATAAAAAGCTGTACTGAATAGTCCAAGTTTCTTTACAGTTGAAATATAACCACTCGTGGGTGCCGTTTGATAGCGCTCATGTTGAAAACCTGCTGAACTTCTTCTCGCGGTGGTCGGCCTTGTGCATTTGGAAGAGCAGTTTCTCTTCAATCTTCTCGAGCGCTGGCAGTGTGAGAATAAGGGTCTCGTGTTTTAGCATGCTGTAGACATTCAGACCTGCAATACGAGAACGCAGTGAAGACAAAGTACAGTCGAACCTTGCTCTATAGACACCTTGGTAATACAGCCACCTCGCAATAATTGATTGACTGGACGGTCAATGGATGAGCCTAGAGGCAATTGATTGATTGGACGGTCAATGGATGAGCCTAAAGACAATTGATTGATTGGATGGTCAATGGATGAGCCTAGAGACGATTGATTGGATGGTCAATGGATGAGCCTAAAGACAATTAATTGATTGGATGGTCAATGGATGTGCCTAGAGACAATTGATTGATTTGATGGTCAATGGATGAGCCTAGAGACAATTGATTGATTGGATGGTCAATGGATGAGCCTAGAGACGATTGATTGGATGGTCAATGGATGAGCCTAAAGACAATTAATTGATTGGATGGTCAATGGATGAGCCTAGAGACAATTGATTGATTGGATGGTCAATGGATGAGCCTAGAGACAATTGATTGATTGGATGGTCAATGGATGAACCTCGAGACAATTGATTGATTGGATGGTCAATGGATGAGCCTAGAGACAATTGATTGATTGGATGGAATGGATGAGCCTAGAGACAATTGATTGATTGGATGGTCAATGGATGAGCCTAGAGACAATTGATTGATTGGATGGTCAATGGATGAGCCTAGAGACAATTGATTGATTGGATGGTCAATGGATGAGCTTAGAGACAACTGACTGATTGGATGGTCAATGGATGAGCCTAGAGACAACTGATTGATTGGATGGTCAATGGATGAGCCTAGAGACAATTGATTGATTGGATGGTCAATGGATGAGCTTAGAGACAACTGACTGATTGGATGGTCAATGGATGAGCCTAGAGACAACTGATTGATTGGATGGTCAATGGATGAGCTTAGAGACAACTGACTGATTGGATGGTCAATGGATGAGCCTAGAGACAGTTGATTGATTGGATGGTCAATGGATGAGCCTAGAGACAATTGATTGATTGGATGGTCAATGGATGAGCCTAGAGACAATTGATTGATTGGATGGTCAAAGGATGAGCCTAGAGACGATTGATTGGATGGTCAATGGATGAGCCTAAAGAATTTTTTTTTTTTCATTTCAGGTCATTTGTCTCGCTAATATGGTCAACACATTATTCGGGACACGTATGTCAAGTCCTGATGGTGACCTTGTATTGTCCCCAATAGATGCGCAGTGTGCGAGTGCAAATGCTTGGGTGCATGTCTATTGATTTAGCATAAAACTACGTA
Organism: Paraescarpia echinospica; assembly: GCA_020002185.1. Lineage (NCBI taxonomy): Eukaryota > Metazoa > Annelida > Polychaeta > Sabellida > Siboglinidae > Paraescarpia > Paraescarpia echinospica. The sequence continues at coordinate 48,766,103 of CM034542.1, forward strand.
ACTCAAGATGCCAGCAATGGACGAACGCACAAATTTCATACACGTCACGCATCTCTAACTCTAAGATAGGCAACACGTAGCAAAGACAGAATCAGCACGTCTACCAAAACATCTAGCATTCGGTCGACAAAAGATGGTTCTCGACGTGCCTCTTGCAATACACAGCTACTGACAGCAATGCTTGTGGTTTTATAACTGCCGAGTCCGGACAAACGCCAGATCGATACACTGAGCAATGCTAAACTGACAATCATCATGCTAGGCAGACGACATCATTGGGTGTTGCAGGATAACCTCCGTCTGTGCTAAATCGGCGCCCAAATAATCCAATACAACGGCGAAGGCCAACAGCAAGCGCAGAGGAAGCGATTCTCGAAGACGCTTTGTTGCTTTTACCTTTCCTTGTGGCTACAGACGGCTGTGCGATTGTAAATATTACATTATTTCAACCCTTCGCCTGCAGTATTGGGAAGGTTTACTTTATTATGACAACATGCCTGACTTCGCAAATAAAACACGTTGCTTAAATTATAAATGTGGTGCCATTTTACGGAAAAAGTACAATGAATTGTTCTCTAGACAGTATCCACAAGGTGGCAGCAGTGGTATTATTACTGCATTCTGCATTTTTGAAGAGCATGTTAAATACTGAAAATCAGTTTTCATGGGTAGTTTCACTTCTATAAAAGAGGGTGTGCATCTATTATGCAGTACGCGTCTACAGGGGATAATACGGTAGTACATATAAGGAATCAGGATTTTTTACAGTTACATGACTTAACTGACTTAAAATGCACATTGTACAACTAGTTTATCACAGAATTATGATTATTTTTATATATTATTACTGCTACATTTATTCTGATGTTATGTAACTACTAGTTTTGTTCAAAGAGCTTCATAGAATGGAAAATGATCACACGTATACAATAAAACAGTCGGACTTCAAGACAAGAAACATTCATGTAAAATTGTACTCAGCTAGACTGCTGAACAATTATTTTATAAACGAATGATATACCCTAGAAACTTACCATAGACAGGCATCACGTTGTATGGTTTGATTCGGTCGGTAGCCATGGCGATATTACGGGAAACAATGTCCGTGCTAGAACAAGAACAATTATAGTTATCATACATGTAAAAAAAGAAATACACCATTTTGGAAAACACCTACAAATGTTTGACAAAACAAAAGCTATTTTATTTTACTTAGTACCTAATGACAAGGTAGATGGCATAGGTAATTAACAAATTATGTACACAAAATTGTTTTTAGTAAATGCTTTGATCTCCGACACTGAACAATTTCTTAGTCATTTGTGTATCGAACAAATAGTGCTTCGATCATGTGAAGCAAAATACATATTTCAGTGGTGACAAGTACCTACATTATAAAATCTCACTCCATGCTACATAACATTTAGAAACATATTGCCATCCCCCAGAGAAGCAGATTGATTGTGAAAGTGGGTTACATTGGAGGCCATTTTTATGCTCTACGAAACAACAAAATAAAATCACTAGGTGTTTGAATGGCTTCAGTGATTATGAAACCCACAGTTTCACATTTATAATCACATATCGTTAAGGTGGCTGCATCGGCTATTATATGTATCTTTTGAATTAATCATTTCTAATATAAGTTTTAAAGATAAGCTAACCATTTTTTCTCATCAGAGTTTGCCTCAGATACTAAGCAATACTCCAGACCAAAAAGAATTGATTTTGTTGTTGTTTAGAGATATTTAAATGTGTTTAAAGACAATTAAAAAATCACCCTAAAATGGCATTTTATTTCATTTTGAGAAACTCCCCAAAAGAAAAATTTGTATAGTTGCAAGTACAAACATGTTATTGACATTCAGACAGTTTTTTTTGTAAACAAATGCATATTAAGTTTGATACAACTTTATAAACATTTTGCTACAATGTTGAAAGACAGCAAAAATCTGTACTGCATTTTTGGCACGACCCCTTCTCCAAACATAAAACCATCCCGTGCAATTTTGGGTAAACACAAGTCGAGTTCATATGCCAAGTTATAGCTTTGTAAGTATTGTAGTTTTTATAAAAAGTTAATACTTCCTTTATAAGGGTGTCACCAGATGCTTGTTTTTTGCTTAGAAATGTGACTTTTTTACTGGCCTGTGGCTTATTTCAACACAATTTGACAGACACTTCTATTACTGAGATTTCCCCCCAAGGTTTTCCTGCCAAGTTGTCTCATGATATTGTGTTACGAAGGGCCATGTGTTGAACTTTTTGTGGTAGACAAGATTGATTGACACCTGCTGGGGTCAGTCACGTGTCATTGCAAATGGCGGGCTGAGGTCGGACATTATCGGAGAATAAACAAAACTACTGCCAGTATTTGGTGATTTGACAGCATGATGCATTTAGGTAATTATAATACAACAGCATAGTGGCATGAGAATAACCAGACTATATGATCTGCATTCATGGTGAACGAATTAATGTTTGAACTGGGCTGACACACACTTGATTGTCACTATGGAAACATCGTCAGTTTCCAAGAATCTGAAAAGGGACTTTCCACAGACACCCTAAAAATACAAGTTTTTAAAGGACTGATTGGTGACATATGGTGATAGTGCCTTTGTTTTTTAATAGTAAACATGTTCATACTGACACCTACTAATGTTCTATGAAGAAAAAAATTAAGAAATCAACTGACATGATAGCCGGTGCAGCTACCTTAAACAGACTGACTCATACATGGCTTACAACATGACATTATACATGATTACGGGTTGACTGATTATTCATCCAAAGAGGTACACAGAAAAACTTACTCTTACTGGTTGTTCACTCATGATGGCAATTGTACAATTTTTTGAGTTTGAAAAGAGCCTGCAAATAACGATTTTACTGTATGTTACAAACACATGTAAGCTGTGAGTGTAGATTTGTTTTTTTTACTAAATCAGATGCATTATTATAGTGTCTATGTAACTTACTCATCAATAAACAGGGCAGACAAACCCCAGCCTCGGGATTCCACCAATTCCCGCAGGTACTGCAAACAAACAAAATAATAACATATATCTGTATGGCACCTGATCAATCAAGATTGCCCAAACGCACATCACTTACGTGTAATCATCTAAATACTTAAACTATAAAACTTAAATTATATTAATAAAACTAAGAATTATTCTACTTATAGTCTATTGAAATAAATACTTCTTCCGCATTATGTATAAACATAAAAAGTGTATACTAAATGTAGAAAAAATAAATTATTAAAATACACTGCCAATTGGTAGATCAGAGGTGAATGGTTCAAGGATGCAAGTGAACCTAGAAAGAGGCGAGTGGACCTCGGCACCGGGGAGGAGATGCAGGTTCACTGCCTCCAAGTTGGCGTATTACTATATAGAAACAAAAATTTGCAAAGATAAAAATGACTATAAATTATTCTACAAAGATCATTAGTGGACTCACATCAGGCTCATCTGTTGGCAGATCCAGCGAATCGACAATGTGGAGACTATCCTGGGCATACTTGACAGAGAGCGCCGCTCGCAAACCATTCGCGCGGTCCATCTTTGACAACATGAAGAAGTAAGACTTTGGTCCACGCGGGCCAAATGTCTTACCACCTAAAGCAGTAAAATATTTCGGTCAAGATGCTAACATTTAAATTGTTCCACGTCACAGGAGACCGTTTAGGAAGTATCCAATAGTTTTGTTTTGAAATAACAGAAATATGTCATATGTATCTGGTGTCTACTGCTACATTAATGTACTACTTTGCAGAGATAGATCTAGATATCAAATGTGCACAGTACTAAAGTAGGGAAAGATATCATGAACAGGGAATATGATGTCATGAATGGGGCATGTGATTACATTAAAGAAGCTGTAATGTCATATCTAATCTACAAACATTGTGACCATGGTCATTTCCCCAACAGATATATTTAATGCCAGTTACGACAACAAATAATTGTTTGTACAAATAAATAACAAAACGTACCTAATAAGATTTGAATACTAAACATTTAATGTTTACAAGGCATTTAATGTCATTGTTTCCTTATGTCAAAAACAATGCAATAACATCAATCTGAACTGGGATCAAACAATCGAAATACCTCTGATCCAGAGGGGTGATCGTATACTGCCATGACGTGCACGTCCAGTGCCCTTCTGGGCCCAGGGTTTATGCCCCCCTCCTCTCAGCTCCATCCGATTCATCTCAAACTTGTAGTCCTACAGGAAGAAAACGTCATTGTCAAATATCAACTATCACTGCAGACCTAGTCTGGTGGTTGTTCAGAAAATTGTACTGGTTCACAATGTCCCAGACATGGGGTAAACTCCATTCAGAAAGTGACCCTGAATTCCAGAAATGATTTTCGAAAGTTCGTTGGAATTTAATTTTTTTCGGAACTGAATTTTGTTTGCTGTAGCAGAATTACAAAGAAGTTAAAGAACCACTTATGCAAATGATGTTGAATGAACACTAGAAATTGTTTTTAAACATATCTGATTAAATATGATTATGTACAAATGTTTCTAAGTACAGATAAAAATGAGTTAATAGAAATTGAAATTACATTTTTCCTGACGATTTAAACTGGAATTGATAATTTGGAATTATAACTGAATTTTTGCAAGGTGGAATGGTAATCATTTTTTGGAATTGATGAGAAATGGAACTGACAAAATACAACTGACCCCTTGACTGCTGACTGCCACTTCATTCATATCAAATCAGTCATTTAAATGTACGAGTAGGTTTTATTGCTTTTATCATAAAATCACGTTACGCAGTGAAAGGTTGGCACCGATTGGTGTCGGACATTCCTGGGATTATGTATTTGTGTATAAGTAAATTGCATTCCTACCACGTACAATGTAAACATGATATTCAGACTTAAATGTTCAAATTAAACAGACAACACAACATTATATTTTTCAATAAAACATTTCTGTGGATAAGCTGTTGGAATACAATATAATTATATCATTGATAAAAAGTAACAATTTACAATAAAATCAGACACTGCCCCTTCAATTACACATTTTTATTTCCACTTATTTGAAAAAAACGTTCAGTCTTGGAAAAAACAATTTATTTATGTTATACTGTGGTACTGTACTTTATCAAGAAGTATTTACTTTAATACTAAGTACTCAATACTAAGTACTTGTTTGTCATGGTCAATTCAACATGTGTCCATCTACAGAACCAACTTTCTCATTAATAAAAATTATCTCTCACAGTTCTGCAGTCTTCTATTATCTGAATACTTACAATGTGTTTGTACATTTTCTGCCAATATGTGTTCCAGAAGAGTAGATCAATCCTACAAAAAGGAAGTGACAAATTATATCCGATAAAGCCTACTGGTAGCTGGCCAAACAGAGACATAAACTGATGCCTCAAGTCAGACAAAAACAGCCTAAGAGAACCGTGCAATTATGTTTATTGCTTTGGCTCCCTGATGTGGATAGTTTTGGAAACACACTTGAAATGCTGTCAGCACGAACTGACCTCAAGATGTGGATAGTTTTGGAAACACACTTGAAATGCTGTCAGCACGAACTGACCTCAAGATGTGGATAGTTTTGGAAACACACTAGAAATGCTGTCAGCACGAACTGACCTCAAGATGTGGATAGTTTTGGAAACACACTTGAAATGCTGTCAGCACGAACTGACCTCAAGATGTGGATAGTTTTGGAAACACACTTGAAATGCTGTCAGCACGAACTGACCTCAAGATGTGGATAGTTTTGGAAACACACTAGAAATGCTGTCAGCACGAACTGACCTCAAGATGTGGATAGTTTTGGAAACACACTTGAAATGCTGTCAGCACGAACTGACCTCAAGATGTGGATAGTTTTGGAAACACACTTGAAATGCTGTCAGCACGAACTGACCTCAAGATGTGGATAGTTTTGGAAACACACTAGAAATGCTGTCAGCACGAACTGACCTCAAGATGTGGATAGTTTTGGAAACACACTTGAAATGCTGTCAGCACGAACTGACCTCAAGATGTGGATAGTTTTGGAAACACACTTGAAATGCTGTCAGCACGAACTGACCTCAAGATGTGGATAGTTTTGGAAACACACTAGAAATGCTGTCAGCACGAACTGACCTCAAGATGTGGATAGTTTTGGAAACACACTTGAAATGCTGTCAGCACGAACTGACCTCAAGATGTGGATAGTTTTGGAAACACACTTGAAATGCTGTCAGCACGAACTGACCTCAAGATGTGGATAGTTTTGGAAACACACTAGAAATGCTGTCAGCACGAACTGACCTCAAATTTTTCAGTTTATCAAGAAGGTGATGTAATAGGGACTTAAAAAGAAGGTAGTCAGTTCCTAGTGTTTCATTAATTAATTTAATGTTCTTAAGACTATACTAATTATGTTGAAGGTATACTGCCTGCCAAATTGTGTTCAGTAAGCCCATAACAATGGTTGCAATTTGAATGTATGACCACAGGAACATGTTCAAATAGTAAAAAAACAGTTTCAAAACAAGCTTTATTGACAATACGACCGAATCGAGCCGAGTTTACTGCTACAACCCTTTGATGTTCAACCTTCACATGTTCAACACAGCAGACGTCCTGTTATAAATTACAACGCCCGTTAATTCCGCATAAACGAACAGACGACCTTTAAAAAACGGCTACAGTCTAAAGGGTTAACCGGAAACACTGACCTTGGGAAAGTGGCAAAGATGTCAGGGTGAAGGTCAACGAGGCCAAGTTTCTCATCATCGACGGTGGCCAGTGACTCGAGCCAAGCCTGCTTCGGGGGCGTGTTTGGCGGGGGAAACGCGATGGTTCGTGATGTGATTAGGGGGAGAGAGGGACGAACCAAAGCAGGCATCTCGACATCTATAAAACCAGGGCACAGAGTCTCATCACGTCTGTCTTACAAGTCATCTACCGTATGTATATATATATAAATATGCTAACTTTGGATCATCGTGCATCTCCTCAGAGGTGCTGAGATACACTCACCTCTTTCTACGTGCATTCGCTTCCTTCGACCTCTCATCTTCCAACTTACGATATATTTCAGAAAACATGACTACACTAATTTAGGATTATTTATTTAATGTGTTTTTGCTATGCTATGCTTTTTTGCTCCCTGAGAGAATTCCCTAGAGCACTAGATGGTGCAGAGTAAAGATGTGGCCTGATTCTCTGTTGGTGGATGTAAGCCAGTGTTAAATAATGCCCAAATATCAGGTGGCATGTTGTATCTTCTTTTTTCTATATTTGATACTTAATAATAAAAAATAACCATTTTACTGGTAGTATAAATTAGATTCCAATTTGTTTTGAATCCATGTCACCTTTTAAAGTTATATTCCGAGACTGTATATATTTTAAATACAAATCTCAAGTGACTCAACATGTCCCATAAACTATTACCTTCCTCAACTGTATTTATTGCATAATAATATGCAATTTTAAGATAAAATTGCACAAAAGATGAGTAATGTTATGATTTTGTTATCCACGTTTATTATTCCGTTGGCTGAACCTAGCGTCCAATAATTTTGAAAAAACATATTGTATTGAATAATGTACCAAATGCCAAGGTGACAAACCGTATTATCCCCTATAGATGCGCACTGCCTAATAGACGCGCGCCCCCTTTTTATAAAAGTGAAAGCCACCACGAAATCTGATTTTCAGTAACGAATATGCACTTCAAAAAAGCAAAATACGGTAATAATACCGCTGCTGGCGCCACCTTGCAGATACTGTCTAGATAATAATTCACTGGACTTTTTGTAAGGTGGCACCACATTTATAATTTGAGTGACTTTCGTTTTATTCGCGAAGTCTGGCATGTTGTTATAATCATGTAAACCTTCCTAACACTGCATACGAAGCAGCCCTCTAAATTGCAACTGAATTGGTCGCATATGCTAATGTTTTTTCTGTTTGGCGACTGACACATGTACACACAGTACGGTTGCCCGCTGGCAACCGCGACGAGTCTGTATGACTGTAATAACAGATCATGCGTTGTCATTTGACGTTTTATAAACCACACTTTGTCGTTTCTCGAAAACACCGTAAACAACACTGACTTTATTGGCAATATTTTGAAATATTTTGAAACAAACATGATTACTCTGCAACGGTATTCGTTTATTTTGGTGAATTTATTACACAGGATTTTTAAAGCGCACAAGGCAATTTGCTACGAAGTGTCATGGCGCCCGTGGTACCTCGTGTCAACTGACGTAAACGGGGACGGGAGCGGTGGGTGCTAATGTAAACCGTTTCGCAATCGTTGTCTGGTTGTTCGTTAAGCGCATTGACGATATGTTGCTAATTAAATATAGTTGTTACATCGTTAGAACACACATAAGTGTACATATTCCGGTTTCGAATACAAAACTCAAAGGAATAACAACAGCCTAGGTTACGCTGGCTCAAAGTGATATAGTCCGCGATTCGTAGTTCTCACAAATTCCGTTGGATGGCATCATAATATTTGAACAAAATTGTCAGTGAAACAGCATCAGTGATTTAAACTGTTATTATGACTGATTTACATTTGCTAACTTATATATTTAACACTGCTGCATTAGAAACAACCCTCATTTATGTTATTGTGGGAGATGAATTATTTTATTACCTAAATTGATTATGTATGGTTGTTATTGTGTTGCAAATATTGCACAAATATTATTTCTCAAAGTTAACATTGAAATAAAATATTACTTTTCTGAACAAAAATGGGCTTCTTTTTCACTTTCAACAGGAAATGCGTCATTTGACACGGAAAATGCATCATTTGACACATAATTTTGAAATGGAATTGAAAAGGAATTTGCCTTTTTTGAAAGGGAAAATCAGTGTACCTATACATACATGTCCAATATATTTACTGTTAATTATTGGTAATTTCAAGGATTCCACATATGACTGTTATTAATTTGCCAATGTACCGTGCTATAATGCATAAAGTTAGTATCTGGCCACATATACATACATGTTTTAAATTTATTTATATTTCAAACAGACGTCTGTGTTTAATTTAGATTAAATTGGTACTGAAAACACAATTATATACATATGCACACACAATTACTTCAGCCAGTTGGCTCCTAGACAAAAAAGTAAACTTAGAAGGCTGCGATGTATTGAAATAACGAGATATTCACAATTGCGTAGCCATCTGTAGCCACAAGGAAGGGTAAAAACAATGAACGCTCTCGCAGTTGGCCTTGCCCCATGGCATCACTGGCAAAGCACACAGGTTTGGATTATTTGAGTGCTGATTCAGCACGGACAGAGGTTATCCTGCCCAATGATGTCTTCTCGTTAGCATGGTGATTGTCAGGATTATAAAACCACAAGCACTGCCATCACTGCCATCACTGCCATCACTGCCATCACTGCCATCACTGCCATCACTGCACTCACTGCAATCACTGCAATCACTGCAATCACTGCCATCACTGCACTCACTGCCATCACTGCCATCACTGCACTCACTGTCATCACTGCCATCACTGCACTCACATCACTGCCATCACTGCAATCACTGCCATCACTGTGAGTAGCTGTCTGTCGCGGGTGGCGTGTTGAGTACTGAACACTAGGTGTTTTGGTAGATGTTCTGATTCTGTCCTTACTACACGTTGCCTATCTTAGAGTTGCGACAGCTTGTGCTAAGTATGTCTTATAATAAATTAATAGCACTTGCGCTGTGTGTGTCTATTGGGGATAATACGGTATATGGTAACAAGTACGATCAAGTAAATAGATATTTTCATGTTGTACATACGTTTTCTTAAAAACAGTTTTAAATTACAGTAACCGAGAATGGAACTCTTTAAAAGTAGCAAATTTTTAAACAATTCTGATACTAACAGAATCCTGCTCAAAGTCAATAAAACTGCAGTTAAACGAATATCAAATATTTCATAATTATAAGTACTACTTGTCTGCATGGAGATGGACCTCTGAAGTCAAAACAAACATTGACCAAATGAGAAGGCTTGGAAAAAACGAATCGACTAAATGATAAGTTGTCACCCACCAGGTGTGTCAGGAATGATGCCATCTGGTGTCTGTTGCGTGCAAACAGCCGACGTCATAATAGAGCACTATAATGAAAACAATACATTTCACATGCTGAGTCTAGGTGTCACGCTAATAAATTGGAACTGCAATCACTACAAGTATCAATAGATCTGGTATGTATGTATAACAATATAAGCATCATCTTCATCATGAAGGCAGTGTTGTGACTGTTATACAATCGACTTATTTATTTATGTTATTATAGCAGTATCTATGGCTAACATAGGAGTGGTTTATTTTTAGAGTCTTACTTAGGCTTCTCTAGAGTTTACAGTTAGTGAGTCCACTATGCGTTACACATTATTAACCCATGAATGCTTCCCAGAGAAGTTGAGATGGTGTTCGATTGAACAGGTCTGCCAGGGAGTAAAGTGTTAAGCGCTTTGAGCAGTCCTGAGGACTGGATACTGCGCTATGTAAGAACTTACCTTTACTTTTTTTACATTAATTGTATCATTTCACATCAGCGTGGAGTTGTTTTATACGACCACTCATAATGCCGACCCAAATAACCAGTGACCATGAAAGGCAGGCAGAGTAAACAATAGATTGCTAATCCCTCCATTCATCCACATCCACAGTATGAGTTGTTCTAGTTGTTTCCAGCGCTCAGCAAAGTTCTGTTAACTGACTAATCTGTATTATTGTGGTTACAATGTAATGGTCTTATGAGGTCTCATTCAACTAGTCAGCCTTTTTCAGAACATTATCGCCAAACTGACCTCTATATGCTGGCACTGAGGGTGGTCACTGCCATGGCGCTTGTCGTAATCAGTGGTTCTTTTACGTCCTAAATTGAGACGGGACCGACATTAACGCGATATCCGAGTCACGATGTTGAGTGCCAGGTTTTTACACCAGATATCATGCTTGCCCGGTCTGGGTTTCAAACTCAGAGCGCTGACATGCCAGGCGGATGTGCCAACCACACTACACTAGCCGCTCTCTCTTAAAGTTAATTCAATCAAGTGTTGTGTTGCCTGGACAATGGAAACCTGTTTGATCTACTGTTAACCCTAGTTATAAGTTTGAGACGAGTACAGCGCCGTACAAGACGGATTCCCAATTATCGCTCACTGTAGATGAAGTCACATGGCCATCAATTGATGTGTCATCTGTTACATATTCATCCAAATGCCAATATAAGTTTAATCTAATTTACATATATGTTTGATAAGTGTCATCATCACAGCACATTACAAATGGATATTTAAGACACGTGGTAAAACATATTTTACAATTTAGAGCCAGTATCACTTCAGTCAAGTATTACAGAACATAAGTAATTTGGGGAATGAGTTTTCTTAAGTAAGTAATCAGAACAATCAAATAATGTTTTCAAATGGGTTATATGTTTATGCTACGTTTTAATCACAGCGGGGCAACAAGAGTAGGTGACAGCATGTATAGGCCTCAGATCTGGGGCCGAAGTACTCGGTACTCGTGTACATTTTTGAAGTACTTGTACTCATAAAACATATGGGTCATGGACTCGTACTCATTGTACTCAAATTTTACGAGTACATTACGAGTACATCTGAGTACTTTCTCAATATGTACTGGGGGAAATAAATATATTTGGTTATAAAATGAAACTTTCCTGAAATATTTAAATGTTCAACTATTTTTTAAATACTTTGTTAACTCTACACATGACTATGATATCCAAACATGGCAACAGGCAGCATCTTTTCACAGTCAGAAACACTCTCTTGTAGGATATCAGTTCAGGCCATAAACCTGTTTGTTTAATTGAGCCACCAGGATGTCCATAAAGAGCCAATTAGCAAGTTAACCCACCAGTTAGACAGGAAATGCCTTTGATGTAGTCTGGAGACCAAGCCACTTGACAGTGGCTGACAGTGCTAATGGCTAAGAACAAGAAATGCCAGTCTTCCTCTGTAGAAGTAAGGTGGCTCAAGTCAGACTGCCTCCTACACTAGTATAATCCCATGCCAGCAGCCTGGCTAAAAAGGGGATGCTGAGCCTGTTATGTGGACATACTAACCCTCTCAACAATTAGTAGTCTACGATCAGAAAATATAAACTGCAAACTTATATCAGCAGATTGCTGATTGTAGAGGTGAACGAATACCTCAGTCAGCCATGTACAGATCGTCACAGTTGACCCACTGCAGTTCTGAGTTTTCCAACTCTGGCTCAGTTGGTCCCTCACCATCTCAGCATTCTGGCCTCATCAGCCCCAATTGAAAGGGTAATTAGCATAGCCGAGAAAGTATTCTGCCCTGAACGGTGCAGCCTGAAAGACTCAACCTGTGAACAACTCATGTTCATTCGGTGCAATGGCAAATACATGATAAAATCATACGATGCCACTGAAATTAATGCCAATTAAGTGAATTTCATTGTTGATGAAATAGAGGTTTTTCTTAGTTTTCCTCATAAAAAATGTATCAACTGCCATTGCATAATCACTTGTGGTGAGTTATATAAATTAGATTAATTGAATCATTTTAAAATATGTTATTATTTAATATTTATATTTTAAAAAATGTACTTGTACTTTTACTCGTAATCGTGAGAATGTACTCGTACTTGTACTCAGCTTTTAGCAATGTACTCGTACTCATGAAAATGTACTCGGCCCCAGGTCTGATAGGCCTAGATTGTTTTGAATTGTTTGGCCTTGTTATTTTGGCTTTCTTTTATCCTCATCATCGTGATTGTGCAGCCGCAGTATCCCGTGGTTGGGTGAAGACCTCAGCTTGTCGTTTCCAGATCTGCATGTCTTGCGCTATCCTCTGCCAGATGGTGCCCTTCCAGTATTCGTCTAGTTCGTCTCTCTGGTCTTCCTCTAGATCATTTCCCTTCGTAAGGTTTCTAGGTTGTGATACGCGATGTCCATCAGTTATCTCGTAGTCTGCTGATGTGCCCTGCCCAGGTCCACTTCTGTCTTCTGATTTGTTCTATCATGTCTTGGACCTTTGTCTTCTGCTTTACCCAGATGTTTGTTTGTCTCTCCCGATATGTGATGTTTAACATACTTCGTTCCATCTTTGTTTGTGCGGCTGGTAGCTTGTTCTGTGCCTGGATGGTGAGTGCCCATGTTTCTGTGCCGCATATCATCGCTAGAAGTATGCATGGGTTGAAGACTTGTCTCTTCAAGTAGGTTCCAAAGTTACACTTGAAGATGTCGCAGTGTTTGGTGAATGCTGTCCAGCCAGCAGTGATCCTTCTTTGAATCTCCTTGTCTTGGGTTTTGTCTCTGATACTGTATCGCTGTCCCAGATAGACGTGTTGATATATACTGGTGTGTAATTTTTTAGCATCACTTTTGTCTTCGAGATGTTCATCTTGAGACCTCGTTTTTCACTTTCATCAGCTAGCTCCTGCAGCATGTTTTGTAGTTCTTGCTGTGTAGTAGCGCATATGAGTATGTCGTCGGCGAAGTGAAGATGGCCGAGATATTCTCTGTCTATCATCAAGCCTCTAGTTTCCCAGGTCAGTCTTTGGAATATGCTTTTGAGTGTTGCCATGAACAGCTTGGGCGATATGGTGTCACCCTGTCATACTCCTCTCTTGATGATGATCTTGTTGCTCTTTTTATGTAGGTGGACTGTCACCGAGCTGTTAGTGTAGATGTCTTTTTTCTTTTAAATATTAATAATATTATAAATGTTTAATTAAATTGGGTGTTTCATTTTCTTTTGAGTACATATATATATAAGCGCCTACCTGTGTATAATACATATATAATGTTCTATCATTGAAGTTCTATATATGTCGTGTTTTGTGTGTCTCCTAAACAAATTGGCTAAAGAAAATCTCATTTGGCTAAAGAAAATATTTGTCTTTAGCCAAATTGGCTAAACAAATTATTTGCTTTTAGCCAAATTGGCTAAACAAATGATTTGCTTTTAGCCAAATTGGCTAAACAAATTTTAGACCCAGCACTAGCCTAGCATGGGATGATGTGGAATAATTAAAATAACATGCTGATAGTGATATGTCAAAATATCGGCAACAATTGCGGTGGACAACAAAATTGCTGAAATCTTTATCTAGCTTAACTGCACTGGTCTAAATTATTTGGATATATGCAACTATTTGTAGGCCTACTTGTACTAACTCTGGCCTAAGGCTAAGGGCAGGGTTAGGCCACTACTCGCTAGGGTATGCCTGGCCCTAGGGTTACCCCGTAGCCCTAGGCTAGGGTAGAGACTAGTATTCGTAGAGTCTAGCTCTAGGCCCTAGGGATAGGCGCCGGCGGGTACGGCGGTTCAGTTGACATTTTCCCAGTTAGCTAACTGTTAAGTTAAGACGTTCGAGATTGCCGCATAAGCTAAACTGAGACTGAAACCAATGGCTATACTCTATAAATCTAACCCACAAGGCCAAGTTAGCCAAGCTCAGCCCAGGCCGAGCCAAAATCACCAGCCCAGGCTAGCCAAGCCTCAGTTGGGGGCGCACGACAGTGTAGTTAGGCACTTCAACAAAAAATTAAATATCATGCTAAAACATTGGGAATGGGCTTAAATTAAAGGTAATAGGTTAAGGATCACATAACTGTTTACTTTATTAAGATACCTTTAATAGATCAAAAGATATTGCGATTTTAAGACGGAAAAACAGCGTCATTTTTGTGCATCTCTTACAATGGCAAAATGAACTCATTTTTGTGTTTTCTATAGGTAAATATTTGCTTTAAAATGTAATAACTTTTTTATTTATACAGATATTTAAATACTGTCTTCAGGGTTTTCAAACACATTGACAAGAGTAATAAATTTATAATATTTAATATTTTTAGTACTAATTATAACCAAATTAATGCAATTAATTAGTTAATTTTAGTTATGTAGCATGCAAAACTCAACAGACCAAAACGCTCCATTTAAAGGCCATAATGTCCATGATTATAAAGATTTTATACATATTATGCAATGTGTATAACCACATTAATAATGGTAATAAATATGAATTTAAAAATAATAATAATTTAATTAATTAGTCAATATTGGGTAATTAGCGCACAACCTCGACAGACCAAAACATATCAGTAAAAGGCCATAATGTCCATGACTATGAAGATATTTATACATATTATGCAATGTGTATAACCACATTAATAATGGTAATAAATATACATTAACAAATTATTTAATAATTGATTTAATTAGTCAATATTGGCTAATTAGTGCGCAACCTCGACAAACGGACACATTTCAGTAAAAGGCCATAATGTCCATGATTATGAAGATATTTGTATCATTTATGAAAGCAGTAAACCACATTAATTATAGTAATACATATACATTAACCAGTCATTTCACATTAACAGTAACTTAATTAATAAGTTAATATTGGCTAATATTAGCACGCTAATGACTGACCAATACATTTCGATAAAAGGCTAGATTGTCCATAATTATGAAGACAGTTATATAATTTATGCAATGTTTACCACCACATTAAACATTATAATAAATATACATTAACAAGTCATATATATCATTAACAATAACTTTATTAATAAGTAAATATTGGCTAAATAGCACACAAACTCAACAGATCAATAGAGTAGTCATACTTCACTGTGTCTATGTGTGACTGTGTCCTGACAGGTTGGATGAATGTTGCAGGCTCAGTACAGTCCAGTAATAAATTGTCACTGTTTCATAATGTAATGTTCTGCATTTCAACATGAACTTGATGAAGTAATGTTCATAAATTGTTCACAGTATTCCGTCGCCTGACCCAAATGCACCAAATGCAAGACTGCTTTCTGTGTTACTCCCCATGGGAGTCAAGTCCTGAAGATGAAGTCTGGTGTGCTCACAATACAGTCTTTTTGTAATATTGGCAGTTGATTGTCTCATAGTTTAATGCCAGTAGACTGCAAGATCTGTGCAGCTAGGTTCATATTTCAGTATCTTGTAGAAAAACGTTGTGTTCGTCAACATGATGTCTATAAGTAATGTTCATGTCGTGTTGAATGGACACCGTTCAATCTAGATATCAGATATATAATCAGCAAGATGTGTATGTATGCAGGCATGTGATGAATGTCATATTCAGACGACTCTGTGGCTCGGTACCTTCACAGTCAGACACAGATCAGTGTAAGATCAGTGTCACTGCATGTAATTGCGAATATCTGAAATAAAAAGGCCATCGTGTACCATATTTTGATAACTGTTTTGATTCTGCATGCAAATCTTGTGAAATAATTTTCTTATCCCTGCAACTGTTACTCAAGAGAGCAGAGTGAAATTCTATAATAATGCATTATGTCAGTTGTCACACAATGAAACGAATTATGTTACATCTGTCCAAGGCATTATGGGTTATATTACATTTTACAAAATGTTGTGCAGTGACTGTTTATCATGAAATATTTTTTAAAACAAATTAAGTCGGATAATTTACGTATTTGATGTAAAAAAAAATTCTAACCAATTGTTGATTTAATATGTAACAACAATTATTAAAAATTATTGCATAATGAAATTTATATTATTTCTAAGTCTAAATAAAAGCATAACCATAAATAATGGCATAATGATAAGCCATGCCAAACCCAAGTCAAGACTGCCAAGGCAAGAGTAAGCAGTAACCAGCCCTTTCCTAGGCTAAGGCTAGCCTAAGTCTAAGACTACCATGCTTGGCCCATAGTATCATAGTAATAGGCTATTAATTAAACAAAGTGAAAGTCTAGCAACTCTAAACTACTACTTTGACTGTTGTGTTGTAGTGATTTAATTTCAGTAATGTGGAATAAGTCACAATATGGCTCCGATGACATCATCACGATGTCGATGACGCGGCGCAAGTGGCTTAACCAATAGTCACAGATCGGTCAAATAATCGTATCATGATTTTTGAATGGCTCAAAAACCATATATGGCGCCCGAATCCGCCAAAGATTTTTCAACACAGACTAGCATAAATCCCTATAGATCAGGCTAAACACTAAATCTTTTCTCTTAGACACACTTATATAGCTTAATCCGACCTGGTTTTGTATACGCGCATGCGATTTCATCGAAACGCAATGCCTGACAATGGTGAAACTTCAATTTTTTGGAACGGTTCAAAATCATAGATGGCGCCCGATTCCGCCAAAGATTTTTCAACACAGACTAATATAAACCTAGTAGATCTTGCTAAACACAAACGATTTCTTCTTATACTAATGCAAATGTGCTAACTTTACTAATGAAAAACAGCTATGTCGGCAAATCGATAAAATCTAGCAGATTATTTGGTCAAATTTGAAAAAGAAAGACACGTAAATAAAATTCGACTTACCAGCAAAATGAATCCATCAGCAGATGACGTCAACGACTAGATAAAGCGCGCGAATCCAAGAGTTAAAACAAAGCACTACCCGGGCGGTGCGTAAACGACACGGCTAAATCGTGAACGGATCGCGGCGCACGGAAAATTACGTAGCGAGCAGAATCGTTTGAAGTGCCTAGTGTAGTGGTTAGCACATCCGCCTGACATGCCGGTGTCCCGAGTTCAATACCCGGACCCGGCAGGTATGGAATATTTGGTGTAAAAACCTGGCTCTCAACATTGGGGATTGTGTATCCCTCGTGACTCGGAGATCACGTTAACGTCGGTCCCGTCTCAATTTGGGACGTAAAAGAACCACTGAGGACGACAAGCACCCTGGCAGTGACCACCCTCAGTGCCAGCATATAGAAAGGTCGGCTTGGCGATAATGTTCTGAAAAAGGCTGACTAGTTGAATGAGACCTCATATGATCATAACATATAACCACACTATATACAGATGAATCAGTTAATAGAACGTTGCCGAATGCTGGAAACAACTAGAACTAGAAGTAGAACGGTTGCGCCAGGGCCCAAGGCAAGGGGTCAAAACCATGTTGTTAGATTAGAACTTAGTCTAGACGCAGGCTTTGCGTTTGCTTTCCAAAGCTCCAGAGATAACATGCCAAACCTACTCACCTGAGCTGTTCGGAAAACAACGCATGATGAGCGCAAAAGTGGTAAATGTTTAACGCAGACATTTATTATTCTGCCGTGATTCATGTTTTTGGTAGGTCAGCGTGACTGCACCGAACCGGAAGTATAGCTACTTTTTATAAAAATGGAAAAACGACAACGGAATTGTATGTGGTACGCTTCATAACCGTGCTACCAATATATTTCAATGGGTGGCCCTTCAATGCTGCCCTCTACCAGACTGTATTGACAACATAAACGGAAGAATGCGCGGTCTCGTGCTTTCATCATGTATTTTTAACCCATGTGCGTACGTAGGCCTACATGTCTGTGACATATTAATATTATACTTGACTTTAATTTAAATTTGCGTTCAATATTTTACTGTCAGCACGCCCGTCGTATGGGGTGGTGCGACGGTTTGGAACGCAACCCCGCTCAGTGGCGTAGCCAGAGGGGGGGGGGCTAAGCGGGCCATGCCTCCCCAATCCCGGAAAATTAGGAGGGTAGGGGACTGAAGATATATAACTAGTTGCCTGATTTATAGAGTGACAAGGTGCAGAGGTTATAGACGTGCCTGAGTAGGACTCCGAAGTCTTTGGCAGAGAAATTTGTCATCATTCAGATGGGATTGAGTTACTCAAAGTGGAGGAATCCGACGCTTCTGCTGTAGGTGATAAGCATCCAGCAGGCTGCAGCCCAAGAGGTGACAGGGCAACGAAAATGTCATCATTCACAATGTGCTTGATGGCTAATGCCTATTTATATATCAACATAAGGATGCAAAATGATAGTTGCCTGGCAAGATGATTAGTTACTGGACTAAGATCAAGTTGCACGTTACGGGCCAAAGCAATTTGGTACTTTTGCAGTTTAGGCCCGCACCTCGAAAAAACCATGATGACGGTCACCTACAGTCACCAAACTTCACATCACATATCTACAACACCTATTCTACCCATATACACTTGTCACGTGGTCAAACAATTAAATTTACTGTCTTTTATCGATCAAAATGTACAAGAAATTCACTCGTTTTTGCGTGTATACATTAGTTCCACCGGATACTCCGGTAGGTGGCGCCACTTTATGGTTACCTCCAGACTTGGGGATAGATCACAATTCGTATTTCAATAGTTATTGTAACAAAAGTTAATAAAATACACGATATTTCAATAAATAAATAAATTAAATAAGGTTACGTTAAATCTAATGTTAACAGTTGATAGTAGTTATTACGGTCATTGGTTTAAGTAATTATTGCTGTATTTTAATATTGTTCACCAGAGGTAATTTATCATGCTGATACAATATTATTTAGTTTTTACTAACAATTTTGTTGTTGTAAAAATCAATGATGCATATCATTTTATATGTTGTACTGTGCTACATTAAAAATAATAAACAATAATTGTATAATTTAACATGGACAATAGTAGTGGTCAGATATAAGTTTGAGTGGCCATTTTATCATGTTGTTAAATGTTACCAGACGGACTTTACAACGAACGTATATTCGGATGCCAGTAAAGTAATCAATGCAAATGAGCCAATTCTGGTTGTTGGACTTGTGTGTTTGAGTTCTATTTTTTACTATAAAAAAACTGGTGAAATCAAAAAGTATAATGTGGCGTGGCAATCCACACTCAGTGTTGAGCGTAGGCTGCCAAAAGGCCCATAAGTTGGGAGATGTGATGTGTGCATACGCTCTACCTTGCTAAGGTAAAAGAGTTTCACTTGTCGGAAACCAGTTACGTTTGAGGTTTTATATGGGGGGTGCAGTATGATGTCTCAAGAGATGTTTTTTGGGAGCCTACAACTGCAGGTTGATAAAATAATGCACCTCCAAAATCATTATGAATCTAATTTGGTTGTAGTCTGTAGTTTCACGAGGACAGAACTTCCACGCCATCATAGAAAGCTGTGAATATAATAACATATAAGGTGATGAAGGTGAAATGTTGAAACAAGCAAGAGTGTGGCACGACGAGATGTCAAATTCGGGATGGATCCATTCCAGGACATCCATCCTCTGTGACATCTGAAGGGTTTATCCAGTTTGACCAGCTACACGAACATGGTGGACTGCAGCTATCGGAAGAAACAACAACAACACACGGTTCTTTTCAGAGCCGACCAACACTTTGTAAAATATATTGACATGACATGACATGACAGTTTATTAATAAGTATAAGTTCTCCAAACATTCACCAATTCATCTTTAAAAAGGGCACATTGTCACATAACACATCAATTAGAAAATTACAAACAACTTAACATTATCATGTTTTATCAATAAATACAATAATCTGCCAAATAATATTTCATACAAAGGTTTTCATGATCATTAATACTATGCCAATATTATAATAAAGTAGTTTGATATAGCTATTTTTAATCCACATAAAACAATCTCTAATATTGTTAACATGTAAAATATTAACAACAGGAATAATTTATAACAAATAAAATATTGCATGGTTTCACAATAAGTACAAAGAACATATTTCCGAAAGGGAGCATCCATGGCGTAATGCCCCCCTAAATACGCCATTTTAAGATTATAACCAAAATGGATCAGAATTAAATCCCATAAAATATTTATCAAGACCTTTATACAGTCTTTCATACCGCTGACATTATTGATGTTTAAAACTGTTGAACCATTCAGTAATTGCATGGCAAGCACACGTGTTAACTACATTTTTTAATTCACCTGTCACTGTTTATAATAAAGCTCACTTATTATTTTCAGGAAATAAAACAATATTTTGTTTGCAAAACAAGATGTTTGTTAAAACACAAAACAAATTATTACATGTATTGTATCAAAGCTTTGATGAATTGCCTCTGATAAACAATATAAAAAATGCACCAGTATTTACACAAACCAATAGTCGTAATAAAAACCCCACTTACTGTCAACACTGAATTTAAGGTAATCTTATTTAATTAAATATCGCATATAGTATTAACTTTTTTACAATTATTATTGAAATATGAATTATGATCTATCCCCAAGTCTTGAGGTAACCATAAGTGGCGCCACCTACCGGAGTATTCGGTGGAACTAATGTATACACGCAAAAACGAGTGAATTTCTTGTACATTTTGATTGATAAAAGACAGTAAATGTAATTGTTTGACCACGTGATAAGTGTATATGTGTAGAATGGATGTTGTAGATATGTGATGTGAAGTTTGGTGACTGTAGGTGACCGTTATCATGGATTTTTTCGAGGTGCGAGCCTAAACTGCAAAAGTACCAGCAATTTATCTAGATTTTCCACTGGGTAGTCGGAACTTCGTATCATGAATTAATTAATTTTAATAAGCGACAACGTTACACATGACATGGAAATTTTTGTGAAGCTCACTCGACGCCGCCGCCGCCGCGGTACGGGTTTGTTGTGAAGACACTGGTTGAACGCCAGCGCCTTGTGTCATATCCCGCTACTCATTGCTTGCTTGAATGCCGGATGGCCCCCTCCAATACAAAATCCTGCCTACGGCGCAGAAGTCGTATGCGCACGAGCGGAAATAGATAACCGATATAATAAACATTTGGTCCCTGAAATATTTGGTAGATTTTGACCTATGACCTTTAAGTTTACGTATTGTGTAGTGATGAAACTCGCGAGAGGAAACAAATATACCAAATATTTAATTAGGCTACATACACGAAACGTTTGGTCTGAAATATTTGACTGCTACGTTGCCAGTTGTCGCTGTGAATGTAAGCTTGCTTTTGTCTTGATAATATCATCACACATGAACTGTGTTATTAATGCAATATATGAATAATTAATTGGGGCCAATGACAATGTCACTGCAATTACTGAATTAGCCTACATTTAAGAATATGGGAACGATTGTTTTTTGCTGTTATATAGTTCGTGTTCATTATAAATTGATAACTGTAATTATGCACACGATTGTGCATAGTTAAGTTCAATTAAAAGTTGTAGGCTGCATGCATCAACTAATTTTGACAATAATAACAAATAATGAATTTACTAAGGATAGTATTACTATTAGGATATTATAATTACTATACTGGGCAAAATCTATAGATTCACCGTCTGGTGGTGTTTGTTTTGTACTGACACTTGAATTGGGAGAGAATATGTGTATGTATTAGTCATGACTGAATGTGTACAATTTATTTAAAAAAAAAGGCCAAGTGGCCCTGAAGTCCTTTGGACTAATACGTCTATATGTGACCCCGGCTGACCAAATGAGTGATAAGTCGAACAAATTGTAACATTGTTTTCTTACATCCTTGTAAAGGTTTGGTAGGGTGCTTTACACGGTTTCAAAAATTATGACTGCTACAAAAATTGGCGAAGTTATGGAGCATTGAACATGGTAGGGGTCAAAAAGTGAAAATGAAGAAAACGGCTGTTGAAATTATATATGCAAATGGATTGCATGGAAATATTACATGCACAACATTCAAATGTGGCACACAGTATGTAATATGTATGTTATGTTGCAATGATACACTGGAAGTACAAATGTGCTGCTACAAAGACTTATCAAGTTATGCCAGATTATGTATTTATGTGTAAAACTATGAGGACAGATTATTTGAGAGCAACAGGTAGACTCACTGTTTGACACAGTTTAAAACCTACAGGCAACTGTCCAGTTTAACAGGGGTCTAGTGGTTTAATGCTGTCTGTTGACACAAGCTTCTGCCAGTGACCAATTACAGATTAGTCACAGTTTCCATCAAACAATAGCAGGCAGAGAATCTTAGCTCCACAGCTGGGTGTAATACACAACAAGTTATAAATATAGCTACTCTGAGGTAGACAATTAGTTTTAGTTAGCAAATTTAGCATTTTAGGGGACCTTTGGTGCCTTTAGAATGAATCAATCAAATACAGATTTATTGTGTATAGTGGCACTACCACATCATTGAAATGTCTATGAAAAATTTAAGAAAAAGTTACTGAAAAGTTTTTGAAAAAATAAAAAATGGGTCAGCTGGACGGTGATAGACCGTTTGAAATTGAAGCCTTTGTAAAACTTTTGTCTCGACTTCACCGAAGGCGGTGTCCTGCTGTCAGAACTTCGAAGGTGTTACTCACCTAACTTACAAATATATAGGGAGCTAATGGAGAGGCCCATCATAATCCATAGCACTACAAAATGAAGTATCTGAAAGTCACATTTCATATACTGAGTCTGAGTGACACATCTCGTACTGTCTCTCTGCACTGTCGCAATGTCCAATAGTTTCCTATCACAACCCTCGTGTACAATATACCAAAGCTATATATCCAACACCACAACATATGTACTTCTTCTTCTTCTTATGTACAGCTCAGAACTCTGTATCAGCCACATGTATGTGGCTAGAGTATTGTCGAGCTTGGGTGGGCCGTCGCAAGTAGCGGGTGGTGTAGCGGGTGGTGTAGCGTTGGTTTGGGTCTATTGCTTATTTTGTGACGTTTAGGCAGATCAGAAGACTCTATAGTCGGGGTGCCTATAGCTTTGCCTTTGTGGGCGTAGATTACTTTAGGCAGGCGAGAGGAGATGTATTATCATTGGATAGGTAATTGAATAAACTTTCAGATGAATGCAACTTGTAGCAGCAGAAAATGAAGCATACAAAAGTTACACCGCAAACAATGACATGCATTCTCAAAATGTGATTAATTCAAAAATTAGCGCTATATAATAGTAGTTTGTCAAAATGTAAACAAACTCAAAGACAGTTGCAGCTTACTGTCCACCAAGCAGTAGCAGAGCAGTTTTATAATAATAATAATCCACAAGTTAAGTGGCAGTGATCTTCCTTTTATCATTCATGTGATGTTTATTGTGAGCAGGGTGGACAAATGGTTATCATACGTAGACAGGTGCAGAAAGAAACTGAAATTTTCTATAAAAAGAACATGTTTTCCTATCAATGGCATGTACAAGTATTTCCTATTGTTGCTGTTTCTTCTGGGCAGAAACAGTTTCTGCCCGGCATAAATCAAACAACCCTGTAGGTAATTATTAATCAAATGTTTTTTGGTGAATCATAGTTACAGATCATTAAGGGTTATGATGGAAGTAAAATGTTTACATGTTTACTGTTCACTGAAAAAAAACAGCTCCACAGAACTAATTATAATTATTGTTAAGATGTTTAACCTAGTTCCATTATCTGACATTGTGCCAACATATTGGTGTATTGGGATCATTAAGCCTATATAATTATTATATAAACATAGCAGCAAACACTGGGACAGTGTGACTGCTGCCTGGCTAAATGGATGCAATGGTGCTTTGAAGTTAGTTCTTCTGCCAACTATCTTATTCACACAAGCCTATAGGTTTAGTAGCTGCCAGCACACTACTGAGCCTAAACTACCATGCAGGTGTGAAAAACGTGCTGATGTATTTGAACTTGATCCACTAATTAACTGTCCACCAAGCAGTAGCAGAGCAGTTTTATAATAATAATAATCCACAAGTTAAGTGGTAGTGATCTTCCTTTTATCATTCATGTGATGTTTATTGTGAGAAGGGCGGACAAATGGTTATCATACGTAGACAGGTACAGAAAGAAACTAAAATTTTCTATAAAAAGAACCACATACCTAAACAAAGCGAATGTAATAGGTGAAGAACAGGCAGTGTTCAGATAGGGGTATTGGTTGAATTGTACTTGTCTTGACACAAAAGGCTTTATTGTGCCTTAACTATGTCAACTCTTCTAATGGTTGACATTTGGTTGTTTCAGGTGTCAACTATATTGTGAATCTGTAATTATTAGTCTATATTGATACAATTGATTTACACAGTACCATGTCTACACAAGGCATGGCAAGCGTAAACAGAACAGTAGAATGCATTTGATATAAATAAAATGTAGGATATTTCACTATATAATTGTCCAGAATATTAATTTTCTATGTTTGTCACCTACAGGTGACAGAATATTAATTTTCTATGTTTGTCACCTACAGGTTTCTACAGACAATACATCTTTAACCAATAGACACCACAGTCACATCATTTTATAATTAAATGGACATCAAAATAATCACAACTTGCAATTATAGAAAATCAATAGTTTTGAAGATACAGTTTTAAAGTGTTAGGCAACTGTTCAGTCTAACAGGGGTGAAGTGTGTCTACTCTGCCTGGGTGCTGTGACCAATTAAAGATTAGTCAAGGTCTCAACGGAATGGGCTGTAGAGATTAGTCACATCTGTTGATTTTGTGGAACAATACACAACATCTAATGTTGGGGGTGGTCTCAAGGGCCTTCTCAAAACCACATCACTAGATAATGTAAACCTTTTGCACTTTGGGGGCCCCTTAGGTGCCCTTAGAATGATTCAATCAAATACAGATTTCTTGTATATAGTGGCAACACCCTAAGCATAACAGGCAGTCTTAGTATCAGATTAAGACCAGTCTCAAACCTTATGTGTACAGCTCAGAACTCTGTATCAGCCACATGTATGTGGCTAGAGTATTGTCGACTCAGCCTAAGCCTAAGCTTAAACAAAGTGGAAGAAGTGTTGCAGCGGGGGGGGGGGCATGGATGTCATGCAAGTGTCAGTCACTGAGTCAGTGACACTGACAGTCAGTGAACACGCTAGAGCCTAGCCCTAGGCTATCCGTGTGTGGGCCACAGAATGATAGATCAGATGGGTACAGCGACCACGTCCAACCATAGCTCTAACCCTGCAGGTGTACATATAAAATACATTAGTACAATGCAAATGGGAATTCTAATATCATTCGGAACTTACAGTCACCTGGGCACGCTGCAACATCCAATGACCGAATATTTCAGTAAGCTTGCGGGGAAATTTGCACGTCTTGTCTTGTCTTGGTTGAGTACTGGCCAACACTCCTTAGGAGTCATACGGTCAGGGTTGGGTGAGCATGCTAGGTTATTAGTCGTGTATTAATGCTTGTCTGAATTTCTGTGGCTCTGTAATGTTGACTATTGCATCTGGTAGGGAATTCCAATCTTTTATTGTTCGGGGGAAATAGGAAAATTTATAACAGTTCTTGCTGGTGTGGATAGTGTTGAATGCTTTGGTATTTAGATGCCGTGATAGGCGTTGTACAGGCTGGAGGAGGTTTTCAACAGGCAAGGTTAGGTGGCCATAAATGGCTTTGTGCAATATGGCGAGGCGTCTGTTTGTTCGTCTGTTTGTTAGTTGTTCTAGGTTTATTTTTGTTAACATTTGTGACACGCAACCAGTTTCTCGGGATGTATAGTCGTTAAGGCAGAAGCGAGCTGCCCGTCTTTGGACCATTTCTATTTTGTTGATGAGGACTTGGGTATGGGGGTCCCACACGGATGCTGAATAGTCTAGGAGTGGTCGGACAAGGGTTGTGTAGGCACTTGTTTTAATGTTTTGGGGGCACGAGTAGAGGTTGCGTCTGATAAATGCTAGGGTACGGTTTGCTGAGGCTGTAATCTGATGGATGTGTTTGTTTCAGGTGAGATCTTTGGTGATACATACTCCTAGATAGGGATGACTGTCGGTTTCCTGTAGTGTTGCGTTTCCTAGAGTATAATTAAAATGTTTTCCGTTTCTTGCATGGGTTAGTCTCATCACAAAGCATTTTTTTGGTTAAAGTGCATCTGCCAGTCGTGTTCCCATTTTGCTAACTCATTTAGGTCTTTCTGTAGTTCTTGTGAGTCGGACTGATTATTGATTTCTCTATAGAGGACACAGTCATCTGCAAAAAGACGGACTGTGGAGCGGATCTTGTCAGGTAAGTCATTGATGTATATCAGGAAGAGAAGCGGTCCCAATACCGTGCCTTGCGGTACACCTGATGTAACATTTGTCCTGGTGGAATGTTCTCCACCGACCACCACTCTCTGTTCACGGCACTTGAGAAAGTTAGAGATTCAGGCGTGTTTTGTTGTGGATGCCATATCTCTTTAATTTATTTAGGAGCCGGTTGTGGGGAACGGTGTCGAATGCTTTTGAGAAGTCCATTATTATCATGTCCACTCGTTGCGAAGCCAGTACAAGCAGAGCCTGCGTAATAGTACAACACAGCCAGCCGACTCGACAACAAGACAAGATGGTGGGAGCATCCGTCAAACCACCAGACACTTTAGAAGTGACGATGACTGGCAACCCAGCGCACTCGTGGGAAAAATGGAAGAGGAGATTCCGGATCTACCTCCAAGCCACAGGGTCAACCGACAAGCCAGGAGAACAAAAAGTAGGGCTACTACTTCATCATATTGGTGAAAACGGAATCGAAATTTTCACAAATTTCACGTTTTTGCCTGAAGAGAACAAAAACAATTATGACACTGTTGTTACGAAATATGACCAATACTTCACGAAACGTGACCCGCAGTTAATTTTGCGAGAAAAGTACTGGTATCATTTGAAACGTGAACCAGGACAGACAATTGATTCGTGGGTAAACACTGCGCGAGAGAGCAAATGAGTGCAAGTTTCCTCCTGAATTTCACGAGCAGGCAGTGAGAGACAAACTAACATTTGCGTGCACTGAAGACAGCGTCAAACTAAAACTGTATGATGCAGGCGCAGACTTATCGTTGGACAAACCCGTCCAAATACTCTCGTTGAAGGAAGCTACATACCGCGAGCTGAGAGTCGAAAACCGCAAACATCGAGTACGTCAAGCGTAAACAAGGATACGTGTCAAAACGCACAACGCAGTTTGTCGACCAGCGAAATAAACACACTCCAAAAGTAAACAAGAGATGTGGTTACTGCAATACGCATCACGTCTATGGGAAAAAGAACTGCCCAGCTGCCAAAAATAAATGTCGGTTATGCCAGAAAACCGGACATTTTCAAGTCGTTTGTCGGAGTGCGCGACGCGTCAACGAGGTCACAGGTCATGATGACGTAACACCGACAACTGCATCAACGTTCGTTGGAGGAATTGATGAGCTTAGTGTCGATGCACATCCTGATCCAGGGTGGCATATACAGCTGTGCGCAGGCGAGGAGAAACTTCAATGGTGTATTGATACTGGTGCCCAGGTATCGATCATGCCAAAACAAGTTTATCAACCGTCTTTCGGTGAACTGTTAGAGACTGACAGAGTTCTCATCGGAGCTGGAGACACACAACTCGACACTGTGGGATTTGTCAATATGTTACTTGTTCATGATACAACGCAAATCACAGAACAAGTGTACATTGTCAAGGATGCGTCAAAGCTACTACTGGGAGTACCAGGGATACTTAAATCTTGTTAAATCTTGATACGCAAACTGGGTCTCATACATGACCTCCCAGGTACATACAGTATTAAAGCTGTCAACGTAGCTGATCTATCACCACCTGTGAGTAAGCAGAGTGTGGTAAACGAATACCCGAAGTTGTTTTCCGGTTTGGGGAAACTACAAGGGGAACACACAATTCACTTGAAAGAGAACGCGACGACATTCTGTCTTGCCACACCAAGGAGAGTGCCTCTCCCGCTGATGAAAAAGGTGAAAGACGAGATCGACCGAATGGTAGATAGTGAAGTGATCGAACCAGTGAATGACCCGACCGACTGGTGTGCTCCAATCGTTGCAGTTCCAAAACCTTCAGGTGCTGTCAGAATATGTGTAGACTTGACGAAACTGAATGAATCAGTGCGTCGAGAATACTACATCATTCCGAAAGTTGAAACAACACTTGGCAGCATTGCAGAAGGAACAGTCTACTCCAAACTTGATGCAAACTCAGGATTTCATCAAATCATGCTCAGTGACGAGAGTGCTAAGCTGACAACTTTCATAACGCCATACGGCAGATACATGTTCCGACGACTTCCTTTCGGGATATCCTCGGCTCCGGAGTATTTCCAGAAGCGTATGGACCGTGAACTGTCGGGGCTCAACGGAGTCGTTTGTCATCTGGACGACATACTTGTTGTCGGACGCGACCAACGCGAACATGATCAGAGGCTGAAAGCTGTTCTCGACAGACTGACAAAGAGTGGTCTGACGCTCAATCTGGAGAAATGCGTCTTCTCACAGACCAAACTATCGTATCTCGGACAGATCATAGACAACCATGGAATCTACAAAGATCCAGCTAAAGTGAAAGCGATCGTTGAGATGGCTGAGCTAACATACATTGCGGATCTCCGACGATTTCTGGGAATGGTAAATCAGCTCATGAAATTCTGTCCGAACTTAGCAGAGATTACACATCCGCTAAGAGAGCTGCTTAAGAAGAAGAATGCATGGCTATGGGGCCAGACACAGCAGCGAGCCTTCAAAGACCTGAAATCGGAACTGGCATCTGAAAGAGTACTTGCCATGTATGGCACCGAAAAAGAAACAGTTGTCTCGGCGGACGCCAGCAGCTTCGGTCTTGGAACTGTGTTACTACAACAACAGTCTTCAGGGGAGATGCGACCCATTGCATTTGCAAGTAGATCAATGACCGAGACCGAATGTCGTTACGCCCAGATAAAAAAAAGAGGCGTTGGCAACCACATAGGCACTCGAACACTGGTCTGACCTTCTCATCGGCATGCAATTCAAGGTGGAGACGGACCACAAACCGCTCGTTCCTCTACTAAGCTTCTGCACGAACTTCCTGTACGTATTCAACGTTTCAATATGCGCCTGATGAGGTATACGTTCAGCATTGACCATGTTCCAGGACATTATTTTATAATATATATATATATATATAGACATATATATAAACATATATATACATACATAACGCCCAAATAAATGAAAACGCGACAGTCGTAGCTGGTGCTAAATACATTTCCCTAGATACGCCCACGCGCAGAAACGTCATCCGAATATAATTTAACACCCGGATAAATGTAAGCGCGACAACGGCCCAGTGCAGGTGTTTTTAAAACAACGTCGCCATCTGGTGGACCCATACGTAATTAACGAGGTGACATCATAGCCTCGAGTTGCGCCTGACTGAGTGAGTAGGCCAGTCAACGTCAGTTGATTACCGAGTACGGTCGTGGAAATTGGTTGTGACGATGATGAATCAATCTGGAATGGCTCTCAGACCTGAAACTGCTATCATAAACCCTGTGAGTACGCGGAACAATAAGCACAGACAATGGTCGGGGAAACCCTGGTTACGCGTACGGGATAATCCGAAGTTGGTCTACTAGTACTAGTACTACGAAGTCTGAGTACTGTATCTGTATGTTGAGTCGTAACCAGCGCAGGTGCTTTGCGTCGCTTCAACATTGATTGACAATACCAATCGGTGTATTTGATCGCTGATAACAGTTGGCACAGTAAACATCTTGGTCGTGAATTTGCAGTAGAATACACATGATATTTCGTTGCTCTCGTTTCACTTTCAGTATTATGAGTATATTGGAATGCCAGACAACTCGGCCCACGGACAACTCGGCCCGGGCCGAGTCGTCTCGAAACATCTCGGCCCCATCCTGAGACAACTCGACCCCCATCCTGAAACAACTCGGCCCCCGCAGGTCGGCTCGATGAAAAATGTCTCGAGACGATAAATATTTAACAGAATTATTTATTCATATTTAAACTAACTAAGCCACCCAACGGTCTTTGATCAGAGTTTTTCACCAGATCGCATGAATGTTCAGTTATTCACACGTACTCCGAGAGTACGTAGCATATGCCAATTACCCCGTTGTGTCGTTTCATAGATCAAAACACACACATAGGGTGTTTGAACTTCAGCACTTTCTGACAAAACTGGTTTACCTTCCCTTTGAAGACGAGTACATGAATTAAAATAGCTCAAAGTCGATAGTTACTGAGCAGATCTTGAGCGTCAGTTTTGCACAAACCAAGTTCGAAACAGCAATAAGACTCGTATATTGACTGACTGATTGACCTCTCAAATCACCTATTTTGATCATGAAGATTTTTAAAGATGTTGTTGAAAAAATCACTATAATTGTAGTTGTTGTTCTCCACATGAATCCCCGTCGTCATGGGGTGAGACTGGCCATGGGGTGAGACTGGCCATGGTTCCGTTCCTTTTTGCTCATCATATATATTTTACAGATTCTACCTCTCATAGTTTGTCGTTACCAAGATAAAACTTGGAAATTTAACATTCTTACAACTCTTGTTTCTAATTATCATGACCATACTCTTTTTGGCATTGTACCTTATGTCATGAGATAATCCATATTGATCACAGACGATGAGAATGATCTGTAATCCCCTGCTGGATGGACCAAATACTATACGATCATAAGCATACATAATATTAATTACACAATTATATCCTACATAACTTACTACATTGCAACCATTATGTACAGTGGATAAACCATCGACGTAAACACTAAACAAATCAGACCTGGGGCCGAGTACATTTTTATGAGTACGAGTACTTTGACGATGGACGAGTACGAGTACATTGCTAAAAGCTGAGTACGAGTACATTCTCACGAGTACAAGTACATTTTTTTAAATATAAATATTAAATAACGTATCGTAAAATCGACAATTTTGTGGATCTCTCTGCAATGTAGGCATGTGGTATCACTGTCATGATATATCTAGGGGCAATATTGAGTCACCGACCAACTAGGCACACGTAAACCAATCATAAAGTACGATTGACATTTGAGAAAAAAACTTAGCCAATCAAGTTGATATCTGTCTTTAATGATCACAAATGAGTGGGTAAAAGAGACTGACCAGTGGATACCCCCCCCCAGCCAATCATTTGAACTTTGCTGGTTGTCTCCAGGTTAAGCATGTAAAACAAAGCAACCAACAGGAGGATTTGTTACCTGGCATCCCACTGGCTACATGTCTTTGTTTAGCATTTCTCTTATCTCTGCTCCCTCAGTGCTTGTTCTCTCTGACCTAGACTATCATGCCACATGGCTTCACTGGTGTCACACTAAGTTGGCGCCGGATTATATTAGTGTAGGGTGACATCTGACTTGAGCCACCTTACTTCTACAGAGGAAGACTGGCAGTTCTTGTTCTAAGCAGTTAGCACTGTCGGCCAGTGCCAAGTGGCATGGTCTCCAGACTACATTAAATGCATTCCCTGTCTAACAGGTGGGTTAACTGCTACTAGTAGTTGGCTCTTTATGGACATCCTGGTGGCTTGATTAAACTGTTTTATGGCCTGAACTGATAGCCTACAATTATTGTTTGCTTAACAAGGTGTTTCTGACTGGGGAAAGATGCTGCCTGTTGCCATTTTAGGGTATCATAGTCAATAACTACCCACTAGTCCGCTAGTCCGTACACTAGTAAAGATTACGGCGGACTAGTAAACCCGGCCTACCAACTAGTCCGGTGTGACGCTTACATTTATCCGGCGTTAAATAATATCCGGGTGACGTTTCTGCGCGTGCGCGAGCCATTTGTTGTCATTAGTTGCCATTGGGTACGCTTACGCTTCCCACCCCGCGGCACCCCCGTTAAATAATATCCGAGTAGTGTTTCTGCGCATGCGCGAGTCAGTCATTTCCGTTTACCGCTTAAACTGGCAGTATGAGTTGTGTTAAAAGGAACGCAGAAATGTTTTACGAGCAGCTCATGCACTACATTAACAATGGCGTACACCATCCAGCGGTTGCAAACAATGACAGCAGGAAGAGAAGGATACGCTATGCGGCATCGAAGTATGTCACAAAAGGTGCGTTACAAAGGCAATTTAAAGTGTATCTAAGGCTAAGCTAAATCGAAGTCAAGTCCAGATGACCTTAAAATTAATAACTAAGCTTACATTATCTAAGGTCATCATCAAACGTTCTACACCGTTATCGGTTATGGCGTTAATATTGAATGATGTTGTCATTTGCAACGTAAAATATTATATTGGGTAGCATTAGTTTGTTTAAGATCTTATGCCTACATTCTCTCATTAGTCATTAGCCATGCCAGGATGTCAATGTAATAGTATTGATAGGCTTAACATTGGATAGTGCATGCAGCATAATCATGTGTTCTGCAAGTCTTAATTTACTTTTGTAACAACATGTGTATATATACATATATATAAACCTACCACATCATATGCACTATGTTTTAGTCGCCAATCTTCTGTCCATGCAGTATCCATCTGTGAAAGAGCCAACTGGTGCTTAAAGGTAAGTTCCAATAATATAGCTGAGTGTGTTCTTGGATATCCTAACAGCAAAAAAGTTTTTAAGGGAAACATTACACATTCTGCACAAAAGCTGTTCATTCGTTTCAACCATTCAGCATGCATTGAGAGAAGCTGCACAGCACGATGTTTCGTATAATATTGCACACTTATGTTAATGAATGTATTTTTTTATGATTGTAGGGCAACTGGACTAACTGGGAACATGCAGTCAGAAGATGGATGTGACATCACTTATAATGGCTATTCAGTTCAAACCTCAAGACACACATTACTTAAGTGCACTGATAAACAGTTATATTTTTTTATTATTTAATGACCTCAATTGCGAGGTGGCTGTATTACTGAGGTTACCGTAAAGCGAGGGTTGACTGTATGTATTATTTATAGGTGGACAACTTATGTCTGATACATCATAACAAATACACCAAGAATCATATTATATGTATGTGTTATGACAATTATGACATTTCTAGGAGTTGCATAGTCTGTAATGTCTTCCATTGCATACTCCAGGAGATACACTTGACTAATGTAAAAACAACAATAGTCAAGTAACATGAACAATCAATGAATGTTTGTATCATATGCATACAGTGTATATGCAGGTATATGCAGCAAACTACTTTTTTTAGTATTACGTATGTAATACTATATATGTCATATTCTGCAGGTTTTTTTAAAATATATTTATTATACTAATTTGTAACTCTGATGAGCCTTCCTTCCTCATTTGGACAATTTCTCAACAACGTTTGAATTGAATATAATTGATGTATGGTCCAGCATATTACATTTTGTTTGCATAAACTGTTCATATTAAAGCATACATTTGCGTAGTTGTCTACAAAAAAACTAGCCACAATTGTTGCTCTCCTCTTCTTTCCGTGGGCCATGGTGAGGCTGACCTTGATTTCTGGGTTTTCCTTTCTTTTCTGTTTCATAACGCTAAACCGGACAAGTCTCACCTCTGGTCTTCCAGCACCAGCCAGTCATCGAGAGATCACTTTTGGATGCTCAGGCAAAACGACAGTGCCCATAAACTGCTGGGTTTCCTGGGTTTTCATCGTTGGCGTTCGCCCATTACTCGGTCGCTGGATCATGGTCGGGATTTCGACGTTCGCTGGAGGATGCGTTCCGGCACCGCCCGGCGGCATCACATCGTTAACTCCAGGAACCGGTCGAAGCCAGCCAACCGGCGCGCCTGCGCCGGGCGAAATCTTTAACTGAACAACTCGCCGACTGACCGGCACCTTCCTCAGGTTATTCATTCAACTGTTCACCAGGCTGCAGCAGGTCTGCTATTCTCCTTCCGAAGTCACATTAAATACTGTTATTATTATTAGTACGCCATAGCATATATATGCACAATTGCTTTATATATATATATAATTGTGACATAAATTATAAAATGTTTGATTCCCACAGACATAAACAATATCCTCTCCACGCACACGTCACGTGACTTACTCTTATACTTGGTTATAAATATGAAACAGGAAATTATTATTATGTACTCTAACTATATGGATCGTGTTTCGACAACAAACGAAACATATTTAACTACTAAATCATATTTATCACCACCTGATCTACTGGTGCCAAATAGTATGCCTTACATATGCACATAAACATCACCCGGATAAAATGTAACGCCCGGATAAATGTAAACGCGACAGTCGTAGGTAGCGTTAAATATATTCCCCTAGATACGCGCACGCGCAGAAACGTCACCCGGATATTATTTAACGCCCGGATAAATGTAAGCGCGACACCGGCTGTCTAGTAAAAATCAGCGTGTTGCGTGGCGCCACCAACCGTACAATTGACAAAGTAAATCTTCACCTAATGTGAATCGACAGTGAAACGGTACTTTTGATTGGTTGTTGTGTGACATAGAAATCTGAAACGACCGTTTTGTTTGGCTTAGCATATCATGTAGAGGGGTACCGGCTAATGAGCGCAATTGGCGTCCATTTTCGCGTCTGTTTTCTAATCTATTTTCAAATGCGCGGATTTCGAATACGGTTCACATCTTCAGTTCTACATCAATTATTTTGTTAATTCATTACTAATTATTTTGTTACGTTTACGCACGATGCATCGTTATTTAACTGGGGTTGCAAAACCAGAAGTTAAACGCAAGGTGGAAAAGCGAGAACGGGACACGCTGTACGACCAGCAGAAACGACAGCGTGGCTATTTGAAGGTTTGGGAACGAGACCACACTTGGCTGTCCTACGATGACGACAACGATTTGATGTTTTGCAAAGTGTGCAGGACACACAACGTAACTGGTGTCTGTGGCAAGAATGCGTTCTTGACTGGCGCGGACAACTTTCGTCCAGACTCGCTACGCGCACACAGTACAAGCGAGGCGCACACACGAGCTGTCTTCCGGCAAACTGCGTTCGAAGCCCGTCCCGGCACTGCACCTGCCCACCGAGCCATCCAAGCGCTGAACACGGCCACCATGGACCGTCTGACGCATTTGTTTAGGTAATTATGTTGCCCATGTGATATAATGTTATAAAATGTAAAAAAAATATTGTGTTTGATTGTACTTTGTTAGGGTTAGCACTATATGGTTTAAATTATTATCCCTCATTTCTCTGTTATCTCTCATTTCAAGCGTGCCGTGCAGTAAACAATGCCATAGGAAATTATTAATTTGCATTTGATGTAGATCTGTGTTATAACTTGCCTGGATCTTCGGGTTCAAAAGTAATACTATTTAGTGTTGTATTTCCCGCCTTTATGCATCATATTTTTGGTTTTGAGAACGTGGCTTGTCTTGTGATTTTTGTGCTTTTATTAAAATTTAAACCTGCCCATCTTCAAATCTTCGTCAAGTTTTGTTTTGAAAGCGAGGATGTTTTAGTATTCACTGTTTGCTGAGGAAGGTTGTTATGTTGTGACTATACTCAGTATTTACTTAATACTATGATATTTAATATTTCCTGCATTGGATGTTTCAGGACTTGTCACGCGATAGCAAAGCACCGGCGTCCGTTCACAGATTATGTGTGGCAGTGTACCCTGGACGCACAGAAGGGCCTTGATGTGGGGAACACTTATCGGAATGACAAGGCATGCAAGCAGTTCGTGCGTGCCATCGCTGAGGTTGAGCGCCGTCACCTCGCACAGCACCTGGAGAGTGCTCACTTTCTCGCCCTCATCAGTGACGGTACGACAGATTCGTCCATCACGGAAGCGGAGATAGTGTACGTGAGGTATGCAGTGAATGGTGTCGTCTCTACTGCCTTCGCTGGTATTGAGAACGTCGGCAAGGCAGATGCTCCGTCAATCAAGCGGGCAATTGACGGTGTCGTGGAGCGCTACCTCCACATCCCGAAAGAGACACTCATGAAGCTTGTCGGATTCGGCAGTGATGGCGCCGCTGTTATGACCGGATCAGCCAACGGTGTCGCCACGCTCTTCCGAAATGAGCAGCCGTGTCTGCAAGCAATCCACTGCTATGCGCATCGCCTGGAACTTGCATATAAGGACGCATTGTGTCGGTTGCCCATGTACACAAAGTTGAGCGGTCTCCTCCTGAGCCTCTACTTGTTCTACCATCACTCGCCACTGAACCGTAGCAACTTGAAGGCAGCATTCGACACATTGTCTCTGCCATGTGCCCTTCCACCACGTGTCGGTGGCAC
This sequence comes from Paraescarpia echinospica, assembly GCA_020002185.1. Classification (NCBI taxonomy): domain Eukaryota; kingdom Metazoa; phylum Annelida; class Polychaeta; order Sabellida; family Siboglinidae; genus Paraescarpia; species Paraescarpia echinospica. The sequence goes on from CM034542.1 coordinate 48,802,896, forward strand.
TCGCTGGTTGCCACATCTGCTGAAGGCACTGCAGGCCCTTGTGAAGGGATATCCAGCATATGTCCTGCATCTGACGCAGATGCAAGTGCCCGGGGGCTCCGGAGATGCCAAGGCAAAGGCCATTGGCTTATTGGCGACACTGCACCGACGAGACATCATCGAGATGGCACACTTCTTTCTCGATGTGCTGTTTGTTCTGAGCAAGCTGTCGCTGGTGGCTCAGACAGTGACTGCGACAGTTGCTGATGTACATGCCACGCTGACATCCGTTGTGGCCACCCTTGTCATGTACAAGGCGACCACAACTGCCAAGGAGCGTGCCCTGGCGCGCATGGAAGACTTCCATGGTGAGACACTCACAGGTGCTGTCTTCGCCAAGCAGACCCGACTGCAGATCTTGGGCAACCTGGTCAGCTGTCTGGAGGGTCGCTTCGTTGACAGCAATTCGGACGTTGTGCGTGCATCATCAATCGTTAGCTTCAAGCTGTGGCCTGAAGCTGCAGGTGATTATGGAAATGACGCTGTGGCCACACTCAACAACCATTTTGGCCCTGTGCTTCGCGACGCTGGCATCGATACTGCCAGTGTGGAGACGGAGTGGACACTTCTGAAGATGATCCTGTATGAACAGTCCCCAGACGTGCGACAGCTGACATGGTCTAGTGTCAATCCAGCCCACCAGGCAGAGTATGGAAACATACTTGGGCTTGTTGACGCCATTCTGACTCTGCCAGCCAGCTCGGCTGATGCGGAGAGAGGCTTCAGTCAGCTGAAGCTGACGAAGAGCAGCATCCGGTCAGTCCTGAAGGCAGATCGACTGACTGATCTGTTGACCATTCAGCTGAGTTCACCAGACATCGCTGCATTTGAACCGAAGGAAGCAATCGCGCTGTGGAGTGCTGGTGGAGCCCGGAGGCCAGACACTCAGCCGCTTAGGCCAAGGCCCGACTGTAGTAGTTACACTGACAGCAGTGACACCGACTGTGATGACAGTAGTGCCTCCGACTCTGAGTGACACTGACTGACTGACTGACAGGCAGTGTTAACGCCAGGCCTGGATGACACTGTGTTTCTTTGTGTTTTAAATAAAATTGTTGTGACCTAAATTTGTGCTATGTTTTTTATTTGCAGGACTAGTAAACCTTTTGGCGGACTAGTAAACTTTTGTCTTTACTAGTCCTGCTGTCTAGTAAAATAAATGCTGAAGTTCTACCCCTGGGACTCATGGACTCATGGCTATCAGAGAATGAGGATGTACTATGTGTAGGGATGGCAAGGTGGCATTCTATGTAAAATAACAAAGTATTTAAAAAAATAGTTGAGCATTTCAATATTTCAGGAAAGTTTGATTTTATAACTGCAAACAAATTAATTGTTCCCAGCATATATATTTAACAAGATTGCCATCCAGAGAATTAACTTTAGATGGCAGGTGGACAAGGAAGCCCTTTGGCTTATCGAGAGTCCAACCCTTTTATCTACATATATCCAGCCCTTCTGAGGTATGTGTCGATTTTATTTTTAAACATTCACACTACTAGCACCCACACAATCATCAGATAATCTGTTCCATTCATTCACAGTCCTTTGTGAAAATGAGAACTTTCTCACGTCTAATCTACACTGCTCCTTTACTAATGTAACTTCATGTCCTCTAGTCTTTCTATCTTTCTTAACTGAAAAAAACATTTCTATCAATATTTTCATAACCATTCAATATTTTAAACACTTCTATCTGATCTCCTCTCAATCTCCTGGTCTCTAGTGTTGTTAAACCACATTCTTTTAGGCGTTTTTCATAACTAAGATCCCTCAGTTTTGGTATCATTTTTAGTCGCTCTCCTCTGTACTCTTTCTAGCATATCTATGTCCTTCTTGGGAGTACCTTAAGCCTCCCACGCCTGTATACAATAATATTCTAAATGAGGCCTCACTATTGTTTTTTTGTACAAAAGCATTATTGGTTTCTTTTCTTTATAGCATTTCGGCAAATCATTCAGGATTTGATTTCCCTTTTGAAGCTGCAGTTCCACACACTGCTCTGGAAAAACCTTCATGTCAGCACTAATTGTCAGCCCTAAGTCTTTTTTTTTTTTTCTTTTACGGTAATTACTTGGCTGGATTCCCCATTGTATTTTCTACATATTCGTTCCCATGTCCTGTGTGAAGGCATTTACATTTCCCAAAATTGAACAACATTTGCCACTTTTCAGACCATTTGATCAACATGTCAAGATCATCTTGTAAATGCTGTCTATCCCATCACTTTTAATCTTTCTAAATACGTTTGTATCATCTGCAAATTTCAACACCTTGCTAGCTATATCATCGTCCAAATCGTTTATATATATATTAAGAATAATATAGGTCCCAGTACTGATCCCTGTGGAACCCCACTCAAAACTGATTTCCAGCCTCCCCATCAACAACTACCCGTTGTCTTCTGTCAATCAGCCATTTTTCTATCCAGTTAATTATACCATTTCCTATGCCATGGGCTTTTAGTTTAAGCAGTAATCTCCGATGTGGCACTTTGTTGAAAGCTTTTTGAAAATCTAAGTAGATGATATCTACTGGTGATCCATCATCTACCCACTTAGTGATATCTTCCAAAAAACATAACATATTTGTTAAGCATGACTTCGCTTTTAGAAACCCATGTTGAGATGGGTTTATCAAGTTATGTTTAACAAGAAAATCCACCATGTGATCTTTAATTAGTCTTTCTAATAATTTACAAATCACTGATGTTAAACTCACTGGTCTATAGTTCTCTGACTTGTTTCTCGAACCTTTTTTAAATAACGGTATAATGTTTGCTTCTTTCCATTCTAAAGGAACCACTCCCTCTTCTAATGACAAGTTGAAAACTGTTGCAAGCGTTATGCTAATTTGTTCTACAATTTCCAATAGTAGTTTGGGTGGCATACCATCCACTCCAGGTGATTTATTATCCTTCATAGCCCTTATTTTCTTAGCTACCATTTCCGGGGTTACACTCACAATCCGTCTAATAGTTCGATTCTGCCTTTGAACTTAGCCTCTGGTACTGGCAGTGAACTAGTGTCTTCTCTGATAAACACTGAACTAAAATACTCATTTAGGTCTTCAGCCATTAAGAATCCTTCTGATATTATATTTCCAGCACTATCTCCTAGAGGACCGACCTTATCCTGAACTTTCTGTTTGCTTCGAACATACGCATAAAAACTCTTGCTGTCATGTTTTATATTACAAGCTAATTTATGTTCATAGCTTCTCTTGGAATTTCTAATTTCAGCTGTAGCTTGGTTTAGTGCTTCTTTATAAATGTTGTAGTCTTCGTCATTGCCAGTACGTCTATATGACTTCCACATCATTTGTTTATACTTAATTTTTCTAATGGCTTCTTTCGATAAGTATTTCTTTCTGGTCCGTTTCCTTGTTTTTTGAAGGGAACAAATTTATCTACGATGCACTCTATTTCATTCTTTAAGATATTCCAACATTCTGTTGCTGTCTTATTCTTCAGTGTATTATTCCAGTCTATCTTTGCTAAATATTTCCTCATTTCCTTATATCTTCCTTTGTGGAAATTTCTCCTCAACTGCTTTTATTATTTCTTTCTGATTTTACTTTGATGGTAAAATGTATCTGGTTGTGATCACTACTTCCCAGAGGCTCACATAATTTAACATTGTCAACTAATTCATTCTGTGAGGACAAACTAAGTCTAACACATTCTCCCCTGGTTGGTTCTAGCACATGTTGAGAAAGGAAACTATCTTTGTACTAAAACTAAAAACTTGTGGTCCTCACTCCCCATACTCTGTAGAGATTTCCATTGTATATGCCCGTGGTTAAAATCCCCCATAATAATACAGTCCCGTTTGCTTACTTCCCTTATAGCGTTTTGTATTTTTTTCATTCTCTTCTATGCTTATGTTTGGACTTCGATAAACTAATCCAACCGTTAACGTTGAGTTTCCTGTAACTATGTTACACCAAACAGCTTCTTCGCAATCTGCTTCTCTGTCTAATTTTATTTCATAAGCCTGGATAGATTCTTTAATATATAAAATAACTCCACCTCCCCTTCTTCCTATTCTATCTTTCCTAAACAGTACATATCCTGTTAGTCCCAATTCGGCATCTGATATATCAGTGGTGGCCCACGATTCAAGCTATACCCCATATGTGAGGGTCAATATCTTCTACCATAATGTTTAGTTCATTTCTTTTGTTTACTATACTCCTTGCATGTTTTATGTTAGGCTAGCAGCTCATCTGTGATGTTTTATGTTAGGCTAGCAGCTCATCTGTGATGTTTTATGTTAGGCTAGCAGCTCATCTGTGATGTTTTATGTTAGGCTAGCAGCTCATCTGTGATGTTTTATGTTAGGCTAGCAGCTCATCTGTGGTGTTTTATGTTAGGCTAGCAGCTCATCTGTGATGTTCTTACAAGTTAGGCTAAAGCTCATCTGTGATGTTTCCATGTTGGCCAGTACTCATCTGTGATGTTTTAAGTTAGGCTAGCAGCTCATCTGTGATGTTTTATGTTAGGCTAGCAGCTCATCTGTGATGTTTTATGTTAGGCTAGCAGCTCATCTGTGATGTTTTATGTTAGGCTAGCAGCTCATCTGTGATGTTTTTTTCTTGAAATATGTTGTATATCATGTGGATGGAGAAATCAATTTACCTTAATTTAAGGTGTTTCTAGCCCGTAGCTTGCAGTTTGTGTCCAGAACTGGAAGTTGCATCCATATATTATATCATTGACTATTGTGTTTTGCCAGCTTGATAAAACATAACCTGTTGTTAGTTGGTGAAATGAAAACCTATTGGTGGTGACACATTAAATATTGTTATCTTTCACTTCAAAATTGTTGTGAATATTGTGTTCTGGACAATAAAAATCACTGTTTTCTGTTAATAGCATACACGCCAAGTGCACCGAGACAGTCAAAGGAACATTGTAGTGCAAAACGATTGTTCGCAGCCAGGTACATTAATTCAATCAAATGTTATATTTGTCTTCGATTACGCTGTTGCATTATGTTCAGACTGCACAAGTACTTAGATATACTAAATATTGACAATTATTTCACTCTTGTTTTGAAGTAAGACATCACCATCAAGAGCTAACGAAGGCATCCTATCTCCGACTGTTTCTGAGAGAGAAGACATTGTCACAGTAACAGGTAACAAAACCTTATATTACATTTAGTACTTTGGAAAATGAAATACACCTGCCAGTTTGAATATTGAGGAATATTTTAATCTGGATATTAACATGCTAAGTTGGGATCATAGTAAGTGCATCTCCTCCAATATGCCAATGTCCACTTGCCTCTTTCTAGGTTTCAGTTGCTTCCTTGGACCATAGGCCTCTCTACCAACTGGCGATGAACATAATGATAGTTATTTTCTTACATGTTTTTGATATGCTATGGTTTTCTGGAGGATCTTTTTTCCTTAAGAGAACCCAGTGGTGATCAGATCACCACATGGCACCAGTATAAATGAGTAAATTGTTGTTCCAACTTCCATGAGTGGGTGTAAACTAGTAGCAAATAATTAATTCTAACTATTTTGTTTTAGGAAAAATTTCATCGATAATAAACATGGCACGTCTGCATTCATATCAGCAAAATACATACAAGAGCATAACTCAGTTATCTGGTGATAGGTTTGCAACGCAGAACCCTGTTGCACGTGCAAAGCTTGGAGAAAACAGTGGTTGAAATGATGCAGATGCTGCTCTCTCTGACCAGTGTCAGTCGAGCAGCAGGAGAAGAACTGGAGGGTGTGCTACCGAGTCCCATCAATACACCTAAAGAACTCGGAATGCTTTGTGAAAAACTGGCTGATCCCACCTTCAAGAAGCAACTGGTATATATGTTAATTTTGAGAAAATCAATCCTCATTTTGTCTTGATGCTAAAATCTACATTGATATTAAAATAGTTATATACCAATATTTCTGCAAAGATACAGTGCATTTACTCTAGTGAAGAGTGAATTATCACTACAGCATTGATAGATTATTTAGATATTAAGTGGAGTCAAGTAAGTAACGGTGGTTGGTTGAATCAGCAAAAAATGATTCCAGATGGTTTTAGCATGATAAAAGTACATTGCACTGAAGTAGGTTTGTGCAAACTGCCTTTCATATATGACAGAAGCATATTTTATTTCTGTTCAGTGGTCTTAGAGGTGTTTCATAACAAATATTCATTATCTACTACATTGCAGACGTGCTACTTGTCTTCTCTGGGGGGACACACTGTTGGCGACTTTGTGCGTAGAATGCTGAGGAATGTCGGAACAAATGGCTTATGGTGTGGCTGCAGCCTGAAAGGGAAGAAGGGAAAGATTGCATTTATTCAGCTGTCAGTAGCCAGAGTCATAAACAGTAAGTTTAATTATGTCATAAATGGCCTTTCTTATATAACAAAGTAATTATTGTTGATTTTTGTCTTGTAATTTACAGGGTTCTTCTTCCATTATACGACAAACATCATTTTGATGATGATTCTAGCACTCCGTGAGTCCATGACAGGTTTTCCATTTACCTGCATGGGATCTTACCGATTCCACTGCCTCGGCTGCCGGATTTTGAACCCCTTCCCTTTGAATGACAGTCCAGCACTCTAACTGCTCAACCTCTGCGCCCCATCACACTTAGCTACTTTACTTACTATAATAAATTAATGTTTTCGTACTTTTTTTTATAAAACAAATTGATATATGTTCATGTAGCCTGCTTTTATATAACAGTTTGTTGCACCTTTTTCTCTAGGAGCATGCCTGAAGAATCACCCTAAGGCAAAGGCATCTGATGTGGAGGCCGAAATTGCAGAGAGATTGAAACATGCACCCAAGAAAAGAGGAGGGCCAAAATACAAGGTGATACTGGATTCTGATATACTTTAGCTGTCTTCTTGCAAAAAAATTACTACTCATGTCAGAAACCCTGCAGTATATTTTGGTTCCCCTTGCAATAAGGCTATAGTAAAAGAGAATATTAAGCCCTGCAATGGGTTAGATACTAATCCACCCTATCAACAAATAGTTGTGGTCAACCATAACATGTCTTCTAAGACTAACAAAGTTAATTAACATGGCACGTGTTCATGGCTGGCTCTATGACTTGTCCATTTGTTAGCACGTCTGTGATGCTGATCATCTGTGTATTTCATCAATGCTATCTTATATTTTAAATGAGTTGTAGTTATAAAAATGTTTGACAAAAATGTGTGTTTTCCAATTCAGAGTGACATGCAATGTCGGTGGTGTTATGAGTTTCACCTTGTTTTGAAAACGGACATGGTGCCGCCTTGAGCTGCCACACATTTTGATTTCACACTGGTGTGAGAAACTCATGTCATGATTTTTTAAATCACTGTACTGTACTCTTAATAGAATGAATACTGCTTGTTTTATGGTTAAATATCTTAATTCAACATTATTTTTATGTTCTTCTGTTTAGACACCGGCTCCAAAGAAACGTACCAATGACATCGAGATTGTTGAATCGTCCTCGCCTTCCTCCGAGAGTAACTGAGATGTTTAATGATTTCTTAGGAGCCCAATCTTGGGCTAACGCAGCGGTCTGTGCACATGCATATTGGTAGTTTGTTAATTTATTTTTATCATAGGCAGTTTGGATGAAGTAAATGGAAGGTTCTTCATGGCCGTTTGAAATGCAATTGGGAACACTTTAATAAGTTCATTATAAACTTATTTTAAAGGGTTTTGATATTTACATTTTATACATTTACAAATTATAATAAAGATATATATGTATAGCTAGGTCTGTCAGGGAGTAGTGTAAGTTCTAACGACTTGATACTACACTATATAAGAACTTACCTTTATTTTCTATGCTTAAGTTTCCCTATAGAAACCATTAATTGTGTTGAACGATGCTTTATCTTGGTGTTTTGGTGATTTTTGTAGATGTGTAGACAGCTTAATTGTAATGCCTTTGTTTACTTATGATTGTTGTAATACACTTTATATAATTTCCTTTTGGTGAAATACATCATAATATATCATAACGAACGTGTTGTTGTATTTTTAGACCATCATGTTCACAACTATGTAATATTCTATACTGTACTGTTGTTTGAATATTTAAATGCAATAAAATGTTTCCAGAGCAATGAATTAAAAAGTGTGTTTTAATATAAATCATGATCATGTGTCACCGGTTTGTAAAGTCCCAAAAAAGTGTAGTGTATAATATTATATATAGTACTAAGTTACTCAATTACTTAGCGCACGCGTTTGCGTAATGCCGTAAACTTCTTAAATTTAATTTCTGTTTATTTAAAAAAAACTGCTCGTTAATGGCACGATGCGCAACTTATCTTATGATTTATCGAAGTCAGTGTGATGTCACAATACCGGAAACCGACCAACGGAGACGAAATGCATTAAGGACGAAGAAGACGAGTTCGGGTGAAACATGATCACGTAACCGTGGGTTGGATAGCCGTAGCACGAGGAAAATGTCTACATTGGCGCCACCTAGCGAGTAATACATATATTAAACCTGAACTATTTGATAGGTGGCGCCAATGTAGCGAGTTTTCTTCACGATGTTTGGACGATCGTAATTATCACCAGTCCACTCACCAATAAGTACTGCTGTACGTTTTTGGGGCTCTGCTAACTTATGCGATCACCCCAACGTTACTAGCAATACTTTTTGTTTGAATGTAACGTGTACTAAACGTGGCAATAACGTGATGTCTCCGTGTGAAATGTCCACGTGGTGACCACGTAATTGCGACCATACAAAATCACGTCGCTTCTACGTAGAAAATACCACGTTGTGACACCATCAACGTGTTCTAGAGGTTGTGGTAACGTGAAATTGCACATGAAAACCACGTTGTGACCACGTAACTGCGACCCAACAAAAAAAAACACGTAGTTTCTACGTAAAATGCCACGTTGTCACAACGTCTGCGCAACGTGGCTGCCACGTGGTATCTACGTAGATGTGCTAGCTGGGTAACATTATTCATTTGATTACTACATAAGTGCTACGAAAAATCACACTCAGCACGAAAGACTCAGTCTACTAGGACCTCTTTGCGGACGGGTTAACGGCAGATCGATCGTGGCCTGTTGTCGGTAGCGATTCCTTTCTCACCCGAAACGAATAACTAGTGAAGTTTATTTTCAGAAACGTCTCTCAGCATGAGAACACAATTAACAAAGTGGAACGACGCAGGTCATTCGTCCTGGCAATCACAATATCTCTTCCATTATTCCGCGCAACTTGTGCCCATCGAAACCCATTTCCTTCGATGCTGCTCAACATGTCATCCAACTAAAGCGCCACACGACGGATAACATTTGCACAATTGCCTTATCGCCGTCTTGTGGGATACCGTTTCCGGTCGACACCGGCGTCATTACGACAGGATGCGGTTCTTACTGCAGCGATACCCGACATGAATTCTCACAATTGTCCCAGCGGCAATTTGTTACCAAAATTTACAACTCAGGTCGCACTTACCGCCGAGCATATCTGCAGTAGTCCATCACGCGTTTGATATGGAACAACTCCTCTTATGTACATAGTAATAGCGGTGTCATTTTCTCAGCTATGCTGCCACCGATAGGAAGAGGCGGCGTTATGTGACCTCAACATAACAGAAAACAGTGTATTTTAGGTCCGTTTATCGGGAGAGTGTCAGTGATGGATTTGTTTTCCTGTCAGTCTCACATTTTCTCTTTCTTCTGTCAATCCTCCTACATCATACTGCACAGTGAAGACGTCAGTCCACTGTCTTACCGTAGCACTGGTCCAGAGACCGTTAGCAATCGGTCATGAAGTCGTGTATATGGTGGTTGTCTTTTCTTCTTCACCAGCCACTTCCAGATCAATGTTTCCCCGCCCTGTCTTACACATTCGAGCCATCTGGACTGCTGCAGCTAACAACGTCGCTCTCCGATTGGCAACATCTTAGAGAGATGATCACATCCAGCAACCCTTGCAACAGAAACGGTCCGCCTATTCTGCCGTGCATTCCTGACAGTGCACACTGTGGTGACTTTCGTCATTCCTGACCGTGCACACTGTGGTGACTTTCGTCATTCCTGACCGTGCACACTGTGGTGACTTTCGTCATTCCTGACCGTGCACACTGTGGTGACTCGTCATTCCTGACATTGCACACTGTGGTGACTTTCGTCATTCCTGACCGTGCACACTGTGGTGACTTTCGTCATTCCTGACCGTGCACACTGTGGTGACTTTCGTCATTCCTGACCGTGCACACTGTGGTGACTTTCGTCATTCCTGACCGTGCACACTGTGGTGACTTTCGTCATTCCTGACCTTGCACACTGTGGTGACTTTCGTCATTCCTGACCGTGCACACTGTGGTGACTTTCGTCATTCCTGACCGTGCATACTGTGGTGGCTTTCGTCATTCCTGACCGTGCACACTGTGGTGACTTTCGTCATTCCTGACCGTGCACACTGTGGTGACTCGTCATTCCTGACCGTGCACACTGTGGTGACTCGTCATTCCTGACATTGCACACTGTGGTGACTTTCGTCATTCCTGACCGTGCACACTGTGGTGACTTTCGTCATTCCTGACCGTGCACACTGTGGTGACTTTCATCATTCCTGACCGTGCACACTGTGGTGACTCGTCATTCCTGACCGTGCACACTGTGGTGACTCGTCATTCCTGACAGTGCACACTGTGGTGACTTTCGTCATTCCTGACAGTGCACACTGTGGTGACTTTCGTCATTCCTGACCGTGCACACTGTGGTGACTCGTCATTCTTGACCGTGCACACTGTGGTGACTCGTCATTCCTGACCGTGCACACTGTTGTGACTCGTCATTCCTGACATTGCACACTGTGGAGACTTTCGTCATTCCTGACCGTGCACACTGTGGTGACTCGTCATTCCTGACCGTGCACACTGTGGTGACTTTCGTCATTCCTGACCGTGGCACACTGTGGTGACTTTCGTCATTCCTCACCGTGCACACTGTGGTGACTTTCGTTATTCCTGACCGTGCACACTGTGGTGACTTTCGTCATTCCTGACCGTGCACACTGTGGTGACTCGTTATTCCTGACCGTGCACACTGTGGTGACTTTCGTCATTCCTGACCGTGCACACTGTGGTGACTCTTCATTCCTGACCGTGCACACTGTGGTGACTTTCGTCATTCCTGACCGTGCACAGTGTGGTGACTCGTCATTCCTGACCGTGCACACTGTGGTGACTTTCGTCATTCCTGACCGTGCACACTGTGGTGACTTTCGTCATTTCTGACCGTGCACACTGTGGTGACTTTCGTCATTCCTGACCGTGCACACTGTGGTGACTTTCTTCATTCCTGACCGTGCACACTGTGGTGACTCGTCATTCCTGACCGTGCACACTGTGGTGACTTTCGTCATTCCTGACCGTGCACACTGTGGTGACTTTCGTCATTCCTGACCTTGCACACTGTGGTGACTTTCGTCATTCCTGACCGTGCACACTGTGGTGACTTTCGTCATTCCTGACCGTGCACACTGTGGTGACTTTCGTCATTCCTGACCGTGCACACTGTGGTGACTTTCGTCATTCCTGACCGTGCACACTGTGGTGACTTTCGTCATTCCTGACCGTGCACACTGTGGTGACTTTCGTCATTCTTGACCGTGCACACTGTGGTGACTTTCGTCATTCCTGAACGTGCACACTGTGGTGACTCGTCATTCCTGACCGTGCACACTGTGGTGACTTTCGTCATTCCTGACCGTGCACACTGTGGTGACTTTCGTCATTCCTGACCGTGCACACTGTGGTGACTCGTCATTCCTGACCATGCACACTGTGGTGACTCGTCATTCCTGTCAGTGCACACTGTGGTGACTTTCGTCATTCCTGACCGTGCACACTGTGGTGACTCGTCATTCCTGACCGTGCACACTGTGGTGACTCGTCATTCCTGACCGTGCACACTGTGGTGACTTTCGTCATTCCTGACCGTGCACACTGTGGTGACTTTCGTCATTCCTGACCGTGCACACTGTGGTGACTTTCGTCATTCCTGACCGTGCACACTGTGGTGACTTTCGTCATTCCTGACCGTGCACACTGTGGTGACTCCTCATTCTTGACCGTGCACACTGTGGTGACTTTCGTCATTCCTGACCGTGCACACTGTGGTGACTCTTCATTCCTGACCGTGCGCACTGTGGTGACTTTCGTCATTCCTGACAGTGCACACTGTGGTGAGTTTCGTCATTCCTGACCGTGCACACTGTGGTGGCTTTCGTCATTTGCTTACATTAGTCTTGCACCTGCTGACTCGGAGCCTTGTAGCGGCTCTTCACTTCTTGAAATATCATTTATGTATTAAGCTACGATTCCATATGTACGGAAAGGTGTGCGGAAACGCATGCGGAATGGGGAATACCTCTGTAGTGACGTCACTACTGGGAATTTCCTATCCGATTCGTGTGCGGATACGATTCCAATCGGAGCGATTCAATTTGCCGCAGCCACATCCGCACGACAAAACTCATCCGCCTGTGTACGTTTTGAACTATTTATGTTAATTTCTACCGGGCACTATATTAATTGTTTTGCCGCATGCCGCAGCCGCATGCCGTATCCGTACATATGGAATCGTAGCTTTACGCACGGATCCTCGTATGATGGCTTTTCAGTGTCACATATGTTCAACGTAATCATCGTGAGCTATCCCAGAGAAACGCTGTATTAATTTGAATGGTCGTTAGTTAAAAAGACGACCTTTGTGTCAACGTTCGCAACACCATTCCCAGCACTTAACTCCCCTAAGGGAGATCATTTATATAATAAAACAACGCAAGTATACTATGCTTCAATGTAACAGCTTTGTAATGACCTGTTAAAGTATAGAAACGTCATATTAGGACAAAATACTTCTAACAGAGACAGTTCTAAGATCAAGAAAGAGTTCAAAAAATAAATTTTATTAGAAAACAAATTTAATAAACTACTCCGATTGTACTCAACATTATGTTCCGATGTACAATAGGTTTTTGCCTAAAAAGTATACTTTATATATATATATATATATAGTAACATAATTATCATATATACAATGTATATATATATATATATATATATAGTAACATAACTCTCTGGTTGGTGGATGCCCTTTGTTGTTTTGTTTAATATAATCCGTCTGGCTGGGACTACCGAAGGCCAAATGTATCCATCTCCTCTCAGACGACCATGCTTTGCCAGTCTCATCACGTCAGCAGCCGTCACACTAATATTGTGCAGCATCATAATTGAACTGTAGCAACGATTTTCATTCAAGCGGCAACCCGGATAGCACCAGATTACCAACTGTAAAAATCTCCAACAATCACCTACCAAGTCACACCTATCCCCTCATTGTCTAATAACTTGTACCAACAGCATACTGAGCGCCGTAGTTACCAAGATACGAGCATCTTGGTCCGCATAGATTGCCCATCACCTCCAATTGTTTGAGTAATGACCACACACTAATTAAGTTCCATGTCACTCGTTGCCACAGGTTGGATTGGGTTGCGCGTATTGCAGCTGGTCGTTCGTTTGTCTTCTGAAACACTGGTTGTAGTTTTGCCTGAGCTCCTACTTAGGACTTGGGGGCGTCATTCCACGCCAGGAGACCACGATGCCGTTATTTATCCAGATCCAGTAACACCCCCGCTCGTCCTACAAAGACGTTGCGGTTTTACAGGATACATTTAAAGGTTACAGGAATAGATTTAATAACCCGATTAAAAGAAATTGATAAGGTTATTATGTCAGCTACTGATCTCTGTCAGATGCACCGGAATCGAACGTCCTCTTGCGTAGATCAATACATTTCTTAGGAAATGACCAACCAGAAACAACGCGTGCCATACATGACTTGATAACTAATTACGCTCATAAGAAACGGGAATAGCTGCTAAAGAAACAATGATATATGAATAGGACAGAGAACGTCAACTAATGACAATGGAAAAAACACTATTCGAGAAAAGATTAGGGAATGGTACAGGAGTAGTATCGAAGACATGGTCATTGGTCTTTGTGTCTCAGAACAATTAGAAGGTGGTGTTGCACGAACGAATTTTATATAGATCAATAGAAAGTGATAGCACTTTAAAAACGTCTCATTTCTGACAATATCGAAAGGCTAATCTCCTAAACAAACAGTTCCAATGGGTATTCAGGTGTAAACAAGATAGTGTTACTGCGTTAATGTCATTGAGAACAGTTAACAGCAGTCACTATACGAATTATATTTAAATTAAAAGCAACGATTTCGTAAAGGTAGAAGAACATATCTTAGAAACACAAACGACGAATACTAGTAGGCTTAGCTGATGGGAATGTGGAACAAGGACAGAAGGAATAACTCACCGGTGTTCATTACTTCCATTGCTCCTCACCACGTATGCAGAATTAATTATGAAGAAAGCATTGATATAAATGCAAGACGGAGCACACACTATTGACTTGCAGTTGGTAGGCAATCTTATTTGCAAATGGCCATAAAGTTGACATTTCAAAATGAGGCAAGGTGATCTTCGATTGTTGATTATTATAATGTAACCATAAACGAAAGCAGAATTATACATTTATAAATTCATCATAATACGTGAGAGAAAAAGCTATTTGAAGTATTCCTACAGTATTTGTTCAGAATGCTTATGGAGCTACACACGTTTGACTGACTTCTTGGTGAATCATGTTTGACTTCCAAGCGCATATTGAATAAACCGATTTCTCGATGACGCCATGGCTGCGTGGCTGAATTGAGGTTGTCGTTTGTGTGATATTGATGTGCGATAAGCGTCTTCTATCGGAGGAGAAATAGAATATTACTTCCCCTGTTCTGCGGCGTTCTGCGGCGTTCTGCGTCAACCGGTTTTGATGGTGCGATATCACGCCGCGTCGTTTGCGATTACGTATTAGCTGGAGACATGAACTCGGCTTACGTTTACGCGTGTGCAAGCAGACACGGCGAAGATACAGCAAACATCTTACGTTGACACATTGACCATACAACGTGCTGCGATACCTCAACGAGCGCATCAAAACAGCAACTAGTGAGGCACAATAGTAAAGACTAACACAGTGGTAAACAACAACATGTCGATTATGTTGTGTTGGGCTTCCATAATCATTGACGTCTAACCTTTCTAAAAACATTACCTTTCTCTATGGCGTAGAGTCGTTTCATCCTCCGTTTCCGCTGGGTCTTCGGTTTCGGGCCAGAATCCTAAGTCCGAGTATTCTCGTCTCGTCTGCTTCGTTGAACGTCAGTATCCGGAAGAACAGCGAAGATAACCTAATCAAGGCAGTGCCAATAATGTAAAATATACTGCATCACGGCTTCTTGTGTTGCATCGTATAGCGAAATTGGTGACCACGATTAGTATGCATGAATCGTTCTGTGCCGACGATTACATAAGCTTTGCACCACGGAACGCCGCGGTCACAATACATCTTAAAATATTACACTTGTTTACTAGTTGTGTCTAGTCAACTATGTATTCTACGGGGAGGCATGGCTAACATTTCGGACACATATTTAAGAACAGAGACCCAGAATCGTCGTCGATGCACTATTCAAACTATCTACAGTGGAACCTCACTATTAAGGTCACCATTGGGACTGAACAAAAGTGGCCTGAATAGTGAGGTGAACGTATTAGTGAAACTAACACACTTTGTATGTAGGAATAATTTGGGACTGTTCTACGGTGACCTTAATAACGAGGTGACTGTATTACAAAGGTGACCGTAAAGCGATGTTTTACTGTATTTTTACGTACAACAAATGGCATTTTCAGTGCAAATACTAATGATTACAACGTGAAATAATATTGCAGCTTTATGCTTCTTCGGAGGCGACGAATACTGATCGAACAAAAAAAGCAATAATTGTTCAGCATGACAGAGTGACCCTTGTTTCATTTCGCGTATGACTTGATGTAGATATATACTTGGAGAAAATGTATTGTGTTTGTTATAGAAAAAACGTGGGTTGATGGTTTCGAAACTAGGGCAAATTCGTTCACCACACGTTGCCTGTGTTTTTTTTTCGGAAATACCGCTAAAATCGTTGGTGACTTCTATCTGGTGTCCACATCAGGGGAATTCACACCTCTTGTGGACTCGCTGAGTGGTGGCCTCTATTCATAACCCACTGGAACTTTCTCACTGGTGCCGCAGCTGCTTCCCGGTCGGGCGTGGGACCGGCGCCGAACGGGCAGTGTATGTGAGAGCAGTGTTGTCGCTGACTCCCTGCTGGGGTCTAGAGCAAGATACAGAGAAGAACATTTCCCGTTAATCCGTCGTGTCGTTGATTGCGGTAATTACTGAACGTTACGCGATTACACAGCACGATAATCACCAGGAGTTGACACATTCTTTTGGACACCGTCCCCAACTTACATGAAACAGGCATTGGGCAATTAACTTGTAAAATTATTTAATTAAATTAAAATTAACTCGGAAATGTCTCAATAAAATTAAATTAACATCACATATTTATTAGGTCAATAAAATAAAAATAAATTAACCTCTCTTTTTCAAAAAAATTAAGAAATTAACTTTAATTCGATTAACAATTAATTTCAATTAAGTTAAATTAACTTCAATTAACTAAATAAATAATTCAAAGTCAAATTACAATTAACTTTCTGTGGTAAAACATAGCAATTCATTGATATGACAGCGTTAACACATTTAATAAGAGTTTTCTAAGAATACACAAATATCATGTTATTCTCCCTTGGTTAAACAGGACGAGTGCGACAATAACAGACCGGGAGCGTCTTTTGTGCAAACCAGTATGTTCAATATTATAAACGCAGGTATCTGCAACAATATTGTTGATACAGTTAAAGCTTTGCCTTTCAACAGTTGGCTAGTTTTTTGTTTTGAATTTCAATAGGATTTCTATATAGCGAAGAAGGATCTAGTGGATGTCATAGCATCCACAGAGTGCCTGGTATCGTTTGAACCCTTTGACAGTTGCCCGATCTAAAGTTAATACAAAGAAGTAAAATTGTTCGTTTCTATCAACTTTGCACATTAAAACATTACGCACAGGCACACGCGGGCACGAACGCACGTACACGTACACACACGTACACACACGTACACACACGTACACACACGTACACACGCACACACACGCACACACACGCACACACACGCACACACACGCACACACACGCACACACACACACACACACACACACACACACGACAGCGTACGTTTTTGTTTCAGCCTACGAGGAGTTTCCGCCGGATGCCTTCACAAACGCCGAGCGTCGCCAAGGAGCCCTCGTGCTGCACGTCATGCTGGCCGTGTACATGTTCACCGCACTCGCTGTCATCTGCGATCTTTATTTCGTGTCGTCGCTGGACAAGATCTGCGAGGTGCGTCAAACCAAGATTGGCTCATCCCGGCATAGCCGCTGGCAGCGTGACGACGCAGAGAACGTGTTATGTTTCCCTGTATTAGTAACCTTACAACTATTATATAAATAAAGGTGACATCAGCATGAAATATTGCAATTATGAAAAAAGTTATTACATTTTGGGAATATGTAAAGGACTTGGAAGTAATAATTAGTTCTGACAAGTAAGTTGTCATGCTAATGTATCGTTGTGGTTGGAAACTATCAGGTTAATTAGGAGAATATCGTAAATTCATTGCCAGCAATTTTTAATAATATTACGTTTAAAAATAACAGATTTCCTGGTAGGTACAGGTAACAAATAAACGAACTGTTTTGGGACTCTCGGTAAGACTGTGGTTTCCATGTTTACCTGCCATCAGGAATGTATTTCTTTTGATAATAAAATTGTTATATCCTGTGAAACTGCGATATATTTAATGTTTCATCAACCCAATAACGATTAGAAGTATTTTCCAAGAAGAATAAAAAGGTACGCGTTGATCTCAATTGTTTCGATCAATGTATGACCTTACATAAGAAATTACTACGCAATATAATAATTATAATTTATACATCCCTCCTAATTAGAAGAATTCTTTGAAGAGAGTCCGACCCTTTTATATATGTGTATCCCGCCCGTCTGAGGTATGTGTCGATTTTATTTTTAAACATATTCACGCTATTAGCACCCACACAATCAGCAGGTAATCTGTTCCATTCATTTAGAGTCCTTTGTGAAAATGAAAACTGTCTTATATCCAATCTACTCTGCTCCTTTGCTCCTCTAGTCCTTCTATCTTTCTTAACTGAGAAAAAATATTTCTATCAATATTTTCATAACTCTTCAATATTTTAAACACTTCTATCTGATCTCCTCTCAATCTCCTGGTCTCTAGTGTTGTTAAACCGCATTTTTAAGGCGTATTTCGTAACTAAGATCCCTCAGTTTTGGTATAATTTTAGTTGCTCTCCTCTGCACTCTTTCTAGCATATATATGTCCTTCCTGCGATATGGCCTCCACGCTTGAATACAATATTCTAAATGAGGCCTAACTATTGTTTTGTACAGCGGTATTATTAGCTCTTTTTCCTTATACGTTACGTTTCGCCTAATTAATCCAAGGATTTGATTTCCCTTTGAAGCTGCAATTCCGCACTGCTCTGAAACCTTCATATCAGCATTAATGGTTAACCCTAAGTCCTTTTCTTTTACAGTAGTACTTAGTACAGTACCCCCCATTGTATATTCTACCTCTTCGTTTCCATGTCCTGTGTGGAGGCATTTCTATTTCCCAAAACTGAACAGCATTTGCCACTTTTCAGACCATTTGATCAACCTGTCAAGATCATCTTGTAAATGCTGTCTATCTCCATCACTTTTAATCCTTCTAAACACTTTTGTATCATCTGCAAATTTCAACACCTTGCTTGTTATTTCATCATCCAAATCGTTGATATATATTAAGAATAATATAGGTCGTAGTACTGATCCCTGTGGTACCCCACTCAATACCGATTTCCAGTTTGAAGCCTCTCCGTCAACTACTACACGTTGTCTTCTGTCAATCAGCCATTGTTCTATCCAGTTTATTATACCATTTCCTATGCCATGGGCCTTTAGTTTAAGCAGTAATCTTTGATGTGGTACTTTGTCGAAAGCTTTTTGAAAATCTAAGTAGACGATATCTACTGGTGATCCCTCGTCTACCCACTTAGTGATGTCTTCCAAAAAACATAACATATTTGTTATGCATGACCTCGCTTTAAAAAAACCATGTTGAGATGGGTTTATCAAGTTTTGTTTAACAAGAAAATCCACCATGTGATCTTTAATTAGTCTTTCTAATAATTTACAAATCACTGATGTTAAACTCTGTCACTGATTAGCGAGGTATCCGTACACTAGATGGCTCAGTCTAGTAGGGTTCTTATATATCAAGGTCAACGCATATGAGAAGGAACGGTGATCGTGAACAAGCAACAAAGAACGAGGAAAATTTAATACTTTATTACAAGATATCTTCCTTTTGGTAAATATATCAATTAACAAAATAAACAAAATAAAGAAATCCCGTAACCAAATCTTAATAGAACATAATAAACAATAACACTGAATCTTTCGATTATCAAATTCCACTTCCTTTCTAAGGTGGATTATACCGCTATACGACCATACACTAGGCGCCAAGTGTTATCTAAGAATAACTCCCGTAATATAAATACACAGTATAAGCTAGTCCTCGCGGACTCTCATTACAGTAATATGTTACAACACACACATATATTTATATATATATGTGAATACTTCATGGGTAATAATACCTCACTTCAAAACCCACAGATAAATATTAATCATAATACAGCAAATAATAGATACGTTCAATCAGAAAATAAACATTTATACTGGGCTAGTCCCATCTCGAATATATACGAACGTTTGTTGAAGTCAACACGCCGAGCTCGGAACACAATTAGAACGGTGTATCTCGGGCGCACGAGTGATGATACCGGGCACTTGACGATTGCAGTCGTACGCCGCGAATTCTCGAGTCGCGTCCGTTCAATAATCGCACAGTCGCAAACGATAGCGAAGTCAGTTGAATACGTTCAACTGAAAGACGAAGCCGGGCAGTAGACGCTTACCGCCGGCCGCTACGAATTCGAACGAGAGGTCTTGTTTTGTCGCAAACAATCGAGAAGTCGGATGAACGGGTTCGCGCGAATGACGACGCCTGGCAGAATACGTTTACCGCCGGCCGATACGAGTCGCATTCGGTCAAGCTTTCTGACGATATCGCTGTGAGACCGCTGTTCGAGGATGGCCCGTGCTGGGTGAGCGCGTCGCGATTATCGCTCATCGACGCAAATACGTTGGGGCCGACCGGAACGTTGTCTCAAAGTACTGCTGACGTGGCGGCATGGTTTCTTCGAAGTTCGATCGAATAGTCACTCTGGACACTGAATATTACACACTTACAAAAGCTTGGGAACGTAACCCACGTTAACGATTCCCACCACGCTTTACGACTTTCCTTGACATTCTCTTGGCAGCAGGGCAACCTGTCTAGTTCAACCCTGGATCTGTCCCAGTCCTTCGCCAGCGCCCAGATGGCAAAATGCGTATAATAAACGTTTATATAAGCAGACCTAATTACACATCATATGACAGGTTTCCATCATTTCTATTGGCTAATGTAATATACAATTCAAACTAGGCATTGTGGAACACCCTCTTTAAGATTACAGTGAAACCACCTGCTTGCCTAGAAACACTAGCAACAGAATACCACGCTTCACTGAGCGCATCTGCAACCGAGTTGCTGTAATTACGTAACTAAGGCGGTTGGTTAACAATATGTCTATCTACTGGCTTGACCTTCCTCATTTATAAAATTAAACCTCAGGAAAGTAGATTAAACATTCAGAAATAGTAGAAATGCTACATTACCCCCCGCTAAGAATCTACTTCCTGAACAAAAGTATTAAGAAATAAATTCAATACACTAATTTAATACATTACATTTAATACAATAAATAACCTGGCGATCACTCGCCGAACTAGTAACTATCTAGTTGCACAAAATAGTTTTATGACACTTCATTGTCTCAACTAATTTGATGGAACCTACATCTATTCCATTCGGCTTAGGTAGTCTGCACCTATGTTATCTGTTCCAGGGATTGACTCTACCCGGAAACGGTAGGGTTGGACTTTAAGAGCCCATCGCATAACGCGATTGTTTGTCAACTTCGCAGTGTTTGGGAATTTCAGGGATCGTTGATCACACTGCACAATGAAACTTCGCCCATATAGGTATAAGTGAAATTTCTCGAGTCCCCAAACAATTGCCAGACATTCTCTTTCTACTACGGAATATCGCCTTTGCTTGGGATTGAGCTTCTTGCTCGCAAACGCGACTGGGAATAAGACTCCGTTATTCTCTTGGAGTAACATTGCTCTGAGTCCTGTATCGGACGCATCTATACGCAAGACAAAGGGTCTGTTTACGTGTTGAATGAAGGCCTTATCCGCCTCATCATTCCAACTTACCTTGTTAGGCTGTTTTGCCTTTGTGAGATCAGTCAATGGAGCCGCGATTCTGGAATATCCATTAACAAACTTCCTGTAATATCCTGCTAAACCTAGAAAAGACCTCACTTGTTTCTTCGTGGTAGGAATGGGCGCATTCCTAATCTTGTTTACCTTGTCTTCCTGGGTCTTCACTTCTCCTTGTCCTACTTGGTGTCCCAGGAAATCGACGGATTCAAACCCAAGATAACACTTCGACGGTTTTATAGTGAGACCCGCTTGTCTCACTCGGACGAACACTGCTCGCAGTGTCGATAAGTGATCGGCCCATGTTGAGGTGTGAATCAATACATCGTCAACATAATTGGTAACACCACCGAGGCCATCTAAGAGTATGCGCATCATGCGACTGTACAATGCGCCGGCGTTGACTAGACCGAAAGGCATGACGCAGAATTGGAACAACCCTTGGGGAGTACAAAATGCGGTTTTCTCCTTATCTTCCGGTTCCATCTTTATTTGCCAGTAGCCTTTGCAGAAATCTAGTTTGGACAAGTACCTATCCTGCCCCACCTCAGCCAAGATAGTATCGGGATTTGGCATAGGTTCTGCATCGAATTTAGTAACCTTGTTTAACTGGCGAAAATCTACTACCGGTCTGTATGTGGAGTCAGATTTACGAATTAGTAACAAAGGCGATGAGTACGGTGAATGAGATGGCTCAATCACGCCCATTTCTCGCATCTTCTCAACCTCCTGTTTTACCACTCCCAACTTGGCTAATGGAATAGGGTACGGTTTGCATCTCACGGGACTAGAGGACGTTACCTCAATGGCATGGGACAAGAGACTAGTTTGCCCCGGAGTGCTCGAAAAGATGGAAGGAAATTCTTCCATTAGCTGTTTCAAGTCTCGTGTCTGATCAGGTGATAAACTATCACTCACATGGACGTCTCCAAGGTTTTCCTCTCTCTCAGGAATGGGAAAATCCTCATTCTTCATCATGTTGATGTGGAAGAGTTTACGATTATCTCCGATCTTTACCCGATAATCGTTTATCCCCACTCTCTCTATCACCTCATATGGACCCTTCCATTGCATGAGCAACTTGTTTGAATCAGTGGGGAGAAGGATGAGGGCTTTGTCTCCTACTTCTAGGGTTCTCACCTTGGCCTTTCGATCAAAGTGTTCCTTATACCGGTCTTGAGAATTCTTAAGATTCTCTCTAGCTAGTTCGCAAGTTGATTCTATCCGATTACGGAGATCCACTACGTACTGGTACGTTTCTACTAGCTCATCGTCTGGTTTCTCATTCTCCCATAACTCTCTAAGAATCATCATAGGCCCCCTGACTGTCCTTCCATAGAGTAACTCAAAAGGGGAAAATTTCATGCTCTCCTGGGGTGCTTCGCGGTATGCAAACATAAGAGGTTCCAGATACCGATCCCAGTCTCGTGGACGTTCAGAGCACATCCGCCTTAGCATCCGTTTTAAGGTACCGTTCCATTTCTCTACCAATCCATTGGCCATGGGATGGTAAGGAGAAGAGTGGACTTGTTGGATAGAGAGCAGCCTAGCTGAGGTAGTCATAGTTTTTGACACGAACTGACTGCCATTATCGCTGAGTACTACTTTAGGCAGACCCACCCTTGAGAAAATCTTCAGAAGAGCCTCTGCTATCGTTTCCGTGTCGATATTCGACACTGCTACCGCTTCTGGGTATCTAGTAGCGAAATCTACCAGGGTTAAGATCCACCGATTACCTCTCTCTGTCACTGGGGTTATGGGACCAACCAAATCTATCGCTACCTTTTCAAAGGGCGTGTTTACGATGGGGATCATCTGTACAGGAGCCTTAGGGACATTGCCTCGACTAACGGTCCTCTGACAGATGTCACATGACTGGCAGAATATGTGGACATCACCCACTATCCCTGGCCAGTAGAAGTTAAGGAGGATTCTGTCTAGCGACTTCCTAATTCCCTGATGTCCAGATAGGATGGTTTCATGTCCTAATGTCATGACTCGATTGCGCAACACTCGGGGAACTACTAATTGTTTCACAGTCTCACCCTCTTTCTCTTTCTGAAACAAGCGATAAAGGAGTCCCCTTTTGATCACGAATTGACTTGATTGTTCTCCCTTAGGTTTCCCTTTAGTGTCTTCAGCCGAATGAAAGCATTTCTTTAAGGTCTCATCCCCTTTTTGCTCTCTCAAGAAATCATCGGCAGATATACTCGCACCAACAACTTGAGGCACTATCAAAGGTTTTGTGGGTTTAGAAAGGCGCTCCCGTTGAGCACGGGTTTCTACAGCACAACCGGTGACTGGGGCGTCATTCAAAGGGGTCTCAACAGTAACGGGGACACCATCTGACTTGGTTCCTCGAAAAGGAGAACCTTCACTGTTATCGGAACAGGGCAAATTTAATTCAACAACGTTGCCAATGACTAAGTCATAAATGGGGTTGTTTAGACATAGGGCTTCAATTTCTCCTGTGAAAAAGGGAGTTCTCACATAGCACCGGGCAGTTGGGACTTCAATGACGGATCGGTCCATCAGCATAAGGACTTTGGTTTTCCCAGTTAACTGATTCTCCGGAACTAGGCTACGTCGTACAACGACTCCGTTACACCCGCTGTCGCGTAGTACTTTCACTGGGGATCCCCCCACATACCCCTCGACAACAGGTAAGTTACAACCGTTTTCATGTTGTACACAAGCACTAGCAATTAAGGGGATCTTACATCCACATTGCAAGGTGACATCAGTCCCACCCACAGGACATTGGTGACTAGGGGAATTCTGGTTTAGCACAACTGCACAATTCCCAACCACTGGTTTCATCCTTTGCGGTGGAGGATTCCTATTTTGCACTCCCACTGTACACTGTCTCGCGATGTGACCTGGCCGATTACAAAGGAAACATGTACGCGGCGGAAGAACGGGCCGCGGGGTAGGGTTAGAAATAGGGTACCTCCCCTCCCCTGATCTACTTTTCGGGACGGGTGAAGGGACGGGAGTTGGTCGGACTCTGTCTCTACGATTTTCCCGTTTACCATATGATGAATGGGCATCTGTAAATGTTCTCACCAATTCTAACAAATTCTCTTTCCCCACCGGTTTGTGTTCTCTCAGAAACACGGACAGTTCCCTAGGGCACATAAACAAGAATTGCTCTCTCAGAATGAGTTCCTTAAGACCCTCGAAAGACTCATTAATGTTTGACAAAGAAATCCACTGAGTCAAATAATGCTCCATACGAGCAAAATACTGCGACACTGTTTCGGTCGAATTTAGAGAACAGATGTAAAACTTCTTACGAAAATCGCCTACAGTCAGTCGGTACCATCCGAGCAATGCTTGCTTTAACTGGTCATAATCGTTGGCCACGGAAATCGGGGAACGGGAATAAACTTCCAGTGCATGACCAGTTAACAATGCGCTCAGAAATATAGCGTAATTCTCGCGCTCCCAACCCTGGTTTTCAGCATATCTTTCAAATTGCTGGAGATATGCATCAATCGAATCCCTGTCTTCGTTAAAACAGGGTAAAGGAGGACTACGGACTCCCTTAGCAATGGCTGAAGCATTACTCACCGAATCTCGGTTCTCTAAGGTAGTAGCCTCGTTGTGGAGCCTGGCCATCTTTTCTTCATGCTCCATTTCACGCGCGCGCATCTCCATATCGGCCTGCCTTGCCGCCTCCTTTTCTCGGAGCTCGGCCTGGAGCCTCTCTTTCTCCATATCGGTCTGGAGCCTCTCTTTCTCCGCCTCGCGAGCGGCCTGTCGCTCAGCCCGGGCGGTTCCTTGTTCATCGCGAACAAATGCCTGAAGTTCGGGACCTGTTAACCCTAACTTCTCGCCTAACTCAATTAATTGAGCAAGATCCATGTTTGCAAACTAGTGCAACACACGAAATAATCACTAAACGGATATCACGTTTAAGTAGTACAAAAGGTAAATCACCTGTAAACAACAAAAGTGCTAGCTACGCTACAACACTCCACACAATCTTCTCATAAGACTGGAATAATTAAATCACTATACGATTTCAATCACGCCGTGAAAAACTATCAACACACGAACATTCTGTGGGACTTCAATCTGCCCAATGCCAACTCGGCAAATGCAACCAGTAATTCAACTTCCTCGTACAGCTGAAAAATAACAAAGCTCCTACTTACAATAATTATACGATTAATTCATGGTCCTTTGCTGCTGTAATAACAAGTCTAATGCCTCGAAACGTGAATGACACACTATAAATGTAACGAGAAATATGGGACTCAGAATTATGTCTGGGCGGAAACGACAAGGGGCATGTGAATTCCCCTACACTACAGCTACTGGAATAGATGTAGGTTTCGTCTCTAGCCACGGAGCAACGCTGACACTCCACGGAACCAGAGTGCAGCTAAGTTCTCAGGCATGTTCTATGTTGCCGTCACGTGTTACCTGCAATTCATAGCGTTGACCGAAGGTGTTATTTTAATTTTCCCCTCGCCGGAATCCCGCGTACGAGCCCCCAAATATCTCACGGATTAGCGAGGTGTCCGTACACTAGATGGCTCAGTCTAGTAGGGTTCTTATATATCAAGGTCAACGCATATGAGAAGGAACGGTGATCGTGAACAAGCAACAAAGAACGAGGAAAATGTAATACTTTATTACAAGATATCTTCCTTTTGGTAAATATATCAATTAACAAAATAAACAAAATAAAGAAATCCCGTAACCAAATCTTAATAGAACATAATAAACAATAACACTGAATCTTTCGATTATCAAATTCCACTTCCTTTCTAAGGTGGATTATACCGCTATACGACCATACACTAGGCGCCAAGTGTTATCTAAGAATAACTCCCGTAATATAAATACACAGTATAAGCTAGTCCTCGCGGACTCTCATTACAGTAATATGTTACAACACACACATATATTTATATATATATGTGAATACTTCATGGGTAATAATACTTCACTTCAAAACCCACAGATAAATATTAATCATAATACAGCAAATAATAGATACGTTCAATCAGAAAATAAACATTTATACTGGGCTAGTCCCATCTCGAATATATACGAACGTTTGTTGAAGTCAACACGCCGAGCTCGGAACACAATTAGAACGGTGTATCTCGGGCGCACGAGTGATGATACCGGGCACTTGACGATTGCAGTCGTACGCCGCGAATTCTCGAGTCGCGTCCGTTCAATAATCGCACGGTCGCAAACGATAGCGAAGTCAGTTGAATACGTTCAACTGAAAGACGAAGCCGGGCAGTAGACGCTTACCGCCGGCCGCTACGAATTCGAACGAGAGGTCTTGTTTTGTCGCAAACAATCGAGAAGTCGGATGAACGGGTTCGCGCGAATGACGACGCCTGGCAGAATACGTTTATCGCCGGCCGATACGAGTCGCATTCGGTCAAGCTTTCTGACGATATCGCTGTGAGACCGCTGTTCGAGGATGGCCCGTGCTGGGTGAGCGCGTCGCGATTATCGCTCATCGACGCAAATACGTTGGGGCCGACCGGAACGTTGTCTCAAAGTACTGCTGACGTGGCGGCATGGTTTCTTCGAAGTTCGATCGAATAGACACTCTGGACACTGAATATTACACACTTACAAAAGCTTGGGAACGTAACCCACGTTAACGATTCCCACCACGCTTTACGACTTTCCTTGACATTCTCTTGGCAGCAGGGCAACCTGTCTAGTTCAACCCTGGATCTGTCCCAGTCCTTCGCCAGCGCCCAGATGGCAAAATGCGTATAATAAACGTTTATATAAGCAGACCTAATTACACATCATATGACAGGTTTCCATCATTTCTATTGGCTAATGTAATATACAATTCAAACTAGGCATTGTGGAACACCCTCTTTAAGATTACAGTGAAACCACCTGCTTGCCTAGAAACACTAGCAACAGAATACCACGCTTCACTGAGCGCATCTGCAACCGAGTTGCTGTAATTACGTAACTAAGGCGGTTGGTTAACAATATGTCTATCTACTGGCTTGACCTTCCTCATTTATAAAATTAAACCTCAGGAAAGTAGATTAAACATTCAGAAATAGCAGAAATGCTACAAACTCACTGGTCTATAGTTCTCTGACTTGTTTCTCGAACCTTTTTTGAATAACGGTATAATGTTTGCTTCTTTCCATTCTAAAGGAACCACTCCCTCTTCTAATGACAAGTTGAAAACTGTTGCAAGCGGTATGCTAATTTGTTCTACAATTTCCAATAGTAGTTTGGGTGGAATACCATCCACTCCAGGTGATTTATTATCCTTCATAGCCCTTATTTTCTTAGCTACCATTTCCGGGGTTACAATTAATTGTCCTAAATAGTCTGAATCTGCCCCCTTAAACTTAGCCTCTGGTACTGGCAGTGAACTAATATCTTCCCTGGTAAACACTGAACTAAAGTATTCATTCAGGTCTTCTGCCATTAAGAATCCCTCTGATATTATATTTCCAGCACTATCTTCTACAGGACCGACCTTATCTTGAACTTTCTGTTTGCTTCGAACAAACGCATAAAAACTCTTGCTGTCATGTTTTATATTACTAGCTAATTGTTGTTCATAGCTTCTCTTTGAATTTCTAATTTCAGCTGTAGCTTGGTTAAGTGCTTCTTTATAACTGTTGTAGTCTTTATCATTTCTACTACATCTATATGACTTCCACATCATTTGTTTATATTTAATTTTTCTAATGGCTTCTTTCGATAAGTGTTTCTTTTTGGACCGTTTTCCTTGTTTTTTGAAGTGTACAAATTTATCGACTATGCACTTTATTTCACTCTTTAATATATTCCAGCATTCTGTTGCCGTCTTATTTTTCAGTGTGTTATTCCAGTCTATCTTTGCTAAATATTTCCTCATGTCCTTATACCTTCCTTTGTAGAAATTTCTCCTATACTGCTTTTTACTATTCCTTTCTATTTTACTTTGATGGTAAAATGTAACTGGTTGTGATCGCTACTCCCCAGTGGCTCACATATCTTGACATTGTCAACTAATTCATTCTGTGAGGACAAAACTATGTCTAACACATTCTCACCCCTGGTTGGTTCTAGCACATGTTGAGAAAGGAATGTATCTTGAACTAAAACTAAAAACTTGTGGTCCTCACTCCCCATACTCTGTAGAGATTTCCATTGTGTATGCCCGTGGTTAAAATCCCCCATAATAATACAGTCCCGTTTGCTTACTTCCCTTATAGCGTTTTGTATTTTTTCATTCTCTTCTATGCTTATGTTTGGACTTCGATAAACTAACCCAACTGTTAACGTTGAGTTTCCTGTAACTATGTTACACCAAACAGCTTCTTCGCAATCTGCTTCTCTTTCTAATTTTATTTCATAAGCCTGAATAGATTCTTTAATATATAAAATAACTCCACCTCCCTTTCTTCCTATTCTATCTTTTCTAAACATTACATATCCTGTCAGTCCCAATTCAGCATCTGATATATCGGTGGTGGTCCAGGATTCGGTTATACCTATTATATGAGGGTCAATATCTTCTACCATAATGTTTAGTTCATTTCTTTTGTTTACTATACTCCTTGCATTTAAACAAACACATTTATATCCAGTTTCAGAAGAGTTTTCCAGACTGTTATTTGCTGATTTATTTGTGCTGTCTTTATCTATGCCTCCATTTTCAGGCTTTTCTGTGAGTCCCCCCTGCGAATCTAGTTTAAATAGATGCAACCTGTCCCACTGTCAACAGATCGCAGCAGGTTCTCTGAGAAAACTGCTGCCCCTTTCCACTAAGATGGAGGCCATCTCTCATGTACATATCTTCCCTCCCAACAAAGTATCCCCATAAATCTGTTAATCCCACCCCCTCTTCTTCACACATCTGCTCAGCTAGTGCATTGATCGCCATCCTCTTGCAGTTTCTATACGTTGCCCCCCTTCCTCCCATTACTGGCAAAATTCCTGACAAAATAACCTGTTCAACTCTCGTCTTCTTTAGCTTCCTCACTAACTGTCTATACTTCTGTACTATCGCAGTTGTTCCCTCCCTGTCTGCATTATTTGTTCCTACATGTACCAGTATAGACCCCCCCTTGCCATGTCCCAATACCTTCTCTACCCTGTCAGTTACATGTTCAATCCTAGCCCCTGGTAAACAAACAACGACGTCCTTCCCCTCGCTCAGTGTCTTGTCCGTCTTTCTCATAATGGAGTCGCCCATAAACACCCTCTCTTTCCTCATTGCCCCCTCAATCACTGCCTTAGAATAGCTCCTTCTTCGGTTTGCATCTGTCTGGTTGTTGTCTTTCCCCCCTGTCGTCTTCTCTCCTGTCACATTCTCTTCCGATCAATTCTTTCCTGTCGCTTTTTCTGTTGTCACGTTTCCTCCTGTCAGAGTCCCTTTTATCGACTTCTCTTTTATCACATTTGCTCTCACTTCCTTTCGTCCCTTCTTCTTTCGTCCCATCTCATTTTCCTCTCTCCTCTCTCGTCCCATCTTCCCTCCCTCCTTCTCTACGGTCACTTTCTTCCCTGTCACCTTCACGCTTGTCACGTTTTCTGTTGTCGATTTTCCAATTTCTTCCCCTCCAATCACCTTCCCTCCTCTCAATCTCCTTTCCTCAGTTTTCTTGCCACTGCTATTGTCCTTCAGTCTTGCAATATTCTCACCTCTCTCCCTGTCGTCTCTCTCCATTCGACCTGCCTCCTTGCTAATTCCCATCTCCATTCCCTTCACAATATCTGTCAACCTAACTATCTCCTTCTGCAGACACTCCACCTTCCAACACCCAATGCACTGAAAGGTGAATCCTTCCTCCATGGTTTCTGCCCATGACTTCCCACAGCCGGACAATGCAAAATCAACCCAGCTGTGGCAGTGATCGCACACCAAGTGTCGCTTTGCCTTGACTTGCCGCTTGCAAGGCGCCATATCCCGATCATAATTTATTTAATAACTTAACTAACTTAGTCTTTATAAAGACTGTTTCCTGTGTACTACAGCACACTTTAGGTTACAAATTTCAATTACACAGCCGACTATTTATCCTGACACGAACGCTAACATTACCGGTAGTGACCTAATTTAAATACAATCAATTACGTTACGTTAGGCTGCTTTATTTATTTAGGTTACGCCGCCCGACTATCGCCCTTGCTTAATTTTAACAACAATGTTACCTAATCAAAATATCTAGCAAGTACTGGCTTAGGTATACCCTGGCTGTAATGAGCGCTACCTAAGACAGTACGCCATCTAGCGACTAACTCTCACATATGATATGAACAAAAAGTGACATGTGAATGACTCCATCTTGTCTGTCAGATGGGCTCGAATTGAATACATGATTTTGTGGTTCTACTAAGTTGTCTTGTCGTCTTTATATGTCAGAATCACTACATGGTGACAGCGGGTTAGTAAACCTTGCCAGTCGACAATCAGTCGACAGTCCGTCGTCAACGGTCAGTCAGTGAATTCGAACGATCAGCAATGTGTACGGTCAGTCAGTAAATTTGAACGGAAAATTAAAATGCCGAAATTTAACCCGCCAGAGTCGATGTCATTCGACGCCCCGTCGAAATGGCCGGAATGGAAAGTGCGGTTTATGCGGTTCAGGATCGCAACGTCACTGCATAAAGACGATCCAGAGGTGCAAGTTGCGTCGCTCATATACGCCATGGGCAGGCAAGCCGAGAACATTTTCAAATCGTTCAAGTTTGCGAAGCCGTCAGAGGGCGCCACAGACCCTCGAAATGACTTTGTCACAGTGATGCAAAAGTTCGACGAATATTTCGTGCCAAAGAGAAACACAATACATGAGCGTGCAATTTTTTACCAACGTTCTCAGCAACAGGGTGAGTCAATTGAAGCGTTTGTGCGTTGTTTGCATGACCTCGCGGCTCACTGTCGGTTCGATCAAAAAGAAGAAGAGAACGTGCGCGATCGACTCATAAGCGGCATGCTCGACAAAGAAATGTCGCTGAAACTTCAGTTGGAGCAAGACGATCTGACGTTGGAGAAAGCAGTCGACAGCGCGAGACACAGTGAGTTAGTCAAAAGTCAGAACACTGTGCCGATGTCAAACGTGAACTTTGTAAAAAAAAAAGCGTAAACAGCAAGCTAGTCGTCATCAGCGCCACAGTCAGAGAGGCGTGAGAGAGGAAGTCGTCGCGAAAACGCCATGTGGCCAATGTGGCTATGTGCATCGCTCGCCGGGCCCCGACGCATGTCCTGCTAAGGGGAAGACGTGCAATCGGTGTCGCAAGACAGGTCACTTCGAGAAGATGTGTCGCGCCAAGTCGTCATCCATTCGCGAGGTGAAAGTGCAGCCGGACGAGGAGTACTTCTGCGGGTCGGTCAGTTGCGATGACAGCAGTCCAGCGTGGAAGGTTGACCTCGACCTCAAAGGTCGTCCTGTGACCTTTAAAATCGACACGGGTGCCGACGTTACGGTGATGTCGCACGCGAGCTACGTCATGCTGAGGCCGCGACCGCCTCTCAAGGCGATCAGTGCAAACCTCAACAGTCCAGGTGGTCCATTGGACTGTCGCGGGCAGTTCATCGCCAGCACAGAGGTCAAAGGCACCACCTATCACTTTCGCGTCATCGTTGTCGCAAATGACGTGGAGAACCTGCTGAGTCGTGGGGTTGCTTCGCGAATGAGTCTCGTCAGAAAACTAGACGCTATTACAGACGGCGTCGGTTGTCTGAAAACAGAGCCGGTGAGGATCATCCTGAAGGAAGACGCGCAGCCATCAGCCCTCACAGTTGCCCGCAGAGTGCCTATCCCCAAGGTCAAGGAGGAATTGGAACGTCTGGTATCTGCAGGGGTTATTGAGGCTATCACATAGCCAACGCCGTGGTGTGCTCCCATGGTGCTTGTCGTAAAAAAGTCGGGGAAGGTCCGACTGTGCGTCGATTTGAAAAAAGCTCAACCAGCATGTGCGTAGGGAGAGGTACATCCTACCCACCCTGGAGGACGTGACGTCGCGTTTGTCGGGCGCTACGGTGTTCTCGTCATTGGACGCCGAGAGCGGTTTCTACCAAATCCCTCTTGAGTCGTCAAGCCAAGAGCTGACGACGTTCATAACGCCCTTCGGTCGTTACTGCTCGGGCAGCAGGCCTAAAGCTAAACGAGGATAAGTGTCACTATGGTCAAAAGGAAATTACGTTCCTTGGTCATAAGTTTACGCCATACGGCGTCGTAGCAGACCACGAAAAGGTCGAGGCCATAACGAAATTGCCTCGTCCGACGTCTGTGCCATTTCTGAGGCAGATTCTAGGTATGGTCCATTACTTGGGTGCGTACTTACCGGACTTGCATGTCGCCACTCGTCCGTTGAATGATCTGCTCAAAGGAGATGCGGTCTGGGCATGGGGTCCCGACCAGGAGAATGCGTTTAATAAGCTGAAGCAGCTGGTGTCGTCAACGCCAGTGCTCGCCTATTACGACGTAACGAAGCCGACCGTAGTGAGCGCAGACGCCAGTTCGTACGGTCTCGGGGGAGTGATCATGCAGGAAGGAAAGCCGGTCGCATTCTGCTCCAGATCCCTCACTCCGGCTGAGCAGAGATACGCCCAGATCGAAAAGGAGTGTTTGGCGGGGGTGTGGGCGTGCGAGAAATTTGATCGGTTCTTGTGCGGTCTGGGTCAATTCAAATTACTCACAGACCACAAACCGCTTGTACCCCTCATCAACAATAAAGATCTTGACAACACGCCACTCAGATGTCAACGACTTCTCATGCGACTGATGCGATATAACGCTAAGGCGGAGTATTCGCCTGGGAAGAGCCTTGTCATATCAGACGCACTCTCGCGGAGTCCGCTCGCTCCGCAGATGCATCGTTCTTCAACGGAGGACGACGTGAAGGCTCACGTTGACCTCGTTGTGTCGAACCTTCCGGTGTCACCCGGGAGGAGAAGCGAGCTGCAGTCGTCTACGAGTGATGA
Source organism: Paraescarpia echinospica (assembly GCA_020002185.1). NCBI lineage: Eukaryota > Metazoa > Annelida > Polychaeta > Sabellida > Siboglinidae > Paraescarpia > Paraescarpia echinospica. Next base: position 48,836,351 of record CM034542.1, read on the forward strand.
CTCAACGCTTCAAGCCGCCATTCACTACACCATAGCAGGGTGGCCCCGCTATGAACAGGACGTTCCTGACAACCTGAAACGTCTCTTCAATGTCAGAAACCTCTTGTCAACGTCAAATGCCCTACTGATGTATGAAGGCAGAATCGTCGTACCTGCCAGCATGCGAGCTGACATGCTAGATAGGATCCATAGAGGTCATCAGGGCGTTACGAAATGTCTTGAGCGAGTCATGGTGTCAGTTTGGTGGCCGGAGATCACGCGAGACGTCAAACGCGTAGTGGGGGCCTGTGAGCATTGCCAGACGTACAGGCCTAGTCAGCAGAAAGAGCCGTTGATGACGACACCACTTCCCTCGCGACCTTTCGGGAAGGTGGCGATCGGCCTGTGTCTCCACCAAGGTCAGAACTACCTCGTCATGGTAGATTACTACACAAGGTGGATTGAGGTACTTCGCGTGCGGAGTACCACAACAGCGGCCTGCTTAGCGAAGATGAAGGACGTCTTTGCGCGGTTCGGACTTCCGGACGAAATTGTGTCGGACAACGGTCCGCAATTTGTGTCGTCCGAGTTTAAATCGTTCACGGAAGAACACGCCATCACTCACACGACGTCGAGTCCGTTTCTCCCGAATAGCAACGGGGAGGCGGAACGGGCTGTAAGGTCGGCCAAGGGCATCCTTCGGCAACGTGAGCCGTGGATGGCTTTGTTAATCTACCGTGACACGGTCATGGCCGCCACTCGTCATAGCCCTAACCAACTCCTGATTGGCAGACATGTCAAAACGAACCTGCCAACGTCACCGTCAGCCCTTCAGCCGTGTCGATCCAGTGACGAGGAAGTTCGCGAACACGACGAGCGTGCGAAACGCACGTACGCGCACCACTACAATCGTCGACACGGTGTGCGCTCGTTACCGTCCTTGTCGCCAGGTGACGAGGTGAGGGTGAAAACTCCTCAACAGGCCGACTGGGCGGAGAAAGGCGTGGTGACGACTACCGCCGACACGCCTCGGTCGTTCATGGTTGAGACGTCGTCAGGTGCTGTGTACCGTCGCAACCGAGGCCACCTGCAGGCCACGGGTGAGGGTGATCCGCCAAACCAGCCGATCCCACCTGCGCTCGTCGACGTGCCACTTGAGCCGGGTGTTGTGTCCAACCCGCCTGAGCTGCTGTCGAGTTCCACTCCGGTACCTCAGAGCCCAGGCTTGCGCAGATCCGCGAGACGCGGGCGTGGCCAAAAGCCTGATCGCTTGATCGAAATGTGTTAGTTAGTGTGGTCATAATAATACCACCAGCGGTTGGCAATGTTGTGCCTGAGACAGGCCGTTTACTTTAATCTGTTGTAATTACTTAATTGCAAGGGGAGATGTAATGAGCGCTACCTAAGACAGTACGCCATCTAGCGAGTAACTGAAAAGGTGACATGTGAATGACTCCATCTTGTCTGTCAGATGGGCTCGAATTGAATACATGATTTTGTGGTTCTACTAAGTTGTCTTGTCGTCTTTATATGTCAGAATCACTACACTGGCTTACACAGATATTATCTTATGTAAGTAGTTTGATGGTTGTTAGTTTATCTCCTATATTTTCTACCGCATAATCAGGTTTGTTAAATCTTGTTTACAACTTATCGAAGTCTAAGTGAGTTACCCTATTATCACTCACTACACTAAGGTGTTCTAAAATACTTTAACTAACTAACTTTAAGCACAACTGCTACTCAATATATGTTTATTGCAACTTTATTAATTATATTAAGGCAAGAATAATACTTATCAATCAGTAATCCCACTTGTTTATCAACTTTTCTGCACCACCAATTTATACGATCTATCTCCGCCAAATATAGCCTCAAAGTCACACCATCTATGTCATAATAACGTCAATGATAAAACGTTATAAAGACGTTGTACTGATGATATGATTCGAGATGGCTGGGCTGATTACAATGTTGTACGGACGTTGCATTTTCACGTCTGAATACAGCACACAAAAACTGCAAGTGGGCACGTCAGCATCTACTGCATTCAAACGAGTGAAACAGTCAATTATTTTTTCAGCTTCACTTCTTCTTTGGCTGTTCACCTGAAGAATTGTGCATGTTAATGTCAGGTTTTTGAGGTGGCATTATCCATCAAAATACCGCTGCATCGTTTTAGACCCGTGGTAGACAGAGCGCAACATTCGGGTGTGAATAGCCAATGTGGCGGATCACCTTGACAACAGCACACCAACAAGGACAACGACATACGACTAATGGTCCAAGTTAGGCATTTACTACTTAGTTATTTAATTATCGTTGTACTTATCTGCGCAAACACCAGAAACGAGGCATCTCCAGTTCGCCGCTCTGCAGCTTGCTTAGCAGTCTGGCCCAAGCTGAGGTGCATTTCGGGAAATCCTCCCGCAGCAATTCTTCTCTATGTTGCCTTTGCATAGTTACGTCGAACTGGTAGTTGACAACCACGCTGAAATAACAACATAAATGCGTTTAATTAATTATTCTGGATATTATATATTTCACCTAATTTAACTTGATTCGTAGCGCGGTTGTCACGGTGACGAGAACAATTTTGCTGCATTGCGAACGCTAGTGTTTAGTGTTGCCATCGGCTAAGACACGTGGCCGTTATTAAAATCATCACTATCACCACAGATTTAACCAATTCGACCTTTCTGGCTATTGCTATTTCTGCATAAGACCCATTTAAAACGGTACACGCTAGAAATGTTGCTTTGAGACACGTCAGTTACGCATGTCAGTAAAGAACAACCGCATTTAGTGAAGTGTAGAAGAAGGGGAAAAGCGCGACTGAGACTGGAGAACTATGTGATGAGAGAGTTGGCTGGATTGTGAAAGGAATGGGGGACGATGACAACAATCGAGTCTAGACTCATCACCGACTGCAGGGAAAAAGAGACGAGCAACACCATCAATCAATTTGTGAACTTCTCCAACAACCATTGCTGGAACAGATGCTGACGCTTGTCCGTCGTCTATATGGGTTGTTCTCGAATATAGCATAATTGTAAATAGTAATGGAGTTTCTCATGCAGTTATCTATATGGGTCGTTCTCGGATATAGCATAATTGTAAATAGTAATGGAGTTTCTCATGCAGTTATCTATATGGGTCGTTCTCGGATATAGCATAATTGTAAATAGTAGAAGAGTTTCTCATGCAGTTATCTATATGGGTCGTTCACGGATATAGCATAATTGTAAATAATAATGGAGTTTCTCATTCAGTTATCTATATGGGTCGTTCTCGGATATAGCATAATTGTAAATAGCAATGGAGTTTCTCATGCAGTTATCTATATGGGTCGTTCTCGGATATAGCATAATTTTAAATAGTAATGGAGTTTCTCATTCAGTTATCTATATGGGTCGTTCTCGGATATAGCATAATTGTAAATAGTAATGGAGTTTCTCATTCAGTTATCTATATGGGTCGTTCTCGGATATAGCATAATTGTAAATAGTAATGGAGTTTCTCATGCAGTTATCTGTATGGGTCGTTCTCGGATATAGCATAATTGTAAATAGTAATGGAGTTTCTCATGCAGTTATCTATATGGGTCGTTCTCGGATACAGCATAATTGTAAATAGTAGAAGAGTTTCTCATGCAGTTATCTGTATGGGTCGTTCTCGAATATAGCATAATTGTAAATAGTAATGGAGTTTCTCATGCAGTTATCTGTATGGGTCGTTCTCGGATATAGCATAATTGTAAATAGTAATGGAGTTTCTCATGCAGTTATCTATATGGGTCGTTCTCGGATATAGCATAATTGTAAATACTAATGGAGTTTCTCATGCAGTTATCTATATGGGTCGTTCTCGGATACAGCATAATTGTAAATAGTAGAAGAGTTTCTCATGCAGTTATCTGTATGGGTCGTTCTCGAATATAGCATAATTGTAAATAGTAATGGAGTTTCTCATGAAGTTATCTATATGGGTCGTTCTCGGATATAGCATAATTGTAAATAGTAATGGAGTTTCTCATGCAGTTATCTATATGGGTCGTTCTCGGATATAGCATAATTTTAAATAGTAATGGAGTTTCTCATGCAGTTATCTATATGGGTCGTTCTCGGATACAGCATAATTGTAAATAGTAATAGAGTTTCTCATGCAGTTATTTATGTGGGTCGTTCTCGGATATAGCATACTTGTAAATAGTAGAATAGTCGCACATGCATTTATCAAGACCTGGTAACAAGCAAAACGCCAACAATGTTTCAAATATTTAACTTGTAGATAAAAACATATAGAGTTACTCGATGATACATTTTGCTTGCAATCGTGATGAAGTGCTGTCGATTGCCATACGTAGCACAATTGACCTATTACTATATACGCCATTTTATATTCACCAAGTTATCCGAATCATGCATTTGAAAACACTGGAGTGTTGACCTATACTGGCCTCAGGTATTTGTCTTCATGCAGTAGGTTAAGCATCGTTCTACGTGACGTTTTCGTCCCTCCAATACGAACGAATCTTTAATAACAACTGAATATAATACCATAGTAACGACAGCCCCATAAGAAGACGCCGAGCTAATAAAGCCAGTGTTCACTCTATAGTACAGTGTTCGCTCTATAGTACAGTGTTCGCTCTATAGTACAGTGTTCGCTCTATAGTACAGTGCATGTGATAGTTTCGTCACTCCTGACAGAGATTAATTTTGCTCGGCCATAGCGACAGATGGCGAATAAAATGGCGCCCTTCGGCCGTGAAGCAGACTACAGGAACAATGTAGCTATCAAAATCCTCCATTTAATTGATTTTAGTTCTACATAGGGAGAACCAAAAGTTGCAAACAGTATACCTCTATCGTGTTAAGGCTATATTTGTAGCGAAAAGACAAATAGTAAACATCCGAAAGGCAAAACATCTATAGGGAAAAGCTTAACACACACGCACACACACACGCGCGCGCGCACTCACCCTCCCACGCACGGACGCACGTACACACTTTATCCCGATTATAATTAGATTGTAATAAGCATTACTGATCAATGTGTAACTATAGATGGACATTTGGAATATATATTTATAAGTGTTTGCTTTCCGTCTACTCAATTTCAGACTGTTTAAATTGTTTATCAATACTACTACTACTTGTAGGTCAATGCATTGTTATTCTGTTTGAAGTAAATGCATTGATTAACTGAAAAACAAGTCTTAATACGCTCATAAAAGTAGTAACAATTGCACTAATAAACATGCTAGCAAATCTAACTGCAATAGAGGAAACGTATGTACTACATGCGGGTAAGTTCACGTTTTCCTCTTAGACGGCTTAAATCTCGTGCGCCAAACTTTCAGGGATTCATCTACGACCCCAAGAATAGGACATAAGACCTATACCATTTCAAAATACGCCATATATGTCAAGATTCTCACATTTTATGGGGTACGTGTGTTTTCTAACATTTGGTAATTATTATTATCACGACTATCAAATAACAAGACATCCCATTTTTGCTAGTACATATTCATTAATTTACAGTTTGCCATTATTCACGTGGAGCAACAACGTGAGCTCAAGCCTTCGATGTCCGAAACGGATATCAATTAACCTTGACCCTTCCATTCCATCCTCTATACGAAATGTCGAATGATATCGACCCATGTACAACGTCGATAACTTCAGATCTGCCAATTGGTATTTAAGCCCTCAACACAAAACTGCCTGGATGCGCTCGAAGTCACAACCATGGTGAATCGTAATCGTACTTTTGGGAGAAACAATATGTATATGCAAAATGTTAAAGATGTTACTAAGTCCCAAGCCCACATAAAAAACACTGTTCGTGTAACGTATGTTTTGAGATGTTCCCTTGTACAACCAACATTCATGAGCAATTGCTTTGCCTGACAACAAGCAGCCTCGTTCTAAGTCGGCACACGCGGCCACGTTCCTTTACTTCGCAAGAAAGTCGTCCACTGCCACTTCGAATAATCACAGTTAACATTAACAGGAGAACGTGTGTGGAACTCGTAAGACCTGCCTCCAACGGTGGACCCAGCGTGAAGATTGCCGGCCATAAATAAAAACACCACTGTCACACGACAGTTAATTTGATTTGCGATGTGGATATCACAATGATAACCACGTCTGGTGGAACTTGGTGATGAACAATTTGATGAATTCCAAACCCTAAAATGTCAACTTCAAGATGTGTATTGAATTTATTTAAATTATCAGTCTTTTAATTCTTTACATTTTCAGCAATATTTTATTTACAACATTTACTGCTCACAATACTGACTGTTAACAAAATTTCTGACGGCTTGTGTTGTAGGCGTGTTTATAGCAAAAGGTGACGTGGGAGTGGGAACAATTGTTGGATCGGCCGTTTTTAACATCTTATTCGTCATTGGACTGTGCGGGATATTCGCCAGGCAGGTAAATATTAATTTCATCTTCGTGGATCATTTACAAATGACGATGTGCTGCGTCAAATTGACGGATTAAGAATCTGATTAAATACGCGTGTATTCTCGTCAACAATGTTCAATATGTACATTACATTACTAGGGCGGCATGAAATAAATACAAAATGTAATGTTGGTGCAGATTTAAATAAGATATGTTGGAAACATTTCATATTGATCTCCTCCATGTCAAAACAATATTAACAAAAACAGTACGATGTTGTGTGTTCGAATTCTCAACTCGACCGCTACATCTTCCGCGCATTACATTCGACTTGACGTAACACATCCCTTGAACATCGGCGGTGCTAGATTCAAATCAACTGAGCATCAAATGAGAAACGGTCGCCGCATATTGATGTTCTTTCTCAGCCGCTTGGCCGAAGTGTACAGTTAATCTCTGGCAGAAGATCGACATATCGGCGCAGCAAAGTGTTGTGCTGGGCAGTGTTAGGATCGATGACGGCGGGCGATGCTTAGATAGAGACGTAATCAACGACCAACTGCTCCGTCGAACCGCGTAACCAAGATAGGCACAATAGACTTATCCACCGGGTCGTGCAATTGTGTGACGCACGTTAGATTTGCCTGACAGATCGAGCAACCAAGAGATTTTGCACGAACCATCACATAAAGTACATATTCCTGTTTAAATGTCAGTCAGTTTCTTCAAATTTGGACAAGTACAATTGTTTGACGAGCAGAGCAACCGATACATGTTGAATTAGACACACACACACACACACACACACACACACACACACACACACACACACACACACACACACACACACACACACACACACACACACACACACACATGTATATATAGAGAGAAAGCGAGACTGAGAGAAAGAAAGAGAGAGAGAGAGAGCGAGAGAGAGAAAGAGAGAGAGAGAGCGAGATAAAGAGAGAGAAAGAGAGAGAGAGAGAGAGAAAGAGAGAGAGAAAGAGAGAGAGAAAGAGAAAGAGAGGGAGAAAGAGAGCGAGCGAGAGAAAGAGAAAGAGAGAGAAAGAGAGAGAGAGAGAGAGAGAGAGAGAGAGAGAGAGAGAGAGAGAGAGAGAGAGAGAGAGAGAGAGAGAGAGAGAGAGAGAGAGAGAGCATAGACAGACCGCTCCATTATGAGAGATAGTATATACAACATCCGAAAACAATGTTCTCCAAAACACCAGAAATATGTTTTTTGGTGGCAGATAAATCTACACATCATTATCTTATTTCTGGTTATGCTACATATACTACCAGTTCGAATTTTAACCAGTTCGAATTTTAATCTAAAACGTATTATCCACGCAACGCAATGGTCAAAACTTTAGGCAGTCCGGAATTTGGTCTGCCTAAAATAGCGGTCTGTCTAATGCGGCGCACTATGCATATTTGGTCTGCCTATGCTGCCGTTTGGCGGCAGCATAGGCAGACCAAATATGCATAGTGTGCCGCATATATATATATATATATATATATATATATATATATAACTTTTGTTTGACGTGCAGAGCAACCGTGAAATGTCAAATATGGCCCGACCCATCTCACCAATATATGCTTGTGCTGTGCAACGTACAAGCAACCGAATATCGCACAACAGACTTACAAATACCAGGCCCAGCAACCGAAAAGACAATTATTTAGGCGAATGCATAATTATAGGCTACTTTCAAAAGAGACCGAGACAACCACATTATTATTTTACTCGCCCGGGGAGAAGTGCTACTGCTACATGCACAATATATAAACCTGACGGACCGAGAAGACAATACATGCATACTAGAATGACTTGATAGGATGTTCATCCGAGACAGTCATGATTGTCTTGTCTGATATGTTGTGAAACCGTAATGGACTTGCCTGACGGATCGAACAACATAAACATACACAGCTTCTTCTTCGTCTTCCTTATTACGGCCAACATCAATACACTGATGATTATGTGGAATGGAGATTGCGAAGATGGCCAGCGCGGTTTTAAGATCTTTTGAATGTGGGGAAGTGGTAGAGGACCTGGTATAGTAGAGGTAGGGTAGGTAGGGTGGTAGGCAGAAGAAAGGAGATAGGGGAGGAGTGGTGGTCTGGTATGTATAGGTAGGCGGCAAGCCTGGACTTGAAACAGTCCAGGGACACCGCTGTCACTACCTCTTGGGGCAGACTGTTCCATTCCGGGATTATCCTCGGGAAGAACGACATTTGCCGGTACTGTGTCCTGCAGTAGTGGATGTCGTAGCCGCAGTTGCTGTTCTTCTTTGAGCTATGTCTATTGTCTGTTGTCTGTTTGTTCTGACAGGTAGACGGAATTTATGGTGATTAGGCCATGGTGGAATTTATAAAACATCTTTAGCCGAGCGCTTTTGCGTCTCTGTTGCAGTGTGGGCCAGTCAAAGGATTCGAGGATGGAGTCAACACAGGATGCTTGGCTGTGTCAGTTTGAGACCGATCTTGCTGCTATGCGCTGCAGTTTCTTTGTGGCCTGGGTGTCACTTGCAGTGTAGGGGGTCCCACACGGTGAAGATTCAAGAATGGGGCGAATGAGGACCTTGTATACGGTTTCTGTCGTCTTCTTGTTTCTGATCTTCAGGTTGCACCGGAGGAAGCTGAGGGTCTTTGTTTGTAGTGATGTTGATATGGAACCACCAATTTCGATCGTCTTGTAGTTTGACACCGAGGTATTTTATTGTGCTGACGTTATCCATGGTGTGTTCATGCAGCTCATACGATGGTGAGATCTTCTTCCTCTTGCGGGTGGCACTCAACGTAGAGCATTTCTGCAGGAGGAAGCTCGTGGACCACTGTTTCTCCCAGGTGGTGAGTGAGTCAAGGTCTTCTTGCAGCTTTTGTTGATCTTCTCACTTCTTTATAGTGTTGCAGCACATGGTGTCGTCAGCGAACAATCGGACTTTGGATTTGATGCCTTTGGGTAGGTCATTGATGTATACTAGAAATAGACTGGGGCCAAAGACTGAGTTTTGAGTGACTGGTATGAAGTCGTCCCTCCACCACCACTGCCTGCCGTCTGCCCTCGAAAAAGCTCTCAATCCATGCATTTAGGCGACCCCCGATGCCATAGAGACTTAACTTGTGGACAAACAGGGTATGGCTGAGTTTTATAACGGGTAGCACAGCAAACAAAGACAACTCACTTGTTTGTCAGGTTATGCAACCGACACGAACTCACAATGTAACTGACCATGCGAACGAAACGTACGAGAAGTTTCTCTTAGCTGTCCATCGCGCTCGATGGTGATCAATATAGGGGGTTTCCTTATCCATTGCTATTCGGTGTGAGGTAAAAGTAAGGTAAAGGTAAGTCCTTATATAGCGCAGTATCCATGACTGGACAGGACTGGTCAAAGCGTTTTACACTTCGCTCCCTGGCAGACATGTTCAATCGAACACCATCTCGACTTCTCTGGGAAGCATTCAATAATTGAATTAATGAGCCAAGACTATTCGTACACAAATATCCACCACTGTCTGTAGCCAGGTACTCATTCAAACAGCTGAGTGAACTGAAGCAATGTACGGTAAACAAACTTGTCCAAGGTTCTACACCGCCACATAGGATTCGAACCCGGGTTCTTTCAGTCGAGAGTCCGAAGCTCTTACCGCTACGCTACTGCGTTACATAAATCAGTTCTATTTGTGCGACCAAGCCTCTGCCGCAGTCATCACAGAAGACGGTAGTCATAAGAGCACCCAGAAGACCACGCCGACGATCGTGATCACGTTGATATTTTTGTCTTAGCTTTTTGTCTAAGAAAAACGACAAGTACTTTTGTGGATATGAACCCTGGAAGATGTTACCTATATGTGTATGTTGCTGTTGTAGATTGTGATGCTGGCGTGGTATCCACTCATCCGAGATTCAACCTTTTACTCACTATCCATCATCATTCTCATATCGGTGAGTTGGCTCGTCTTGTCCATCATGAATTCATCCTTAGTCTCACGTCTGTTCCTTACGGGACGGGAGATACATCATTGTTTCAGCAGGTGTTCCTTGTCTTCGTGTGTTACCTCATCTCGTTCTACCACCTTCGTGTGCTTTTCTCACTAAACTTGACATTCATTCCTCACCAATTCGCTAGGTACGTCTTGTACTTCGTACTAGTTTCCCCTAATAACCCTTTACACCAATCACTTTTCGCAATTCACCCATCCACTACATATCATACATATTCACCAATTCAATTTTCAAAACGAAGTTACGCCGCGTTGCCTTCTATGTTAACTCCGATATTGCAACTGCGCCAATGCCAGGCATTGTCGAACACGGGAAACAACAAACACATGTTAATACTCTTTTGTGGTATAGTTCATACTGTTTGACGTCGCGTGGCTCTCTGCTCAAAAGAACTTTCACATAGCCTGATAAAACAGTCCGAGTTATTATCGACAATCAATATCAAGGACAGTGGTCTGGTCTTGAAATATCATATGTCATGAATCCTTTGTGGATATGATGCTATCGTATAACTGGCCTTCCGATCATGTACGCTATCGAGTAACGGCTTACATTTTCACCTAGATTGGCACATTGAATGATGCTTGCCGGTTTTATTACAAAACCATGTCCTTATTAACCGTCAACGATTCACTGCCAGTGCGTTTTCTTCAACTATATGTCAACTTGTCTGTAAAGGTACTAATGTTTCAATAGCACAATAAACACTAGCTACACAGTGGTGTGTCTCTTGCGTTCTATATTGCACAAGATATAAGCTGTTAACAGCAAAGTTAATAGAGTTTCTCTGACGTGCAATATTGCTCAAAATGTCGACGGTTGGTTGATACAACATATACAGTATATGTTGGCGTGCAATATTGTTTACAATGTAGACGGTTAGTAGCTTACAACCTTGACGGCGTTTGTTAACGTACAACTTTGCTCAACATGTCTGCGATTACTAACTTCACATCCGTGTTCAACAAGCGTGCTTCAACGTCGTCTTATTGTTGGCAGTCTATCGCCGACGCGGCCGTACAGTGGTACGAGGCTCTACTGATGCTGCTACTTTACGTCGCCTATATCGCCGTCATGTGGTAAGTAGCGTCTTAGTGTAGTCTCATTTCAGAAGATTAGTTTTAAGGGTCAGACATGACACATTGTCCAGATTTCCAGTACACAATACGTTTTAAGACGCATTAGACCTCAAGTCGGCCAAACCAGCCAGTAGAATAACACTCCATAACAGCCAAACCCAGTTCAAAATAACAGCGCGATGCTGTAATATTGTGCGTTGGCGCTATCTAGTCTATAGTTGTGAACACATTAGAAACGATGTTTGAACGTAAGGACCTCACATTGTTGTTTTGAGTCAATAAGTGGGGAAGTGGGGACTTTAAAGAACGACTGAGATCTAGAGAGTTTGAATACATAATTTGCATGAAATGAAAAAATCATAATAACGAACAACGCTACATGGACAGAACGTAGAGTAGGGTCAGTTTCCTGATGACACCGTGCCGCACATACTTTTCATGAAAAGGCCATCCTTGGATATTTCCCCGATCTTGAACACTTTGACAAAACTGTGTGGATAGTGATACTTTTTCAGTGGATGAAGGAGTCATCATTGACAAAGAATGAGTGTTTTGGCTTGCAAGGAGATAACACGCTGAAATAAAACTTTCTGGATTCTGATGGTGCGGTGAATTTCCAATTCGTTCTGACAAAGTCAACATGTGGCATGTCTGCAAGGTGGTATCATCATCATTTCTCAACATATCAGTCTAATTGGTAAACACTTGAAATGCAGTTTAAAGACTGAAAGTCAAAGCAGCTGGTCTATACGTTTAACAAGGAAGCCCTTTGGCTTATCGAGAGTCCGACCCTTTTATCTATGTGTATCCCGCCCGTCTGAGGTATGTGTCGATTTTATTTTTAAACATATTCACGCTACTAGCACCCACACAATCAGCAGGTAATCTGTTCCATTCATTTACAGTCCTTTGTGAAAATGAAAACTTTCTTATATCCAATCTACTCTGCTCCTTTGCCAATGTAAGTTCATGTCCTCTAGTCCTTCTATCTTTCTTAACTGAGAAAAAAATATTTCTATCAATATTTTCATAACCCTTCAATATTTTAAACACTTCTATCTGATCTCCTCTCAATCTCCTGGTCTCTAGTGTTGTTAAACCGTATTTTTTTAGGCGTATTTCGTAACTAAGATCCCTCAGTTTTGGTATCATTTTAGTTGCTCTCCTCTGCACTCTTTCTAGCATATCTATGTCCTTCCTGCGATATGGCCTCCACGCTTGAATACAATATTCTAAATGAGGCCTAACTATTGTTTTGTACAGCGGTATTATTAGCTCTTTTTCCTTACACGTTATGTTTCGCCTAATTAATCCAAGGATTTGATTTCCCTTTGAAGCTGCAATTCCGCACTGCTCTGAAACCTTCATATCAGCACTAATGGTTAACCCTAAGTCCTTTTCTTTTACAGTAGTACTTAGTACAGTACCCCCCATTGTATATTCTACCTCTTCGTTCCCATGTCCTGTGTGGAGGCATTTACATTTCCCAAAATTGAACAGCATTTGCCACTTTTCAGACCATTTGATCAACCTGTCAAGATCATCTTGTAAATGCTGTCTATCTCCATCACTTTTAATCCTTCTAAACACTTTTGTATCATCCGCAAATTTCAACACCTTGCTTGTTATTTCATCATCCAAATCGTTGATATATATTAAGAATAATATAGGACCTAATACTGATCCCTGTGGTACCCCACTCAATACCGATTTCCAGTTTGAAGCCTCCCCATCAACTACTACACGTTGTCTTCTGTCAATCAGCCATTGTTCTATCCAGTTTATTATACCATTTCCTATGCCATGGGCCTTTAGTTTAAGCAGTAATCTTTGATGTGGTACTTTGTCGAAAGCTTTTTGAAAATCTAAGTAGACGATATCTACTGGTGATCCCTCATCTACCCACTTAGTGATGTCTTCCAAAAAACATAACATATTTGTTAAGCATGACCTCGCTTTAAAAAAACCATGTTGAGATGGGTTTATCAAGTTTTTTTTAACAAGAAAATCCACCATGTGATCTTTAATTAGTCTTTCTAACAATTTACAAATCACTGATGTTAAACTCACTGGTCTATAGTTCTCTGACTTGTTTCTCGAACCTTTTTTGAATAACGGTATAATGTTTGCTTCTTTCCATTCTAAAGGAACCACTCCCTCTTCTAATGACAAGTTGAAAACTGTTTCAAGCGGTATGCTAATTTGTTCTACAATTTCCAATAGTAGTTTGGGTAGAATACCATCCACTCCAGGTGATTTATTATCCTTCACAGCCCTTATTTTCTTAGTTACCATTTCCGGGGTTACAATTAATTGTCCTAAATAGTCTGAATCTGCCCCCTTGAACTTAGCCTCTGGTATTGGCAGTGAACTAATATCTTCCCTGGTAAACACTGAACTAAAGTTCTCATTCAGGTCTTCTGCCATTAAGAATCCCTCTGATATTATATTTCCAGCACTATCTTCTAGAGGACCGACCTTATCTTGAACTTCTGTTTGCTTCTGAACATACGGCATAGTAAACTCTTTTGCTATTTGTTTATATTACTAGCTAATTGTTGTTCATAGCTTCTCTCTTTGACCTCTCTACCTTAGCTGTGAAGCTTCTGTTAAGGCTTCTTTATAACTGTTGTAGTCTTCATCATTTCCAGCACATCTATATGACTTCCACATCATTTTTTTATACTAAATTTTTCTAATGGCTTCTTTCGATAAGTGTTTCTTTTTGGACCGTTTTCCTTGTTTTTTGAAGGGTACAAATTTATCGACTATGCACTTAATTTCACTCTTTAATATATTCCAGCATTCTGTTGCCATCTTATTTTTTAGTGACTTATTCCAGTCTATCTTTGCTAAATAGTTCCTCATGTCCTTATACCTTCCATTGTAGAAATTTCTCCTATACTGCTTTTTACTATTCCTTTCTGATTTTACTTTGATGGTAAAATGTATCTGGTTGTGGTCGCTACTCCCCAGTGGCTCACATATCTTGACATTGTCAACTAATTCATTCTGTGAGGACAAAACTATGTCTAACACATTCTCACCCCTGGTTGGTTCTAGCACATGTTGAGAAAGGAATGTATCTTGAACTAAAACTAAAAACTTGTGGTCCTCTCTCCCCATACTCTGTAGAGATTTCCATTTATATGCCCATGGTTAAAATCCCCCATAATAATACAGTCCCGTTTGCTTACTTCCCTTATAGCGTTTTGTATTTTTTCATTCTCTCCTATGCTTATGTTTGGACTTCGATAAACTAACCCAACTGTTAATGTTGAGTTTCCTGTAACTATGTTACACCAAACAGCTTCTTCGCAATCTGCTTCTCTTTCAAATTTTATTTCATAAGCCTGAATAGATTCTTTAATATATAAAATAACTCCACCTCCCTTTCTTCCTATTCTATCTTTTCTAAACAATACATATCTTGTCAGTCCCAATTCAGCATCTGATATATTGGTGGTGGTCCAGGATTCGGTTATACCTATTATATCAGGGTCAATATCTTCTACCATAATATTTAGTTCATTTCTTTTGTTTACTATACTCCTTGCATTTAAACAAACACATTTATATCCAGCTTCAGAAGAGTTTTCCAGACTGTTATTTGCTGATTTATTTGTGCTGTCTTTATCTATGCCTCCATTTTCAGGCTTTTCTGTGAGTCCCCCTGCGAATCTAGTTTAAATAGATGCAACCTGTCCCACTGTCAACAGATTGCAGCAGGTTCTCTGAGAAAACTGCTGCCCCTTTCCACTAAGATGGAGGCCATCTCTCATGTACATATCTTCCCTCCCAACAAAGTATCCCCATAAATCTGTGAATCCCACCCCCTCTTCTTCACACATCTGCTCAGCTAGTGCATTGATCGCCATCCTCTTGCAGTTTCTATACGTTGCCCCCCTTCCTCCCATTACTGGCAAAATTCCTGACAAAATAACCTGTTCAACTCTCGTCTTCTTTAGCTTCCTCACTAACTGTCTATACTTCTGTACTATCGCAGTTGTCCCCTCCCGGTCTGCATTATTTGTTCCTACATGTACCAGTATAGACCCCCCCTTGCCATGTCCTAATACCTTCTCTACCCTGTCAGTTACATGTTCAATCCTAGCCCCCGGTAAACAAACAACGACGTCCTTCCCCTCGCTCAGTGTCTTGTCCGTCTTTCTCATAATGGAGTCGCCCATAAACACCCTCTCTTTCCTCATTTCCCCCTCAATCACTGCCTTAGAATAGCTCCTTCTTCGGTTTGCATCTGTCTGGTTGTTGTCTTTCCCCCCTGTCGTCTTCTCTCCTGTCACATTCTCTTCCGATCCATTCTTTCCTGTCGCTTTTTCTCTTGTCACCTTTCCTCCTGTCAGCGTCCCTTTTATCGACTTCTCTTCTATCACATTTGCTCTCACTTCCTTTCGTCCCTTCTTCTTTCGTCCCGTCTCATTTTCCTCTCTCCTCTCCCGTCCCATCTTCTCTCCCTCCTTCTCTACGGTCACTTTCTTCCCTGTCACCTTCACGCTTGTCACGTTTTCTGTTGTCAATTTTCTGTTGTCGACTTCCCACAGCCGGACAATGCAAAATCTACCCAGCTGTGGCAGTGATCGCACACCAAGTGTCGCTTTGCCTTGACTTGCCGCTTGCAAGGCGCCATATCCCGATCAGAATTTATTTAATAACTTAACTAACTTAGTCTTTATAAAGACTGTTTCCTGTGTACTACAGCACACTTTAGGTTACAAATTTCAATTACACAGCCGACTATTTATCCTAACACGAACGCTAACATTACCGGTAGTGACCTAATTTAAATACAATCAGTTTCGTTATGTTAGGCTGCTTTATTTATTTAGCCTTTTAGGTTACGCCGCCCGACTATCGCCCTTGCTTAATTTTAACAACAATGTTACCTAATCAAAATATCTAGCAAGTACTGGCTTACACAGATATTATCTTATGTAAATAGTTTGATGGTTGTTACTTTATCTCCTATATATTCTACCACATAATCAGGTTTGTTAAATCTTGTTTACAACTTATCGAAGGCTAAGCCGCCTAAGTGAGTTACCCTATTATCACTCACTATACTAAGGTGTTCTAAAATACTTTAACTAACTAACTTTAAGCACAACTGCTACTCAATATATGTTTATTGCAACTTTATGAATGATATTAAGGCAAGAATAATACTTATCAATCAGTAATTCCACTTGTTTATCAACTTTTCTGCACCACCAATTTCTACGATCTATCTCCGCCAAATATAGCCTCGAATTCGTTATATCCGTGAATTCGATAGCGGATATTTGTAGACCCCATGCCCCTTGTAACGCTTCCTAACTGTAACCTATACACCCCAAAAGGTGTTTAGAAAGATGCTCTATCTATTGTGAACACATCTATTTTTATTCGTCGCATATATCAGTAAAAACGCAAAAAGTTAACAATTACAAAGGTTCGGTCCCTGTGATATGGCGTCTTCTGTATCGTTGGTAGTTTTATAAAACTGTTTTGTTTTTAGTAGCCCTTGTGATTACCTACTTTCCGTTCAAAGTTTGGCATATATGGAAAATATATTGTTTGTCATCTCCGTAACGTATTGTATCCATCACACGTCGCTCTTGTAAACCGGATAATGCGAACAGTGAACAGTTGTTAACAGCATAATAGCCCTACTAATATTAATTAAAAGAAAACACAAATACTTAAAGGGAATAAAAACATCTATTGCTCGAATTCTTGTTATATTACATCCTGCTATCTATTTCCACGTCCACCAAGCCAAAAAAAATCAAAAATTCAATGAATTAGAAATTCCACATTTTCTGGTGTGCATCCGAATGCATTTTCGAATATGCATATTTTTGGCGCGCTTTTCGGGATGCCGAGATGTGACGTCACTTATGACTCAAACTGGCATCAGGCCGACCCTTTCCATGCATTCAGAGCATGTTTACAAGTATAGCTTTTGGGTCGAAACGAGCGTCAGAACGAGTTATTGTGCAATATTCCGACGTAATACAAACACTAGTCATCATAGAGGAACAAGCAGTTATCTTACGGTTCCACATGAATCGAATTTTATTAAAAACAACGAATGCGAATGTGCCTACAAGTCGACTAGGTTTCGCCGAGCTTGGGCTCGTTTTCAAAATAATTATATCGAATGCAACCAACGGAGATAATCTACACCAATAAACATACATAGCAAACATATATTGTATCCAGCTACATAAAGTAACGTGTATGATCTCATAATAGCACTAGAATATCGATATATGAAGGAGTTGTACAATTTATCATAACAACGTAAATCAGTCAGAGATTTCCGTTGGTCCCGCTAGCTCAGTGGCTAGGCGCGTTGGTTACTTGTGTATTTTACAATCGGGCGACGTCGGTTCAATCCTGACAGCATGCAAACCTTGGATTTTCTATAAAAAAAATTTGTTTATGTTTTCACGAAGTAATATAAACCAAATCTTTTTATACTATAATGCACTATTTGTAAATAATTTTTATTTTTGTAGTAACTATTTATTCGCCACAAAAATGAAAATATGGTCATTATATAACGATGTTTCTAAATTTTATTTATGCAAACAAATATAATGTAATGGATATATAATTTATTAATTGTAAATATATTGTACGGTAATATATTGTAATTATATATGTGAAAACAGATTGAGATCTGTCTGGATAAATACAATTTAGAAACATCGTTATATATAATGACCATATTTTAATTTTTGTGGCGAATAAATAATTACTATAAAACAAAAAAATATTTACAAACAGTGCATTATGGTATAAAATTATTTGGTTTATATTACTTCGTGAAAACATAAACAAAAAAAGTGTAAAGAAAATCAAAGGTTAGCATGCTGTCAGGATTGATCCGGCGTCGCCCGATTGTAAAAAAAACCGAAAAGTAACCAACGCGCCTAGCCACTGAGCTAGCGGGACCAACGGAAACTCTCTGACTGATTTAAGTTGTTATGATAAATTGTACAACTCCTTCATATATCGATATTCTAGTGCTATTATGAGATTATACACGTTACTTTATGTAGCTGGGTACAATATATGTTTGCTATGTATGTTTATTGGTGTAGATTATCTCCCGTTGGTTGCATTCGATATAATTATTCTGAAAACGAGCCCGAGCTCGGCGAAACCTAGTCGACTTGTAGGCCCATTCGCATTCGTTGTTTTGAATAAAATTCGATTCATGTGGAACCGTAAGATAAACGTTTGTTCCTCTATGATGACTAGTGTTTGTATTACGTCGGAATATTGTACAATAACTCGTTCTGACGCTCGTTTCGACCCAAAAGCTATCCTTGTAAACATGCTCTGAATGCATGGAAAGGTTCGGCCTGATGCGAGTGTGTGTCATAAGTGACGTCACGATACCACGTGATCGCCTAGCGCATTAAAATTTCATTTTCCGCGGGAATCGCTTCACAGACGAGCTTAAAATCGAATTTATATTTATGCTACAAATGTATTTTTCTGTATTTGTTTAATGTTGTCAAATGTTACATACAATGTTAAACTTTGTGTACACATGGAAAAAGGATTTTAGCTAATGCCTTATTTTTATTTCCTTTAACACTAAAAATCTTCTAAAAATACACACAATTGTCTTATGTTACAAAACACTGTAATGTTGATTCGTTCTGTATAGTCATAACTAAACAACACACAAAGTTTACAAACTGTTTAAGTTGGAAGGTTTATCTTATTTTCAGTTAGTACAAATATAACAGTTTGGGATAGAACATTCAGTTTCATAATTCGTTATGAAATATTGTTTACATTGTATTTAAAAGCTTTGGAGAGAAAGAACTCTCAGTTGTTACCACTGTCGCCGTACGGTCCATAGGGGAAGGGCGGGCAGCCGGAACCACTTAAGCGCCGTCGTTCCTGTATCGGTTGTCTAACAGTTAGTGATATCGGCTAAAGTTGGGATAGAAGGGGTATTTATCTGACTATCAAATAAACTTGGTCTGAATCCTGTCACCTGTTTCTTTCCGGAACAGTGAATGAAAAATCAAAGTCGTGTAAAATGTTCCTTTTGCCCGACCCTTCGGGTAAAAGGAACCTTCAGTGGGGGTAAAAAGAACCGCGAGTGAACGAACCGATATAACTTTATTGAACAGGTCCAATTACACTCCCAACAAATTTTCTCTAATTTCGAGCAAATTTCAAATAAATCGAAGTACAAAACTGATCCTCAAGAGTTGAGAATCGGATACCAAAGTGTGTTACTTAAAAAGGTTGTGTCTATACCTAGACTCTGTAACAACGGTCGAACTTCCAAACACATGAAAGGATGCGCCTACTCTCCTCATGAACACTTAGGGCATACAGTCCTCGCAAATGAACTTGCCTCGTCCTTCGTAGGCTGAGCAGTTTTCATCAGCCCAATCTTTGCAAGAATGGCATTCGATCCAGTCCTCTTGAGGAGGACCAATGTACTGTTCATTGAGAATATACAATAATAGTTACGGGTGTATCAGATTGGCCTGGTGAAGTTAATGGTTTTCTTTGCTTTCTCTGATTTATCTCGATCTCTTGGTACACAAGCCGCCGTTTTTCTTTGTAGGGTGTGCTTGTGAGAATTTCACTTTGTGCTTTAGCGCGTCCCTTCTTGGTGACCCGTCGTTCCCGTAGAGGCATTGGACGAATGTCATCGGGGGGGGGGGGGTACTCTAACGTCGAGCTTGATGGCGAACAGTGAACCGGGTGTCGTGGGGGGCAGTTCGATCGAATTGGCTGAACCGCTCCCGAAATCTGGAAGAACTTTTCCACGCCGGGTTTATTGAATCCCATCGCTCTGGCGGCCGAGGTTGGCTTGGGTGTGCGGTATGAAATGGTCGGGTTTCTTTTTACAAAACCTTTGATGAAGTCCTTGCCGGCTTTTTGTTGCCAGTTGAAAGCGATCTGACTTATATCTTCTCTAATCAGACCATGGAAACACGCCTCCATTCGTACTATATACGCGACATTCCATTCATTCCCTTCCATTCCATACCTATACCTTTCCACCACCTACCACCACCACACACCACCCCACCACCACCACCCCACCCCACCACCACCACCCCACCTACCTACCCCACACACACACACACACACACACACACATACATATATGGAGCAATAGTGAAGGGCAGGCAGACTGGATGTCTCGGGACAATGCAGTTTTCCAATGTGATCTCCGTAACGTCGATTCATTTCTTTAAGTTTTATATATTATTACTTTACCCTATACATTATTGATTTTAACTAGTTGTCGTAACTGTAATAAAATGGAAATTGAGAGTTAGCCAACGTTTAAATCTATGTATTAGGTGTAATGAAATTAAATTAATATATTAATAATTATAAAACCCCGTACGGGAGCTTCATTAGCTGCTTGCAGTAACCTTGTTCTTAACACGGAGTAAGCGCTACTAGACCTAGGCGAGCGATGGATACCTAATGGACCGACTTAAATGCTCCCCCCCCTACACACACCCAAATTATTTCAAAGCCCTATATATCCCCGTTCCAACGAGGCCTGTCTTAAGGCTGTCAAGTGGTGCAGTAAGCGCGAATACCAAGTCAAACAAGGCCACCCTCAAATGATGAATGTTCTAAATTGGGCGCTTCCGCAAGTCTTGACATTTCAACGGATGCATATCTACGGTAGTTAATTATAAAATGAGAATGTCATACATTTTTGGAAAGCTTATTGTCTCCCCGTTAAAATGAGTTATGACTTGTGGCTGTTGCTTGGTATACGAAGTGTGCAGTTAAGATCAAACGTGCGAAATGATAGCACCCAGTCGTATCCCATATTTAAGGGGACACAGTAAGCTTTCCAAAGAGTATGACATGTCCATGGGTAAGTAGGTGACGTAGATATATGAAACCATTGATATTGTATAACGTTTGTTACAATTTCGAACATGTATCACTTGACGGTGACACTGTTTGATCGTCGCTCCACATAGACTCCACCAATCATCCATGTCATATCTCATTTTGCCGAGACGAAATTGTTCTTTAACATGGTATATTATGTGCACAGATATGTGAAATAAATACAGAGTCATTGTAATTTGATGACCTTTCGCGTTATTGCAATACAATCGAATAGTCATCATTTCAAGGTGATCCACTTTCTTTTATAATAGGTAGGCAACCATTTTAAATATTAAATGTGAAGACGTTTGCGGAAGCGCACAATTTCGAAAATTCATCATATGAGAGTGACCTTGGATTCATGGTTACTGCACCGACAGGCCTAGTTGGGACGGGGAGATGTAGGGCTTTCGACCAATATAACATTCGTGTAGGCGGGGGGGGGGGGAGCATTTGAACTCCTAAAATAATACTCTTTTGGGGATTTGCCGCTCGCCGATATGAGCGCCTTGTCTAGACAGTACAAGCGGTGTACGAGGCAGCACGTCATAACTATTACGCCCGTGTGTTCGAGACAGTCGGTGAAGAGAACAGTGCATGAGATCAACGAGGGAAAAGAAAAAAATGAAATCGAGGATCGGAATCGAGGCCAGCCTCACCACTGACGACAGGGAAACAAAAGGAGAACAACAACATTATATATTATTATAAATTACATATATATATATATATATATATTATACATTATATATATATACATATATTATAAATATATGTATATATATACTGAATGGTTAGCACTGTTGTCACTGTTGCATTAGCCAAAAGTCAGAGGGACCGAGTTTAAGAACAAAACAATGCATTGGCGTTGATTGTTGCACTTGGTTTCGTGGCCATGATCGGATACAGGCTAATTATATTGTAAGACACATATACAATTGGATTGACATCAAATGCAAAAAATCTTGGCATGTGTGAAACATAATCAAACCTCCCGTTCGACAACTTACAATTGATGTAGATAGATCGCACGTTTTTATTTTATTTGGTAAACTCGATAAATATCTCAATTGTAGTAAAACATTGACTAGTAAGACAATCAAGTTTGTTCTGTTTAGAGAGAACATTTGAATGAGGGAGTGGCATTCCTCGGCTAATGCCATATTGAACATGACCGGGTAGCGCCATCTGCAGCATTGGGGTAGTACTATTATGTTGTGTTTTGTTATGGGAAATCAATCTCGTTTTGGCGGCAACAGTCATTTGTCAAAGCCATGTTTTCGAATCATAATGAATTGGCGAGGTGAAGTGATTGCGTAATGACAGTCAATTAAACTGTGGATGGGTGGGTGGAAATGAATGAGTGAGTGAGTGAGTGAGTGAGTGAGTGAGTGAGTGAGTGAGTGAGTGAGTGAGTGAGTGAGTGAGTGAGTGAGTGAGTGAGTGAGTGAGTCTCTGGGGGGTATGTATTCGTGTGCGCCGTGTATTGTGAACGTCTGCCTAAGAGCCAGACAACTTAAGTGTCACGCATCAGTTTACGTATGCCACTGCCATTGGAAACACCAAACTCAACGTTAGTTTCCTGTCTCGGTTGACAATCGTTTTAAGTCTGGCCGCCTATCGTGTATTAGTTCGCGATATTATGCCTTTCCTTTGCATGGTCTGTCTCCCCAGTAGTAGCCTTTCCGCAGCACTCTTCCGGTGGAACATTGAAATACGTATGTTCAGCGCTGCTTTTTTCTTATTGTGTTCCTGTGGGGAGAAGATGTGTGTTAGTGTGTTATTAATTCAACCGATCGTTCTCTGTGGAGGATGTACACATTTTGTCATCTCCAGTTTGTCTTCTAAGTTCATTTCCGCCATTAAGTCACTACGGTATTCTCACCCTATCTATTTATCCACATAACGAGCATTTGATATACCTATGCAGCACAATATCGATATAGAAATGCACCGGCGGTGGTAGCAGCAAAAACAACAACAACAACAACGATCACAACAACATCAACAACAACAACAACGGTCACAACAACGGTCACAACAACGGTCACAACAACGGTCACAACAACGGTCACAACAACCGTCACAACAACGGTTACAACAACGGTCACAACAAGGTCACAACAACATCAACTACAACAACAACAACAACACAACAACAACGGTCACAATAACATCAACAACAACAACAATAACAACAACAAAACAATAACGGCAACAACAGCAGTAACAACAGCGGTAGTTGTGATACTAGTAACACCAATAACATCAGCAGCAACTCCAACAACCGCAGAAACACAAACAACCGTAACTGCAGTTACTGCGGCAACAACAGTAACTGCAGTTACTGCGGCACCATCCGTAACAGCAGCAATTACAGCAACAACAATGATACATCTTACAATAACAACAACGGCAACAACAACAATAACACCACTGACAAATGCTACAAGTGTAGCAGACCGTAGTCATAGTGTTGGTCACCATTGCAAGGCTTACATTCATTCTCAATAGTTGTATTGACTTGTTCTTCAGTTTCTTTTCCATTTCGACTGCGTCTAGTTTGTCTGCATTGTGGATGTCTTCAAACTTTGGCACTATTTCCTTCGTTGGATCGCTCGACATCTCGTCCACCTTCCTTCGCTGCAAGCAGTCAACACAGAGGGTGTCCATTTCGGCTTGGACGTCGTGTTCACATGGAACCAATGGAAATCAGGCTTTGCCTTGATGGGTTATACTAGATGGAGGCTGGTTCAAAGTCTGGCAGCTAAGAAAAATCGAGTACGAATTACGTTTTTTTTAATGGATTATTGACAATAAAGGTGTAAAGAAATAAAAATATGTCGGTTGCCACCGTGACTAGCGCATATTAATATTTGCATAAACCTAATATGGTCGCCTCCACATTATAGTTATAGTTGGAAGTGCCTCGTGCATTCAAAGGGTGACACAAACAAATATATCAACATGAGGCATTTCCTGTAGTGGACAGTATTGAGAGAAATGTAGTTGTATACGTAGGGCAACATTAAGACAGTGTAAACAAACTTCAATAACTCTTCCTGGGTAGATATTCCAAGGAAACTTGTGGCACATTTAGTTTTGGAAGCCCTAAATGGGTGTAGCATATGAATGATGTCCCAAATATATCGTGCCACATTGGCATGACCCTTCTTCAATTTTTGGAGAAGCGACCATAACATTATAACACACGCACGCACGCACGCACGACATATATACATGCATACATACATACATACATACATACATACATACATACATACATATATACATACATACATACACACAAATACATACACACACACGCACGCACGCACACACATACGTACACACATACACACACGCACGCACACACGCACATACACACACATACACACACACACACACACACACACACACACACACACACACACACACACACACACACACACACACACACACACATATATATATATATAAACACGTACACACGTACAAACATACATACATTTTTTCGGAGACGAGAGTGGGGGCAGTGTACGATATTTTCGCGGTTTGGGCGTATAAAGGAGGAGATTTTGTTGGTGTCTAAATGTTATGGGTACCGCTATAAATTACGACCTCATCCACGATGTGATGGCATTGGTGCGAAGATTGTCGATTTTCTCGCAAACCCAGTTTATGGCGGTGAAGCTAATTTGAATGTTTGTGCGAACTGGATCGTGAATGTTTGTGCGAACTGGAAACTGCGCGTACGCGCAGTTATTATATAGATAGATAATTAAAGTTTATTTTTGGAATGGTATAAATCATACATACAAACATAATCAAAATCGAGATATGACCATGGTCATTTGTCATTAATAAAACATAATTATAATAAAACAAATGCACAGAATTACAAATATTATGTATATTAACAGGATTAATGAATAATTGTGTACATCATAACGGGATTAAAATTATCAAAGAATTGCCTTAACAATTACAACAGATTATACCCACCACCATCATGACCATCCTGTCATCGACGCCGAGTTGTATCGAATTTATGCGTAGTTTGTTGCGCAGCTCCTCTCGCGATTCGGCACGCACCTCAGAAGAGATTTTTTGTCGTTTGTTTGTGTCCATCGCCTGCTTCGCAATGAACACTTTTCGATTGTACAAGTACAACATGGGCCGCTGCACCCCGTAGTAGTCATCGAGACTCGAATACTCCGCCGGCAAACCTTCTGAACTGAAACGTCGATCAAGGTTGTTAAACCAGAGGACCGTTTACTAACATGTTGTATGCTCCGGGGGCGGGTCCAGAAAGTGTAGTCTGGGGGAGGGGGAAACCTCCAATTGCGCCCCTAGAGGCGCGCCAAATAAACAAATTCATACTCGGCAGGCTGAGCCGCAGCTTCATACCACGACTTCGCGCGCTGTTAGATCATGACATACATCGGAAGGAGGGGTGCTACTGGATATTTTTCACCGCTTATCTGCTGAATCGGCTCGACTGATGACGTCGAAAGTCGGGGGTGGGGGAGGGTACTGTTTAAATTGTTTCGCCGCCGCGCCGACGTAACTTCACATTCGTCTAGCCTAACCGGGGACACATTCCAAAGTTTCTAAACTAATCAGGAGGCACGTTCCAAAGGTCTAGGGGGCATGTGCCCCAATGCTCCCCTGGATCCGCCTATGAACTCATGAGCCTGATGTTGCTCTTTTAAGATCGACGTCGTTCCGTAACAGGGGTACTGTATATCGATAATGGTCAATACCACGAACCACCTCGCTCTTTTAATATTTGCAACGGTTTCTGTTCAATGGTGGATTTTCCTTACGTGGTGTATTCCCATACAAGTTATCTTTGGTTGCGAACGAGTTCTTCGTACGAAGGTTCTTTAGTACAATAACAATAATAATAATAATAATAATAATAATAACAAACGTATATAGGACCTCAATCTGCAGGAATCTGAGTTCAGAGGCGCAACATAAAAAACAAGAATCATTAAGCAAAATCGTGAAGAGCAACGCGCATCGAAATCATCATTAGAGCAAGGGACCAACGGTGGCTATTGTTTAATAACATTTTAATGTGATAGGAAGTTGATTCCATGTTTTGGTGCAGCTACAGAGAAAGCTCGTTTGCCGATGTTGATCTTATTTTTAGGACCAAAAAGAGTGAAACAGATTATCTGAGTTTCCTGGTAGAGGGCCTCCTACCTATAACCTTAAAGAATGTCCACCAATAACTTTGGATTGTGACTATATGTTGCCTTGGGTAGGCCTATATATATATAGCCTTGGACAGGGCGTGTCGGTTGCACAGGGCATGGCCTACCTGTAGTTTGGATACGGCCTACATTATGAATTTAGGCAGTCCTACATATAGCCTTGGGCGGGGCCTAAATAGGTTGCACAGGACAGGGCCTGGATACGGCCTACTAATTGTAACATTGGGCAGTGCCTACCTGTAGCCGCTGCATGTTCTAACAGACTTGAGGGCGGCCTTTAGCATTCGTACATCCGTCTCCAATAGTTGCAGCATGATGTTGCGTTGCCGATTTATGCATGCAAGTGTATGCCGCAGGTTCACCTCTTCGTTCGCATTTTGCCTGAACGCCCTCATCAAGTTGCCCGATTCTACACACTTTGCCATTGTCAGAAGTCGGCTTTACCAGCGTGTCTTCTCTTGTTGGGAATGTGATGTGGTCTCCAATACCAATGCTGTCTGATATCTTTCCTGGCCAGCGAAGCGGCGTCAGAGTTGCCTCTGTTTTTGCCTATTTTGATGAAGCAGACAAAAGCAGACCGCAACAATTCTGCCCCTGTTTCTGTCCTATGTGAGAAGCCTATGTGAGCGCACACAAACTAACCTGTACCAGGAAAGTGACGAGTTATCCACGCTACTGGTGATGTGTATACCTCTGAAGACCAGACCATTAATGTTGTCACATAAATGCGTGCCCTTGTGTAGCAGCAGTTGCATTGAGTCCGCCTCACCTACCCCTGCCGGATAATCGCCTGCGATGCCTTATCTAAGCAGCTCTTGCCGTCTCACTGGTAGACACCGACAGACAAGCGTCGCTTGTCCCAACACTCACCACTTCTGGTGGAACACGTCACAATAAGAACTGACGTCTCGCGACACAAATTCTACCCAAGCGTAACATAAGAAAACAAGAGCAAACGTCACAGAAATAGCAACATAATAATAGTGTTAACTATAAACATATTCCGGATACATTTGTTCTTAACCGCCAAACAAAAGTCTTTCGATACACTGACCCGTGATACGGTTAAATACGAAAAGCAAAATGGCCGCAGAACTGTGTTATTGCTAACAACTTTAATTCTATTGGAGGTTCGTGCATATTCAATATAGTGTTTACATATCGTTCTTGTCTTTATAAAATCCAAGTAATACGATACGATCTACATTCGGTAGCAATTGATAGGTCAAATGAGTGTTATAAAATGCCGAAAAACACAAATACTGATGGCATATTGAGTCAGACATAAAAGACATGATAAACAATTAGTGTTCGTGTGTGTGTAGAAGTAAATATGCATTGCGAAACCACGTCAAGCAATGATCATATCCGTTTGTAGATACACTTGAATTTTGTGTAATGTCGGAGAAACCCGAAGGCCGTCGGACTGAACAAGGACAGCGAAAACAACTGACGAGGTATTAGTAGCTATATTCTGACTTGTTCTGTGGCATAAACTGCGAACGGACGCCAAACGGTGTGTTGGCTTATAACTAAAAGTTATTTGTTAATAAGCAGTTCGCCAGATGGCGCCACTACCTTCTTTTGTATGCTAGGCCGGTAGTTGGTTCTGAGGTTGATTTATCTGTGTCCTTCTGAGAATTCTTGCGGTGAACATCTCACTAATTGAAAATAAACTATATATATAGTGTGTTTATTGATTATACACTCCAAAGTAAAAAACTAAACG
The DNA here is from genome assembly GCA_020002185.1 of Paraescarpia echinospica. Classification (NCBI taxonomy): domain Eukaryota; kingdom Metazoa; phylum Annelida; class Polychaeta; order Sabellida; family Siboglinidae; genus Paraescarpia; species Paraescarpia echinospica. The sequence goes on from CM034542.1 coordinate 48,864,709, forward strand.
AATTGCAGGGCTAGTGATACGTTAAATGTGTATATAATGTATACTGGGAGCATAACATTCCTATGTTACAATAATATTCAAGATGTGTTCATGCGATGGATGCAAGCAATGGTGGCGATGATGATTATGGTGGTGATGATGACTGTTGTGTTGTTGTTGTTGTTGTTGGTGGTGGTGGTGGTAGTGGTGGCGGCGGCGGCGGCGGCCGCGGCGGTGGTTGTTCTAATGACGATGTTTTTGTGACGCTTGTAAATAATCGTTTCAGGCAAAGTGGTAGTAGTAGTAGTAGGTTTTATTTGGAATTGTATAAATCATACATACAAATATAAACAATCCGTAAAACAATTGACAAAATGATATACAATTCCAGGATGACAGCGGAGCCAATTAAGGCTGTAACCAGTTTGTTTTAATTATTCCAATATAAATTGATAATGATTACATAAACTAGTCGCCGTCATCCCCAAAATAAATATTATTAACAATGATTTCACGTGTAGTGTGTTGGTTACGTTGCTATAATCAATAGAACATATATGTAAATTTAATAACATTAATATTAGATAATACATGTTCACATAAGTGGTCTTGCGAGAAAAAAAACATGTGGTTATGCCAAACTTCAGCAATGGTATAACACCTAAGAAGAATAGCATTATATCAAACACATATGTCAGACGTGTCGGGGTGGAATGAAATTAAACTAGAACATCATACCCCCTTACAACATTTGCCTTTAATGATAATATAAAACTATTTAAATTGGGTTTATTTTGTATAACAGTTGGAATTGTATTCCAGATCATCGGACCTTTACATAGCAAACTATTCGAAGATCTTTAAGTAGAACTGATAATAGAACGTATATTACAGGTTTGTCTTGTTTTATAAAAGTGAATATCATAGGTAAATGTAAAAATATCCGATAATGAATGTGGCAAACTACCGTGGACATAATTATACATGAATTTTCCAACTTCAATTTCATAAATATCATGCAATTTTATTAGATTTAAACATGTAAAGAGGGGATGTGAATGTTCCCAATAGTTTGTTTTAAGAATGGAACGAACTTTTTTTGCATAATGAATACTTTTTCGATATGTGTTTTGTATGTGGATCCCCACAAAATGATTCCGTATGTCAAGTAGGGGTAAACTAAAGTGTAATAAATTGTTTTAAGTGCAGCTACTGGAAGGTAGTGGTTAACTTTATTAATTATGTATAAAGCACTAGTTAGCTTGTTTTTGCATGCATTTATATGTTCATGCCAATCAAGTCTGTCATCTATATGAAGGCCTAGAAATGTTATACATTTTGTTCGCTGAATTATGTTATTAGCTATCTATAATAATAATTCTTCGTTCTGAGCAGGACGAGATCTAGAAAATAACATGCATTTTGTCTTAGAAATGTTTAAAGATAGTTTATTGGCACGAAACCTGTCAGCTAATATTTCAAATTCGTTATTCATATCTTTATATATTTCATTAATATGTTTTCCAGTTTTGTATATAGTAGTGTCATCAGCAAACAATATAGTTTTGCACATATTTACACAGAATGGAAGGTCATTAATATATAATATAAACAAAGGCGGACCGAGGATAGACCCCTGTGGGACACCGCGTGTGACATCCTGCTGAAGTGAGTCACTAGAACTGTACTTAACATACAGTTTCCTGTTTGAAAGGTAACTCTTAAACCATTTGAGTGGAGTACCCCTTATACCGTAATATTCAAGTTTGTGTAATAGGATTTGGTGGGTGATAGTATCGAATGCTTTACTTAGATCCAGAAAAACAGCAAGGACCGAGTCCTTTTTTTCTAGTGCATTAGTAATGTCAATAATGTAAAAACGGTAATAGCATTGGTTGTTGAATGTTTCTCACGAAAACCATATTGGTTATTGTTCAATATATTGTTTTTCTGTATAAAATCATAAGTTCTTCTATGTACAACTTTTCCCAGTATTTTAGAAATTGAAGGTAACAAAGATATTGGTCTATAATTAGAAAAGTCATCAGTAGCTTTAGACTTATAAACAGGTATAATTTTTGCTATTTTTATTTCGTCAGGCACTATTCCCTCTCCTATTGATTTATTTATTAAAGTAGTTATTGGTAACGATATTTGCTCACCAAATAATTTCATGAGGCGGGGACTAAAATTGTCATATCCAGAACTGGTCTTAGGTTGGAGAGACATTATAATTTGCCTGATTTCATTTACATCGGTCGGACTCATGAAGATACTTTATTAAGATGGTTTGAGCCAATATTAGTAAAAACATTACAGAATATATTCGAAATTTGATGAGGGTCCTTAATTATATCGTTATTATATTTAAAGAGTGACGAAATGCCTGATTTATCGTTGTTTTTCCCAATCATGGTTCTAAGTAATTTCCAAGTTTTTTTAGAGTCGTTCTTAAATGTTTTAACTCATTCGCATAGTATGTTGTTTTGACAATTTTTTCAGTTTATTATACATATTTCTATAATGTACATAACGGATATAAGTAGAATGTGTCTTAGCTTTGCCGATACATTTCTTATAGAGTTTGTTTGATGTTACTGACGATTTTAATATACCTTTAGTCATCCACTCATTCCGTATTACGTATTTGGGATTAACTTTAGCAATTTTCTCCGGCGCGAATGTTTGAATAACATAGTTAAGTTTGTTAGTGAATTCCCTGAACGCATTATCTGTATCTAACTGGTGTAAATACGTCCAATCAATTTCGCGTAGTGTAGATGTTATATGACCAATGTATTTGTCAGACATTCGGCTCGTTTGATTTTTTATAAGGCTTCTGCTTGCCAATTAAACAGAATATAGGTAGGTGATCAGATACATCACTATATAATATGCCAGAATGAACAAATGGAGTTGTATGTCGTACATATATGTTATCAATAAGGGTAGCAGATGTATGGGTGATACGCGTTGGTTTGGTAATTGTTGGAATTGTGTTAGCAGCTAGGTGTAAGTATAGTAAGTCGGATGAAGGTTTATATGAGTCCATTTTTAGGTAGTCAAAATGTTGATCAGTGCCAATATGATCTGATGGTTTGAGTGCTGAATCTTATTTAGTATTGTCTCATATCTTTGGATAGATGAAAACATATTTGAGTTAGGGATCCGATATATTTCACCAACGACAGAGGTTTGACCATTAATGCTGCATTCAATAAATACAGATTCAAATTCCCCCTCCACGAAGATATCAAGGTCTTCGCGGTGATTACACGGAATATTATCACGTACATACATCGCGACACCACCTTTAGATTTAAATTTCCTATTCTTGTAAATAAAATTATAATTAGGCAATTTAAAAAGATGTGCATTGTTGACATTTAAAAAGGTTTCGCATAATAAGATATAATCAATTTCAACATGTGCATCAGATAGCTGTGACAGTAATATTTTAAGTTGATCTAAATTTGATGAAAGTCCTTGTATGTTGAGATGGAGTACTTTGTGCTGAAAACGGGTATGGAAAAATTTAGCGGGAAGAATATTATGAACATCATAGTAATCACTATTTATATCAGCTAGGTTAAAATTAGCTTACGAATCAGACAGTACACTGTTAAGTCATAATATAACGAAGACGCTTTTGTGCTGAGGTTGCGTAAGTACAAAATATTTTTAACAGTCCCATTATACTCCAATACCAGGGCGCCAAAACCTTACCATGCAACTGATGTTTGCACCCCACACTGAATACGTACCAACATTTTAAAGAACAATAAGTAAAAGTTCTTAAATTATGTACCACTCTAGGACATACTAACATGTTAAAGAACAATAAATGAAAATACGTTTTTAAACTACTTACGCTAATATACAAGTCGTATGTAATGATGATACTTATGTTCAACATAATTATATATATAGTTGTATGTATAGCAATCACTGTCAACAACGTAAAAACAAATGAAAAGAAGATATACATTAAATGAAGTAACATCATGAATGATGAAAAGTTCATTAATGACTTTTCCAAAATAAACCCCTCCTGGCCGGCTTTCCAGCAAATAAATTTAAAAAATATATATAAAAACTATTTAGAAATATGAAAATAATGTGCCTGCTGGCTAATATGTTTTCATACTTATAAAACAAATAATTAATGGTCGTATTATAGCTAGTATGTGTAGATATATGCGTTATGTATAGATATATGCGTTATTAGTAGTCATCCGTCTGTAAGCGACAGGGTTACTGATTAATCAGTAAATTAGTTATCTTATTCTATATCACAACGTTCTTCGTACTGAACTTGTCAATTATCAAACGCCATTTCACAAGTGCGACATCTACTGCCGGGGAAAAGCAATATCCAGTGGGTCAGGGGCCTCAAGGTAGCGGTCACCAAGCAGGGTCACCCCTGGTCAATACAGCCGGGTTACTCAATCTACGACACCAGTGAAGATTTGCCGAGAAAGCTGGGAAAATGTAGTGCTCCAGCATATATTCACACATTTCGAATAAAAGAATGGAAGCCATCACAGAGATGTGTTCTTGAGACACACTACATGTAGAATACATGGTGTGGTTGCAGTGAGCCGGTGCTCAGGCGCTATATTCATAATTAGACGGCAGTTCCCCGTTGGAATTACACGAATAAATGATAATTATAATTAATCATTTCACGTGTCTGTCTGAAACGTTCTTCATTGCGATCCCCCTTTACACATATAAATAAAAATAAGAAAATATTATTAACATACGAAGACATCTTGATCGTGTACCTGGTAATTCTCCCAGAATTTCCGGCAGACTCCTTAATTTTGGTGTAGCTCCCGGTCTTCCGGAATACCGGCAAATCTCCCGGACTTTTGCTTAAAATCTCCACTGCACCCCCTCCCGGTTTCCGATGTCATCATCCGAGACAGCGCAACACCACGGAAGACTGCTGAAACGTGTAGAACCGCTGAAGTTCCGACGAGAAATCTCCAACAGCACCCCCCGTCCCCCGATGTCACGATCCGAGACAGTGCAACGAGACAGCGCGACACGGGAAGCATGCTAAATCGCTGACGTAGGAGACGAAGTCACCCTGCCATAGGCCTAACTTGACTCATTGATAAGGATACCATACTCTCAGTGAGGCCAATCTCGGAAAGGTCATGACAGACCGAAACTACTGGAAAGAACTCCTCGCGTCACCACATTAAGTTGGCGATATATGTATATAAATATTTATGTTAGGCACGACCCCATAGCCTAGCGGTATTTAACCTGGGGGTAATTACCCCCTTGGGTGTAATTCGGTTTTTTTTGGGGGTAAAACAAACTTTTAAAAAGAACACAATCGTGAAAAAACTGAATATCTGAGCGAGGTCACTTTTGGATGAGGCCGTTTTAGTTGCACTAGTGTAAGCAAGCCCCTCGATACTAGACGCTTCAAATGAATGAATATGCTGTTTATTGTGCACAAGTGTTTGTACTGGAAAAAGCGACTTTGTGATAATAGGACATGGTGAACTGTTTAGCCAACAAACACCATGTTGTGCCACGAACCCCACAATTGCCAGTGGATGTGAAGTGGTTGGATCCGATTTCATTGCTCCTCTCAATGCGGAGGATCACCGGTCATATGGATACAGCGTTTTATCGTGTGTTCGAAATAAGAAAAGTAAATCATCATGTTCTCGAAAAGGGAAAACCGCTGCAGGCCAACATTTCAAGTGACCATGTCAGACAAAGAGGTCATACGATAATTAAAAAGCTCGGCTATATAGCACATGGTTTGATGAGATCAATCAGCTGAACCACTCAAAAGAAAGGATTATGGTGAATGTTACCATAGCTCAAAACAACGTTGCCAGCTCCCATCGCAAATCCAGTTTTATCAACAAGAAGTTCAGGTTAATTAGATTTCCAGTTTTCTCAAATTGTCAACGCTACGTTAAGGGAACGAAGAGTAGTTTCCGTTTGCTGATTTCGGAGATGATATCATGCCGCACATGCTTTCCATAGAAGACGCCACCCTTGAATAATTCCCAGATCTGGTCCATTGACAGAGGAATGTATGGAAAGTGATATTTTTTTAATGAACGAAGGAGTCATCAAAGATGAGTTCTTTGTCCGGCAAGAATACTATCATGATTCTGATCTGGTAACTTGGTGGTGAATACCCATTTCGCTCTGACAGAACTAAAACAATCCTCATCCCCAATGTTTTGCTGTGGAGAACTGGCATTTCTACAAGGATCAACATTAAAACCAATACACAAAACGCATTGGGTCTTGCTGATAATCTGCGATGTGCTGTAGCTGTGACGAAGCCTGGCATCGCAACGCTGATCAAGAAGATGCAACTTCAACCATACTCAAACACTTTCTATAAAGTATTGCTTGTCGTAAGTTTGATCTTACTTCAGAGGTTGTGAAACTTAGGTATATAGTTAATGTTACATTTTACTAATACATTATTAAATATATCAATTACTAAACGTTCTTGCAAAAATGTCCTTTTTTCGCGTTCGCTATTTTAGATGGGTAATTACAGTTTTGTCGGCTTACTCATGTGGTAACAGAGCCAAAAAGGTTAAATATCGCTAGCTTTTTTAATATTCCCTGTCCATCCAATCAGACTTGTTGAGCGTGACAACAGGACTAAGGATACTTATATTTAAATACCATTCTCCCACGACCGTGTTGGTTACAATCTAAGCCTGCACGCCACGTGATACCAATACATCAAACATTGACATCGAATGCGTATTGTAAGTAGGTAAGTAAGTAAGTTAGTAAGTAAGTTAATTTAGTTGAGTAGTTAGTTGGTTAGTTTGTTTAGTTAGTAAATAAATACCATTTGTTCGAAGTTATTGCACGCCATATATACATCGCATTTCAGCCTTACCACGTATTCAATTGTGTCAGTAGATTGGGAAAGAAACTACCCACACGAACACGTGTACTTTTAACGATTGGTGCAATATGTCTCCAAGAGGTTCGAGAAGCAACAAAACTATTTAATGAAAGATATTATTATTTTTAGTGTATGTTCTTGTCCCTCGTGCAGAGCGTAGCCTGCGTAGAGGCGCGCCCCCTGGGTGGCGGATGGGGGAAGCCCTTAGCATGAGGGGTTGCACCGGATAAAACAGAAGAAGGTGTCGTGGACCAAACTTACTATAGGAGAAGGACAACTCTGTTTTTAAATCCGGCTCGTTAACCTCCTCAGGTATTTGGTTTAGGAGACGGACAACTCTGATTATAAACCCGGGCAGGCCCAGCTCATTAACCTTGGCAGGTAATCGGCCTAGGAGAAGGACAACTCCGATCTCAAACCACCTGCTGTCTCACATGTTGATGGTTCATTGGTGCTAGAGGCTAGGCCCACCGCTTATAACTGTGGTTGGTGGCAGGAAGGGCATCCGGCTATAAAAACTTAAGCCAAACCCCTAAATATGGCTGGATTAAATAGAGTCAACGACCGTGCTAAGGCATACCCTGTGAGCAACGCGCAAGACCCCCGCCCGAGCTCAGCGATAAATGGACGGACAAAGGCTATCGTCTGAAGGACGAAGGTGGCTAAAGAAGTTAGTCCAAACAGGAAGGAGAATGAGGAAGATTAAACTCGCAACACTGAATGTTGGGAGCATGACAGGAAGAAGTGGAGAAGTAGTTCAAATGATGTTAAAGAAGAACCTGTAAGTATTGTGCGTACAGGAAATAAAATGGAAGGGGGCAAAGCAAGGGAGATCGGTACCGGATACAAACTGTACTACCATGGAGAAGATGGGACGGAGAATGGAGTAGGAATTGTACCATGTGAAGATCTAATAAACAGAGTACTAGCAGTGGAGCGACCGTGCGATAGAGTGATGAGAGTGAAACTAGAGATCGAAGGAGAAGTGTGGAATGTTATCAGAGGCTATGCACCATAAACTGGATGCACAGAAGAGGACAAGGAGAAATTATGTGAGCACATAGATGGTGAGATGCAAGCTGAACCAAGTTGCGAGAGAATGGTGGTGGCAAGAGACCTAAATGGGCATGTCGGAAGAGATCGGACAGGATATAATGACGTACACGGAGGACACGGAATAGCGGTCGCAAACGAGGAAGGCATAAAGATACTAGACTTTACAACAGCATACCAGCTGAAGATACTGAATACAGTCTACAAGAAGAGAAGGAACCACCTTTTAACCTATAACAGCGGGGGACGAGAAACCCAAATTGACTACATCATGTTGAGGAAAGAGCATGCTAACGAATCAAAGAACTATAAAATACTACCCTCAGAGGCCATCACCACACAACACAGGGTACTAGCTTCTGAACTGGAAGTGAGGAAAACAAGACAGAGGAAAACAGTGGGGAGGAAACAGATCAGATGGTGGAAGCTAAAAGAAGAAGAAGTGTGTGAGAACTTCAAAATAAATATAGTGGAGAGACTATCAGATAAAGTTAAAGTAACTACGGAGGACATGGAAGAATGATGGGAAGAAACTGCGGAGCAGATCAGGAAGTGTGGGGAGGAAGTATGTGGGAGGTCAACGGGGAAGAAGAAGCCCGGAATAGAAAGCTGGTGGTGGAATGTTGACACTGAGAATGCAGTTAAGGAATAGAAAGACATACTGAAGAAATGGAAACGAACAGGAGCAGAGATAGACAGGGGAGAGTACAATAGAGCGAAAGAGACGGCTAAGAAGGTGGTGGCAAGAGTGAGAGATGAAGCAGTAGAGATATTGTACGCCAACCTAGAAACTAGTGATGGTCAGAAGAACACTTATAGAATAGCAGCAGCTAGGGACCGTGCAGGAAAGGACAGGCCAGATAGGTACAATCAAAAGTGCAACGGGAGAAGTATTGATGAAAAACTATGACATCAAAGAGAGATGGGTCCAATACTTTAACTGGCTGATGAACGAGGAAAACCCGAGAGTAGAAACTGTGGAGAGGGATGTGAATCAACGAATGGTAAGGAGTATCAGTGACGAAGAAACAGAGAAAGCACTCAGAGGGATGAAAAGTGGGAAGACGATAGGAGCAAATGAAATACCAGCTGAAGCTTGGAAATGTATGGGCAACTTTGGTGTAAAGTTACTATGTAGACTAGTCAACTGTGTCATGACTTCAGAACACATGCCATCGGCTTGGCGACAGAGCATACTGGTCCCAATATTCAAGGGAAAAGGTGACATTCACGAGTGTAAGAACTACCGAGGAATCAAACTCCTGACGCACACCTTTAAGATATGGGAGAGAGTCATAGACAAGAGAATGAGAGAATGCACAGACATACATGAAAGTCAGTTTGGGTTTATGGCAGGCAAGAGTGCCACAGATGCGCCTTTCATTCTCAAACAAACAAAAGAGAAATACAGGGAGGGACAGAAGGACATCAGAGTGGTATTTATTGACTTGGAGAAAGCATATGATCGGGTACCAAGGGAGGAGACATGGAGATGTGCGAGAGAAAGGAATGTACCGGAAAAGTACTTCAGACTGATACAGGATATGTACCGGGGGTGTATACAAAGTTGCGCAAAGTAGCTGGTGAAAGCAGCAACTTTGGCGTAGAGGTTGGGTTGCACCAAGGATCTGCTTTGAGTCCATACCTGTTTCTCATATTGATGGACGTCTTGACGGAGAAGGTGAGAAAGGATGCACCAGAATCAATGATGTTCGCAGATGACATTGTGCTGTGTGGAGGAAAGGAGGTAGACATGACATAGTACCTGGAGACGTGGAGGAAGGCACTGGAAGAGAGGGGAATAAGGGTTAGTCGACCGAAAACCCAATTCATGGACTTCAGGTTAGAACGGAATGAGGAGATAGACAGACCAACTGTAAAGATACTGGGAGACCAGCTGGAAAAAGCGGCACACTTCAAATATCTAGGGTCAGTCGTGGAAGAGAAAGGAGGCATGGAAACGGCGATCAAACAGAGAGTGGGTGCAGCTTGGAGAAATTGGAAGGAATGCAGTGGAGTGCTGTGCGACAGGAGGATGCCAGCGAAGTTTAACAAGATTTAACAAGATTGCCACCCAGAGAATTAACTCTAGGTGGCAGGTGGACAAGGAAGCCCTTTGGCTTATCGAGAGTCCGACCCTTTTATCTATGTGTATCCCGCCCGTCTGAGGTATGTGTCGATTTTATTTTTAAACATATTCACGCTACTAGCACCCACACAATCAGCAGATAATCTGTTCCATTCATTTACAGTCCTTTGTGAAAATTAAAACTGTCTTATATCTAATCTACTCTGTTCCTTTGCTAATGTAACTTCATGTCCTCTAGTCCTTCTACCTTTTTTAACTGAAAAAAATATTTCTATCAATATTTTCATAACCATTCAATATTTTAAACACTTCTATCTGATCTCCTCTCAATCTCCAGGTCTCTAGTGTTGTTAAACCGCATTTTTTAGGCGCATTTCGTAACTAAGATCCCTCAGTTTTTGTATCATTTTAGTTGCTCTCCTCTGCACTCTTTCTAGCATATCTATGTCCTTCCTGCGATATGGCCTCCACGCTTGAATACAATATTCTAAATGAGGCCTAACTATTGTTTTGTACAGCGGTATTATTAGCTCTTTTTCCTTATACGTTATGTTTCGTCTAATTAATCCAAGGATTTGATTTCCCTTTGAAGCTGCAGTTCCGCACTGCTCTGAAACCTTCATATCAACACTAATGGTTAACCCTAAGTCCTTTTCTTTTACAGTAGTACTTAGTACAGTACCCCCCCCCCCCATAGTATATTCTACCTCTTCGTTCCCATGTCCTGTGTGGAGGCATTTACATTTCCCAAAATTGAACAGCATTTGCCACTTTTCAGACCATTTGATCAACATGTCAAGATCATCTTGTAAATGCTGTGTATCTCCATCACTTTTAATCCTTCTAAACACTTTTGTATCATCCGCAAATTTCAACACCTTGCTTGTTATTTCATCATCCAAATCGTTGATATATATTAAGAATAATATAGGTCCTAATACTGATACCTGTGGTACCCCACTCAGTTGAAGGGGAAGATCTATGAAACAGTAGTCAGGCCAGAAATGCTGTACGGGGCAGACACCTGGGCAACAAAGAAAGGACAAAAAGCAAGGATAGAGACGAATGAGATGAGGATGCTGAGGTGGATGTGTGGAGTAACAAAGAAAGATAAGATCCGAAACGAATACATTAGAGGAGCAGCGAGAGTGACACAAGCATCCAAAAAGTTAACAGAGAAACGACTGAAATGGTATGGGCAAGTGATGAGAAGGGAAGAGGAGCACACAATGAGAAGGCTGCTAAATGCAGAGATACCAGGAAGAAGAAGGAGAGAACGACCGAAGACCAGATGGAAAGACACATGCAGAAGAGACATGGAAGTCGTGGGTCTGAGTGCAGATGTGGTGTTGGACAAGGCGACATGGAGAAAGAAAATTACCAGTGATACCGACGACCCCAGATGACGGGAAATGTCAGAGAAGAAGAAGAAGTGTATGTTCTTGTCATAGTTCGCTATCCTAATTGCTGAAACCACGTTACACTACCCCCGAAGCAATATTGTAATTCCAACAACAAATCACCACATATAAGAATTATTCATTCACCCACGCTGCAGTTATTGCGTGCATGGTACAGCACTGTATGCAATTCTACAATTGTATGTATAGCCAGGTACTAATGTATGCAGTTAAGTTAACGGAGATAACGTGGATAGAACAACATTGCACAGACGTTGATCGCTAAGACGAAGATTCCCAGTCCGGTCGTCTCGATACACTTCACCACTGTGCCTAAATACTACAATGGACTAATTCAAAATTATTCTTGCGTAAGGCACCCTGTATATATCGTATAATCTTCCAGAGAGCGTGTGCTAAATTTACTAGGAAACGAACTGTAAAATACTGTGTCAAACATATTAGAAACTTTCATTTTTCATATCCAAGAATCATGTTAAATTACCTGGTAGAGGCTTTCGTTGACGTGTCACGCCGACTTCATCAGTACCTATGACGCTGAATGACGTCATCGTACATAATTATAAATAAATAAACTCCTACTTACTTATGGTGCCGCAGCCACTTATATTTACAGATAAGATTAACAAACAGTATTTGTCTAACAAACTAAAGTTAGAAGTGTTGGCGTATTCTCCCTTACTTTAACTCTTGGAGATTTTGTTGGTATTATTTCAACCTTGGTAAAAGTTTGTATAATCGGATTAATGAAAAACACATCGATCTTTAAACCTCGGGACGGAGCAGTTATAGACGAGACAGCTGCTGTAGTATTTTATGATACCTGTTCCAATCAATATGTGAGGTCATGCACATATTTAGCGTGCTTTGTATTATGCCTGGAGACGACCAACCACGGTTCACGTTGAATAATCATGGTGTAGGTGGAAATCATAGAGACAGTTAACAATACACCAAGTATTATCATTAATAAAATTTACACCCACAGTCTATATGGTTTTTCAACATACACAACAAATTATTTTGAATTATGAATTCAGTTGTCGTATTCATAATTGCTTTATTTGTAATTCGTAATACGTATTGAAATGTATACCTAAGTATCCATATTTACGTCAATTTGTACAAGAGTACATATAATCAGTCTTTGTACTATGTATGTATGTTGATAGACTGAGTAATTATCAACTGTAAATCAAGGCATATGCTATTCAGATTTGTGACATGTATATTTTGTTGATGTTTATTATATATATATATATATGGGTGGCTACTGTGTTAGCGATATTATGTATCTTAATGGGAGTCTCTCGACCTTATATATATTACTTACGTTATTCTTTGTATATGTATCGTATTTATAGGTCAAATAAATAGATTTTTTGAGTTCTGAGTTCATGTCGTGAGTGGAGATTTGAAAGGGTTGTTTCAATAACCGATTACAAACCACGTGCATGGCGTACTTAATTATGACCATTGATTTCATTTTTAAATTATTGTGTTCGTCACGTGAATGGTGTAATTATTAAATCTTGATAGTCGCTGCTGACATTTGCTGCACGGAGTGACACAGCGGTTAGGTCACCAGACTCTAAATTTAGAAAATCTGGCTTTGAATCCTCTTACTGTGTATCTTTTTTCGAAGACACATGCGAATGAAAAGTTTTCGCGCTGTAATTGCTGCATGGTAGAATTCTTCTCAGATATTTCAAGATATATACTTTCATGCGTCACCTAGAAATTGTAGCGTAACGTGTATTCGATGACATTCTGCCTTGACTTTAACTAGCCGACATACAGACTAAATATATTTCGCGCGTGAGTTTGCCTCTTTAATTACGACACCCGTTAGCATTACGTCATCGTAGCCAGTAACTGGTTCAGAGGTCATGTCAGCGATGCTACGGTTCAGCGAGTTGGCGCTCGCTAACAGTCACGATTACAGCGAGTAATACAAACAGCGCGCCGAATCGACACGCGTGGGCAAACAACTAGGTCAACGGTAAACTGCGTGAACACTCATACGTCGCGCGTTCAAGCTAGACACCTCGGCACGGTCTGCGCTGTGGACATATGTAAATAGCGTCTGAGACAAATGAGATTGTAAAACGAACATGCGTGAAGAGACAACAACGTAATCAGCTTATGTGGATGTAGCAGGGACGCCAGGGTGGTGGGTCAAAGCGGCCGATCGAAGGTAGGCACACAGACGCACGAGTGCGAGAAATCTTTGCGGATTGTATCTGCGTTGTTGTGGCAGAGAGAAATATTTCTTTGACCTTATGTAGATGGCCCAGACCACTCCCCATCGGGCTACCTGCGTGCGGCGGTCTTCGTGTGCCATTCAAAACTGCACACTTGACATCAGCTGTTACTTTGCTGCTGATAATAATGTAGACATCTCTCCAATTGTATTCTCTATAGAATTGTATATAATTGGAGACCAACAGGTTTTATGATGTTACAAGGATGCGTGGTCCAAGTTTGCCAGCATTGAGGTATCACGGGGGACGCTGGGTCATGGCCACTCACCTTTGTAAAGCTGCTGTTTAGACAATTATCCTATATTACCTGTTGCTCGACTATCTTCTAGCACGGACAACTAGAGGGAAACTACAGTTGCCCACCCCTTCCGTGGTCCCAAATTTGCTAGATACAACGCTTCCTCAACGGTACAAATTATTCCAATATAAGACAAATCCTGGCCTCCGTGTGTCATTTGAGAATTCCACATTTGATCAAGACAGCACTTGGCAAAGCCCACGTGTGTGGTTAAATATCGATTATAGTTGGACATGTGTGTCTGGATGTCCATAATAATCACACAAATAATGAATGAATTGTTACCCGAGTGAGTGATGTTGTCGGGACCTATATCGTCGTTAGTTTATTGACCGCACGTCGAACGTATGGAGGTTAGTTACGTGTAATTAATTAAGCTATCAGCCGTATTACACGGTTAGCACATGCTCTCGAAAAGTGCATTTATCATTTTTTTTGTGAATCATGTACTTTGGTGCATTTTTAGTGACAGACTGTACACTACTTATAGGTGGACAAACATTTAAACGTATCATTTCATCATACACTCATACTGGACCGAACTATACTGCCTTAACACATCCGTCTTCATGTGCCTCTCTCCCACTCCCTATGGCCGTTTACATCTACCCTGGGTCCAGCACCATATCTTCCATTAGAGAGTCAATAAAACTAAAGCTAGTCTGTCCTGGCTTGTTCTTCCAAGCGCTAATTGCCCCAATATTGTCTGATATTAGGACATGTATCTACAACAATGCCCAGCAAATATTTCTTTCCTGTATGTGTTTAGCAACTTTATTCATATAGTTCAATACCAGTTACAAATTGTCAAGCAGCCAGAACTGCGGATGATTCAGTGTTAGGGCGTGTAACATGCGGCCGCCTACTCACTCACCGCCTGCTGGCGTTGTCGTTTCACGGTAGTCGCCTAGCAGACAGCTACTTTAATTGGATATGAGTCATCATCTGCTAACAGCTCTTTGTATGCAAGCGTATTGTCTGTCATATCAGATATTTCTGCTTTCGGGTTTTTCCATAAGCAACACCTGTTGATGACGACGATGGAACCAGCATCAATATTTTTATTTGGAACACGTCGATGTAACAGTCAAACTTTTCCCTGGATATATACCCCAACTCTAGGATGTCTCTCCCTCGGTTACAGTGCTGAGCTATTGACGGATTTGGAACGGTGCATTGTGAATATAAGTGTTTGCTTGGATTATGAGGTGGGCAATCGTGATTAACTCACTCGATTAAATGTATCGAGTTAGCTAACTTCATATGGATATTCACAACATGTTTATTACCATATATGTCAACTCAAACCTGAGTTCATGTATGCATTTCAGAACTTAGTTCATGTATTTCTTCTTATTTGAGAGGAGGAAGACATCCATAAAGGCAACATTCCCTGATATGGTATACATGTCAAACAAATGCCAGCAAGGTGAGATACCCAACGGCAGATATATTGCCACACCGAGAGCACGAGAGCAAGTTCAACCGACGTCATCAACCAGGCATTATGCCAATCGTCGTCTCCGTTGCATACCCTCGGAAAACCATTGCGACTCGTCATCTGAGCCAGGTGCGGTATCGTGGGGATAAATATCGGGACGTGTTTACATCAGTGGGCGCCACATCACTTGGTCACTCCACCTTCCTAATAATACTTCTCCAATTATCCCAATCTTTTGCCATTTTCTTCACCCTCGGCTGTTCACATTTGCCTTTTCGAAATCTCTGTTCGTACTGTCTTTTTATATTGATGTTGGTGTTATATAGCTTACATGCTTACATGCAGTAATCGATCGACATGTCAGACCCGTATAAAGACAACGAGAATGGACCCCTCTCTCTCTCTCTCTCTCTCTCTCTCTCTCTCTCTCGCTCCCTGTCTCTCTCTCTCCCCTCTCTCTCTATCTGTGTATCTCTCTCTATCTGTGTATCTCTCTCTCAATCTCTCCCTCTCTCTCTACACCCTCTTTGTTATAGTTTTGTTTACTTACTCCGATCGTTGTACAATGTTAACTGCTTACACTATTTCCATACAGCATGATCTACAAAATAAAACTGCCCATGAGGTTTCAGTCAGTGAACTTGAGAAATGTAGATACTACCTCCTCGAAAGCACAGTACATTCTTTTGTTAATTACGGGAGCGGTGCAGTTGTGGATGGTTTGAATAGAGAAACACGTTTGAAATGATAGCACTTTCTCACGGGTATCTGTATTCCATGCTGCTAAATTTAGGCAGAGCCACAGTGCAGGTCTAACAAATACCACGTTATGCATTATACTGCACGCAGATTATACTCATAAAAATAAATGGTAATTTAACATAGCAATGCGGGTATGTGCGATACTTTGATATATCCTTTTCATGTGTTCATGGTATTATATAATTAGACAAATACAAAATAAAGAACAATGATGGGGATTTTAACCGTGTGCATGTATACCCGAACAGCTGGTGGTTTTCCATGTACCTGGTCATTCTCAATTCCGAGCAGTATGCTTCCCTCCACATCAACTCCTCTACAATAGTTTCCAACTTTCGATGTCCCTAAGTTCATGTTTTCCATGTGTGATATATATTGAATTCGCTTTTGCCTGTTTCTTTATCATCATCAGTTTATGTGTCTTCCTCGGCCATGGGCGATCATGACCCTCCTGTTTCCTCAGGCGTAGATATCTTGTAACATTTCTGTTGTGTTCTTGTCGATTTTTATTTTCTTCCGAGCTCTACTTTTTCCCTCAGTCTTTCGTATGGTCAACATTTTTCACAATCTTGTTTTCTCAGCATATGGCTAATGCAATACATATTGACTGTTTCTTCCTCTGATGTCGCATGTTATCTTCCTTTTGGTGTTTTCCTTTAGTGCTCCTAATGTTTAGCTTCATACGTCCCTCGTAAACTTCAAAGATCGTTACTCAATGTTACATCAATTTTATGTAGCAAAGGATGTACATTATTTGTTACATACGCACTGTAAAGCTGCTTGAAATATTATCATAACTGACTGTTTCCACTAAAGTAAGACTACTGCAAGTGACTGCCATTTGTACAGCTAAACAAACAACATTATGTTAAATCGTACAACATGTCTGTCTGGATATATAGTCTTTTAGCTGATGGTTACGTGCTCTCAGTGTAACGCCAACACAACTTATATAGCGAAGCATCATGCATGGTCAAACGATGGTCCAATACAAGTTATGAATTTGAACCAGCATCCAGCTTTTACATGCCATATCCAATTCGAATGTTGCACCCGAGAAATGGTTAAATTGTAAACAAAACATTAAACTGGTAAACACCTCAATCAACACTAATGGTGGAGGCCCTCAATCAACACTAATGGTGGAGGCAGGCGACCCCGCAAATACCTTTGAAGTTGGATGTCCCTATACTTCTAATCGCAATGTGGGACCGAGTACAACTAATTCCGAGAACTTCCTGCTAATAATGTCCACCCATAGATGATTCGGGGGAACGGAGCATACCTTAGGATACCTTAAGACTGTTCTGATCGCAGGATCCTCTCGGTTCCTCAATGATCAGATCTTCTTCTTCGGGGTCTAGTATTAAGAGTTTGTGTTTTCCGGTTCCAGTGTTTAATGTTAGTGGGGCTTCATAGTCGTATAATATCTCCTGGGTTGACCAGAATTTATCAAGGCGGTTTTTAAATGAGTTTATTGATTTTGCTTGTATTACTGAATCAGGTAAATTGTTCCATGGTTCAACCACCCTAAGCGGGAATGCATTTTAATGTGGGTGACTTAAGTAATTTTAGTCTTTCAATATATGATAAATCCCTCATACCAGGTAGTTCTTTTGTGGCACTTCTCTGGACATTTTCTATGGCTATTTTATGTTTTGTCTTAAATGGATACCATACTGCTATTACACAATCTAGGTGGGATCTAACCATAGTCTTGTATAGTGGCAAGAAAGTGTATGTATCTAAGAATTGAAAAGTTCTTCTGATTACTTTTGTCATTCTGGTTGCTTTATTAACCACTTGGTTGATGTGATCATCAAAAGAAAGTTTTGAATCAATAATTACTCATAAATCTTTTTGTTTGTCTGTGGTGACAAGAGCATGTTTTACATTAGTTGTTGCCTTAAAATATTTACCTTCACCGATATTATTTTTCCCAATTTCCATGTGTACACATTTATCGGGATGGAATTTTAACAACCACTTGTCGCTCCATTGTTCTAGTATGCTTAAATCATGTTTAAGTATATCCTGATCATCTATATGTGTTATTGTTCTAAATATATTTATGTCATCAGCAAATAGAAATGTATTTGAATTTGTTAGATCTGGGAGGTCATTAATATATATAACAAAAAATTAAGGGTCCTAGAACGGAACCCTGGGGTATCCCCGATATTACCTCTTTCCAGCTAGACTCATCTCCATTTACTGAAACTTTTTGTTTTCTATCTGTGATGAATTATTCTATCCAGTTAATCAGTTCTTCTGAAATGTTGAAGCTTTTTAATTTGCTAATTAATCTTTTTTGAAATCCATATATATAACATCAGTGTGGTTGCCCTTATCCATTTCTTTAGTTCAGTCATCTATTATTTTGATTAGTTGTAGAACTGTTGATCGGCCAGATATAAATCCATATTGTTTTTGACTAAATAGATTATTTACTTTCATGTAGTTTGTAATGTGATTTCTAATAATGTTTTCCATATATTTACAAACTATGCTTGTTAAACTTATTGGGCGGTAGTTACTAGCTAGTTTCTTGTTTCCTTTTTTTTATAAATTGCTGATATTTTAGCCTCTTTCCAGTCATTGGGAATGCAGGAAGTTTTAATCGACGTTTCAAAAATTTGTTTTAAGGGTTGACAAATACTTGCAGACAACTCATTTAGTAGCCTGGCGCCTATTCCATCTGGATCAGGCGATTTGCTTATATTAAGTTGTTTTAACGTCAGTAGTATTATATTTTCAGTTAGTTTTAATTTGTCCATCGCATGTTTATTGTTTACTTTAGGTATGGTTGGTATAGGCCCTCACTGTTCTTTGGTGAATACACTGGAGAAATAGTCGGCAAGTATATTTGCTTTTTCTTCATCTTCATTTGTTGTTTGAGATTTTAGGTTGGTGGGGTCTATGTTCAGTTCCCCAATTCCTTGTTTGATTGTAGTTTTTTATTTATAATATTTCCAAAAGACTTTGGGGTTTTTCTTGGTCTGGGATGCTAGATTTCGTTAAAATTTCTTTCGGAGCTTTCTGGTTAGAGCTCGGCTTTTATTTCTGCTTTTAGAATACTCTAGATATTTTGTTCCATCCCTTGTTTCCATGTATATTGTCCATAATCTATGTTTAGGTCTAATTAGTTTTCTTGTATTAGCATCCAGGAAGAAGTTTCCCTTTCTATTATTTGGAACTATTTTTTGAGGTACATATTTATCTTCTAATGAGTTTAGTACTGTTTTGAAGATTTCCCATTGATCGTTAACATTATCCTTACAGTCTTTAAATTTTTCTTCCCAGTTAATATTTGAACATTCTATTCTCATTGCATCATAGTTTGCCACATTATACAGCTTCCTTTGTTTAGTATAATTACTTGTTATAAATTGAACATAATGAGTAATATACTGAATTTGAGTACACAATGGTCACTTTTGCCCAGAGGGCTAAGGTAGTCTAATTCTCCTACATTATCTTCGTCATTAGATAGAATCAGTTCTAACAGGTTTGTGTTAGTTGTGCCTCGTTCTCTGGTGGGGTTTGATATGTGTTGAACCATGAAGGTGTCTCTAAGGCATTCCACAAATTTAAAGTTTAAATTGTTGGGGTTATTTGATTTGGTCGTCCAATGATTCCAATTTATCTCAGGGAGGTTGACATCTCCAGTAATTACGATGTGAGAGTATTTATGTTGTGATATTGATCTGATCATATTTAGAAGTTCTACATTATTTTCTTCAGATCCCCCATCGCTTCTGTATATGCATCCAAAAAAAGTTTGTTTTTATTCTTTAATTTGATTTCTATAAATAAGCATTCTTTGAAAGTTGTGACTAGGTTTATATACTCTGCCTGCAGGGAATTTAGCACATATATTGTAATACCTCTTCCTTCAGTATTTTCTAAAAAAATTGAGAATAACATGTAACCTTCTAAGGAAAATTATCATGTTGTTACAGAACATTTAGGGTTTTGGGGTTTTACTTCATTAATTGCTATTATGTGGGGTTTTAGTTTTTTTATTCTTTGTTCAAATTCATTTTGTTTGTTCCTTAATTGGTCAGCATTGGTGTAAAAACACTGAATGCTGCCTATCTCATTAAGATTATATTTGTTTACGTTCGTTTTCCCATCTGTTGTTCTAGGTGGATGTGTACTCTTTATTGGCTTATTGGCTTTGGCTTATCTTTTTTATTCTTCTTTCCCATGGTGGACCCCTCACTCTGTACAGGTATTCTCCCGAATTCTGCTGCTTCCTGTCTCTTTGCTTCTTCATATAACTTTTTAGATTCTTCTCTTTCTTGTTTGGTTTTGTCGTGGTCAATTTTTTTTTTTTTGAACTTATCGTTGTCCTTGATGTGATGGAACTTTCGAAGAAGGGTGCGGTTTTTTCAATGTGCGTTACTGTAATCAGTACTGGTCTGGGGCTGTTTGCATTTTCTTTGGCTTCCCCGAGCCGCCGGATTTCTGTGATGTCAGTGTCTGTAAAGTTATTGTCTATTTCTGTGCAGACTTCTAGGATTTGTTCTTTGTCATGTTGTTGTCTTGTGGTTTTTAGTTGTGATGTTGTTTCTGGCAGGTTGAAGATGATTACATTGTTTAATCTTTTTTCTCTTTCTTTTGTTTCAATGTTTTGCTCCTTTACTTGTAGTTGTACCACTTTTTTTCACTTCATTTGGGTTAATGGTTAGCTTTGTTTGGGCTTGTGTTGGGCTCTTTTCTTCTACCTTGGATTCTGAGATAATTTCTCTCTTTTCTCGTCGACTTTGGATCCAAGTTCTTTTTCTATTTCATTTATTCTTTCTTTAGGAATTGTTTGCACCTCTCCTCACAGCTCTTTTCATTATTGAGATTTTTCATTACTTTTGAGTCACAGGGTTGACAAAACCAATGTATTTGCTGTTTGTCTGTCATTAATTTATATTCTTTATCGTTTATGTCCACACATTCAATACAGAAATGTTTCTCGCAGAATTCGCACTCTGGCAGTTTATGGCTTGGTCCTTTGAAGTTTTGTTTACACCCTGTGCTTGTCCAAACTTCATCACCAACAGTTGTCCACTGAAAATCAGTTTTACTTTTTGTCCTTGGTTTTTTTTGCAGGTTGCCATGACCTGCTTTAGTTTTATATCCCTTATTATATTATTTATTTAGTATTTTATAGTTGTGCAAGGGATCAAGGCAGTGCTGGAAGAAGATGTTGAGTAGTTATAGAATGATGCCCAGGGCGACTCTGAGTTTAATGAGTTGCCTTGATGAACAAGCCAGATTAGTATAAAGTGAAGATTTGTGCAGGATGGTTGAATAAATGTGTTTATGTCTAACTAATTAATAATGTTTATGCCTACATAATTTATAATGTTTGTCTACATAATTGTAGTGGCTTTGTATGTTAAGCGTTGCTTAGGGTGCTTTCTTTTGTTTACTTTTAATTGTGGCGGGAAAATTTTGAATATGAGTTGCGTTATAGTTACGATCCTAAGGGTAGACGTTTTCTATTTTCTGGTATTAATAACAGTATGGGGTTTGAATTGTGCTGTGGGTTTAAGTATTTACTAAAGAGCTTTGAATTTGTTAGTTTATGATGAGATTTAGTGCCGCTAGTGTTGCTACGTACGCGCCTTGTACCGGAACCGGAAGAATCATCTTTGGTTTATGTGAATTTCAGTGATGGCACATTGGCAATAACATAACAACGTGACACTCGTGTTCTATATCTAGGTCAGTGTGCGATATACTCTTATTTGGCAGTACAAAACCTTAGACAGGACCTGTCCGACCGACTAGTGGCGGACACACATTATCAGTCTTGTCTGCAATGAAAACATCATTGGTATGATACTGATTGTCTGACGGATACTCTTATCACAATCGCGCAGACTATTTTCAGCTAAGGAGCTATTTTCATCGATCACCGACCCTAAGTAGTGCATGCACATAAAACTGCCATTGATGCATTAAGGAAGCGACAACAAACAACGCTAGATCATATGATACGTGAAACTGGCGACCTGATGACTGATTTGTAATCGCTTCTAACAATAAAGGCTATGACTCGGTTAGTCTCCCACGTCGTTTTGTATAGGGCAGTGGAAAGGATGCAACATGGATTACTATCCGAAGGGGGGTACAGGTCTTACTAACCACAACAAATTCACAATCGTGATACTATCTGAACATGCAAACCGCAAGTCATCTACACAAATACGTACAACACGACATATTTATAGAATACTTTGGTCAGGGCTAGTGTGACATTGTTTATCGAGCCCAGAACTAAACCAGTTGTACCCCCACTGACACATAATCTTACAGGTCGACATGGGGTATTGTATGCATCTGTGCAGGGCTAGTCTCTGGAAGAACAGTTCAGCCTTGGTCTGTGTAATTAATGAGCGACGAGCACAATGCATGATGTCAGTAACGGCAATCAACTACAATGCACTCGTCAAGCAGGAAGGCAATGTAAGTACAATTGACCATTTTAATACAATTAACCATTCATTGCCAGCTAAATGACTCCAGTCCAGTCAACCGTATCGTGGTATGCGTGGTGGTATGCTATTCAATATCAGCCTATCTTAATTATGTTATTGATACGTTGCAATGCATGTGGTATATGGCCAGTGTTTGCGTTATCCTTTCTCGCCCCTAATGTGGATCCTCCCGTATATATATATATATAAGTTTTAGAAAATAAAACAAACACAACTATAAATAAAAACAGCTTTCAATTTTGATATGTGGTAACAATTTAATATGTAACACGTATTATAATCAACATAAATAATTTCTTACATTGAAACCTCCTAGTTAAGAACAAAAAACAAGCAACTTATTTAACCACGATCAGCCGCGTTAACAGCAAAAACAAACAGCTTTTTCACAAGTCACTGTGACTGTGTCATCCACCAATAGCCCAGCCTGCTAACTGATAGGGGTATCCAGGGTGGGGGTGATATCCAAATGGAAAAATGGTTTGTGTATCACTGGGACCCGTGAGTTTATATTATGTCTGCCAAGCAACCATCACAGGTCGCATGCGATTGTTTCATATATTTACCAATACCTATGTCACGGAGAGATATCATGTGTGATATGATGGATTGCCTGTTTGTTACTAAAGATTGCGTTTCGTCATTAAATTATATCGCCGCGTCGTTTGAATGGAGAAGTTGATAAACGTATGCTTAATTCAGTTGTCCGACTTATAGCATGAGTGAAGAAGACGGCTTAAATGCTAGTTTATGGCACAAGAACGTGACACACGATAAGTTTACACTGGAACCGATTTATTTTATGGTATTCCTTACTTTCTCCGGCACATGCCTGAGCTTAGGTCCTGCCTTTAAGATACGGATGAATGCCTTAAAGTGTCTAACATCCAGTGGCGTGCTTTTCAGGGACTACACACAAAAGTGTATGTTTTTGTTCAGCAGCATCGATTTTGTTTTGTTTCCTGTGACATGAAGCCTTACACAGTTGTAGGCCTTTGACATCTTGAAGGAGCTTTTCTAATCGCATCAGTTCAAGTGGCCATCAGAGCAACGTCATCTGCAAAGTCGAGGCCATGGTTCACCAGTAAAAATAAATTTATAATAGTAGACCTGTGTAATAAGACTTGAAAAATAGATCATGTATTTTTATAGACATAATTATGACATACGTACCATCTCAGCATATATTACCTTAAGGAGGATTCGCTCTCACAAGGTTCAATATTTCACTAAGAAAATGAATATCATACACGCATACACTCTTTCGCGCCCTCTCCACCCCCACCCCCAATGATCTCTCTCGTTCACTCTTTCTGCCCTACTAGTCAACACTTGTAAAATATAAAATGACACCACAAACCGCACTTTGTTGACATCATCGACACGTTGTCCGCTGTGAAAAAGACAATTCATGTCACGTTGCGGTCAAGAATGCGGTCAATAATACTATTGTATTTTGTGTATGTAGTTTACTCTGTCTCTCTCTCTCTCTCTCTCTCTGTCTCTCTGTCTCTCTCTCTCTCTCTCTCTCTCTCTCTCTCTCTCTCTCTCTCTCTCTCTCTCTCTCTCTCTCTCTCTCTCTCTCTCTCTCTCTCTCTCTCTCTTCCCCCCCTCTCTCTCTCTGTGATGTCTTGCTTTAAGATTTTACATAAATAAAAATTTAATTGTTCAATGTGACATTTCATTTTCTAATGGAGAGCAAATTATCTATTAAAGGGACATTGCGCCCCAGAGGGCCAAAGTCCGTGCCTATGTGTTTGTATGCATCCGTCTGTGTAAATTTGTTTGTTTGTGTGCGCATTAGAGCGTGTCGCCATGCGTATATGAGTGAGAGGCTCGTGTATTTGTTGTAACGCCGGAAGCATGACAAAAACCAATACGTCAAGCCACACATTACCCAAGTTACGCGCGCTGGTCGTCGTAAACCTGCAGCTTCAGCCGCCAGACATCGTCGTCGGATGAATCACACACCAAAGCTTTTGTGTGTAGTTTCCGCTATTTCAATAGAGATCATGCAGCCAGTCATGTACTGCGTGGAAGAAAAACTCCACCAACGCACAACAGAAGTTATCTGTAGCTTGTGACCAACAATGCCTTTGAGGTACGGCGAAGACATGATTGTTGGTTTGGGTGATATACCGACTAACAAGGACACGAGGTCTATAACTCAACCGTTGGGACACAGCGCGGGGGTGTTGCCCTCACATTGGCGACGACACCTGAATCGAAAGAACGGTTATTGCCAAAGGTAAAACGTTGTCCTCTTGGGTTGGCAAGGACCGCGGGCAAACAGAGCGTGACGTTAAGGGCCACCTATATAGAAGACAGATGGGGCACGGGTGAGTCATGTGTCTAAATTTATGATATAATAATATATATATATAAGTTATCATGATAATGGGATATTCTGCTTATCGATAGTATTAATCTGCATAGTTCATTACAGGAGGAAAGCCACGGCAAGGAGATGAAGTTCATTTCTAAATGCTTATCTAATCCCTCAAACTATTCAATCAGTAATGACTATGCTCTTCGCTTTCACCATGTAGACCGGGATGAGGCTAGTTATATTAGAAATAACACCATCTGGAGGAATTGCGTTTTTTGCTATTCTTTTGAACATACTATATTAGGAGCACATATTTCGACTCAATCTGTAAAAAAAACGTGTTGTAGAAGTGAAAGAACGGAAAAAGATGTTTCCTACATATCTCACATATCTTTATTGGTTCCCCCGACGCTCTGTCATTACCTGTTTTGTACTGTCTCGTAATTGTATAACGGCGAATCGTTGCCAGCGGAGAACTGTTTCCGCAAGTCGTGGTTTCTATAAGGAGTTATAAAACACTACATTAGATGTGCTGCATCGTGCTCCTTGCGGCGAGGGAGTCTTCATTATCAATTCAGGTATGTCGACCACGGTAACTCATAGACACCACATGTCTCGTCTTGCTCTGGGCCTACAACGACAACGATTGTTCCGGTGCTCCATTCTAGCTCCTTTTTCGTGGCTGGAATGTGTAATGTTTTGGTTTGCTGCCATTATGTTAACGAGGCTGAAGAAACCGGTTAACAACTGCCAATGGCGTCTGTGCGTAACAGGTGTTTAGTTATATAAAATTTTAGATTTAATGAAAATGCACATCCGCTAATTGCTTTCGAATTCGCTGGCATATGTGCTACGATCAACGAAAGTCTAGATAATATCTGACCCAATTCAAAATTGAAAATTTGCCGTCATGTAATCAATACATAGAAGCTATTTTTGTTAAGACGTCCTTTTGTGCCAGAAATGTTTTTTATGTCGGAGTGGTGTCTAAAAATGGAACACAAATAAATTCCAAGAACGCATTAGTATAGTGCGGCTGGAGAGGCCGGTAACTTTTTCCTACAGACGAAGAGCATATTTGTCCCATTTTCAATTAACATTGTACGACTATTGATAAGAATTAAAATGGCCTTTTGTCAGTCTTGTTGTAAATTGGACGATGTGACCGAAAACAATAATGCTACAAGCTGTTACAGCAGTTCTCGATCTAAAATTATCAGTGCATATGTTAATACGTCTAGTCGGCATCATCAATCAAATCTGCATAAGCGGCTTCTGTGACATAGCAGATATTTCAATTTAAGATTGCACATTAGATTATTCCTTTCTCATGCGCATACCTTGCTGCATTTAGAAGTCGCCCACTACATTAGGTATGTGGTCGAGACAATAAAGCATCACCGATGAAAGGATCCCCATTGTCAGCGACGGCGACGTCACCCGAACTGTCCCATTGTGCTGCTGGTAGCGATGCGACACCAGCGAACGACACATAGCTGCGGCTTTGAACGCGCCTCCAGACTGAATTAATTAATGCAGCGGTGACTGGTACGGAGACTATAGTAGTTTGTCTATTCGTTCTTTAGAAGCGTGTGCCTTATTACGCTTGGAACGGTCTAACAGAGTACCATATAAATATGTTCATAAGACATTGCCTTGAATGAGCCCGATATCTCTGTATCGTAGAAGTATTTAATACCTTCGATTCATTCACTCATTCAATCACTACTCATTCATTCCTTCACTCATTCGCTCACTCACACACTCACTCAATCACCCAATCACTCACTCACTCAGTCACTCACTCACCCCCTCGCTCACTTGCTCACTCATTCTCTCCCAGTGTCGACAGTCACACAAGACTGAACGCAATCGTCGCCATCTATCTCAGTCTTCAGCCATTCTTTCTAGGTCACGTGTCGCTATTTTCTCTTTTGCGACGGTTCTTTGATATGTTTCTTTTGTTCGTCTTTTTTTCTCTTTCTCGATGCTTTCCAACTCCGCGTCTGCTATTGGTGTTCTTGTTGGCGACATTCGTGTCTTGATTTTTATTGTTCCCGCGTACATCCATTATGACAGTCTTACATAGTGTTGTTATCGCAGTAAGTAGGGCCTTGCGTTATTTATCGGCATGGCGGTGTCGCCGGCAGCTTAGATGCTGTTTTTATTGCTACTCCAATCAAATGGCGATTATTCACATTTGCCTACGATGTCTTGTGTAGTCGCTTTTAGCATAGTTAACGACCACTGACGCAGACATCCTCGTTTTACCTGAACTTTCAGCGGTATGTGTTTGCAAGTTTTTTTCTCGTTTTAGCAACCATCTACACACACTGTACACGGGGATTGCGTACGTTGTGCGTTCATCGAATACATACCGTAGGCAAAGCAGGCACCTCGCATAGGAATGAAAATGTCGATGTAAAAGTGTATCTTACTCCCTGGATATCTCCATAAATTTAATGTGTGACAAGTTTAAACTGAAATCAGATAATTATGTATTCTTTCTTAATATGTCTGGAACTTTTATGGGATGGGGTCACGGTTAAGATATTCAGCGGGTAAACTGTCTCACCGGAACAGAGAGCGTAAAACGACAGAAACAAAGGATCCGGCTAGGAGACATCAATGACGATGCATTGTGCATTTCCTACAAATGTATCACGGAGCCCTGTCGATTAAACTTTGTCGTGTTGCTATACCCGACGTCATGGCTTATAGAGAGTAACTGGCCTTGCGATAAACAGGCGCAGTGGATGAGCGGTTGGTGAAGCAAGCGGTCAACGGAGCTCAACAACTAATTTTCCATATCCAAAGTGTATTTTGCCTGGTTGACTTCTTCAGTACCGTTGACGCTGAATGACGTGGCATGGTCAAAACAGCTGCTGCATGACATTAATCATACAACAGTGACGCTACATATCGATGGCATTGCGATCTGTCGAAATGGATTCGAGCCAACTCACCACCAAGTATTATTGTACAGGATGTCCGTTCGCTCACAACCTAACTATTGAGACAGAAAGAGACAATACCTGTTATGGAAGGGTTTGCTTTACAGCCTGACCGTTGACAAGGGAACTGATTATATCGGTTTTCGAATGATTGCTACCTAAAATCTGTGATTTTCTCCTGTATTGTGCCTGTGCACAGTGCTATTCTAAGGGCAGCAAAATGTGATTAAACATTGTCTTGCTGTGGATTCAAGATCTGGATGTTTAATTTCACAATAATTATGTCCGTTATGCTACTTGGAAATATTGCCAGGCAAATCATACGGCGAGGAGACGATTTACTGAAACCAGCCGGACACAACTTGGGGGTCAACACATACATTATCTGCCATACATACACTTGTTCTGGTACACATATCCCATTACCACCACCGCCACACACTATCTGGTACATTATGCCCACCTGTGGAAAGCGGGACAGGAACAACGTTCGCCATGTTTCAACCGGAAGGGTGAAGTGTTGATAATGATGTGAAAACTAGTTTAAATGGCACTTTTACGGGCGACATTATTGCCAGGAGAGCTGACGTAAGACGAGAATGTAGCCATCGGTGGTCGGCGAGTATAGGCAGACACGTGTGACTTATCACAGGCCAACGCAGCATAACTATTGGGCGTATAAGGTTGCTGTGTATTCTGGCCTTCATCAGAATTGTCTAATGTTCTGTGTGCGTCTTTTGGTGAAATGCGTGTTCTTCTATTGCTACATCACGATGGACAACTTGGACACATCCATTACAACTGCTGCACGCGCGTGTTATTCGGCGGAGTTGGCTAATGCGGACGTTATATATCACATTACTATGTAATTCATTCATTACCAAACGTGAGTACATATTCACTAATATAATATAACGTGAGTGGCCGTGCTTGGTAGTATGATGCATGCAGCGTGTTGACCTCTGAATCGGGAAGACGGGAATTTGAGTTATATTTTGAAGCATGCTTCGTTCACTCCACCTTGCTCTAGTTCACCCCATCCTCGCGCGCCAGGGGTCGCTGCTGCTGATTACGTCAGTGCCAGCCAGCAGTACCCCCTGGCTGATCGCTTTTCGAAACTCTGAATTTAAGCTCAGCCTATGAAATCGCTCACTAGATCAGTGGATCTCGGCAGGTCAGGTGGTCATAATAAAACTAATTTCAACCAACCGTGGCTCGTGTTACGTGCAATGTTTAGGAAGTAAAAGCAATTATTCGAATACACAATACCGCTCAGCTGCTCATGCTAATGGGCGAACGGGTCATTATATATTGGGATTCCCAGATGTCGTTTATCCGTCTTCAAATTGGGGTGGGTATTTGCGTTGTTCTCACTGGTGATGCAGTCGCGACTGGCGAAGTCAATTACTAGTTTGACTCAGCTAACTTCCGCACTTCGCGTAGGGGATCAGCCAGGGCTAGTTTTGCATGGTAAACAGCCCTGACATGCGAGGATGGTTCACCCATGCGTACAAACAAGATCATCCGTTATACTTTAAAGATAGGTTGTCTGTACCATTAGGCCATTAACTGGGATCAGCTAGAACGATAAATTATTATTAACAGGCATTTCGCTGAGTGGTACGCCGCCCAATTTGCGGTTAGGGGTGTGAGAACCACCCAACTTCAAAGGTATTTGTGTGCTTGTTTATGGGACCACGCGCCTTCGTAATAAATGTCAATGACGTTTGTTTATCAATTGAATGTTTTATTTACAAATATATCATTTTGCAATACTCAAGTATTAAATAGATTAGCATGTCGAACATAAAACCTGAGACATCTAGATAATGCTGATACATATATTTATGTATTATATTTGGTGCACGACGTAGCCATGCGTGGTTATTAACAACTGGTATAATCACCATGTTGATTTAATGAACCAGTAAAGACCAGTCAGGTAAGATCATGATTGGACAGTAAGTCAAAATGCGTGCATCATCAGTTGACATTAGATTGTGATCGTCTTATGACTACTTATTGGATCAATCGTGCCTGTAATTAATTAATGGTATAGAATATTATGTATAAATTGGCCCATGGACCAGCAACGACCAATACCACTTACCCTACGGCGATGGATATACAAATTTGCAGTGGGTGGTGGATGGTGGTTATCAATATATGTAGTTGTTTGTATTCTAATAATTATATTATTCGTTACTCGTATGAATATTTGCATAAGACGTGGAATCTGACTCTTGTTGATACATAGTATTCTGCCATAGCATATGTACACTGTTAAAACATTGTGTAGTATGAAACGATTACTGTTTAATGCTGAAAATAAGTGAAAGACCTATGTTTCTGCGATCACTGCAATCCATATAATTATCAAAAGCTAGTTTATATGAAGGAGTCTATTTTAAAGTTGGTTGCGTAGGTTGCACATTCGATTACTCAATTTGTTCCAGTATCCTTTCGAACAATGTCATTGTTAATGTGAGAGGAATACTGGTCTACAATTGTCATATTCTGTAAGAATGTAGGTGCCCGAATGTCTGCGAAATTACGATGTCTTTCTACAGTTAAATTCTTTCAGCGGATGTCATCGTTCCGAAAACATAATATGTGATTTCTCTACTCTTATTTTCCTGACCACATGTCTCTCAAACATCGTGTTCCAACCCGCCGTGATTGTTAGCATGTCAACAATATTTAGTGGCTCTATTCGCTCTTAAAAATGCAGAAATACCGTGCACGGTCCATTGTTTATACCATATAATAAACCCGACATAGGACCAAGTTATACAGGGAGTTGGATAGGTCCTTTATATTTGCATTATCGTATTTGATAAAGATAAGTATGTTGTCATGTGCGCTCAACCTACTACTGAGTCAGAATTCGAATTTGCATTATCATCTTTGACTGTGACAAGTGTTTATCTCTTGTTTGTTCTGATAACATGGATTTGCTTTATCCTCTATGTCAAAGATAAATGTTTATATGTTGTGATAACTCAACATATCAAGCACAGAGGCTCTTCTGGGGAAAACAAAAGAAGAAAGTAAACGCTGGTCACTGAACGAATTGAACCATTTTTAAATGAAGTATTCGTAAATTATTAAATATTTTGAATTTAGTCACTCGACATTAATACAAAAACACATTGCAAGCAAATGGATCGTTCCAATGTGCAGAAGTCATCAGCACCCGCAACATCATCACGATCATTGGTGACACCCTTCTCACCACCACCAAGTTCCTGATGCTTAATTGAAACGACTCTGTGCTTGTCAGATTTGTCCATCTGTCCAGTTAATTATATTTTCTTCTTTTTAGCTTATAAAGTCTATCTCATCGCGTGGTCAAAATTAGTTGTACCAAATAAATAACTAAGCTAAGTTTAAGTAATAAAATAAGTTCCTTTCTAAGTCAATACACAAAACCATTAATAACACTTCCTAGAGACACACGCATTCCAATTGTTTACGTTGTCTGTCTCAAGGTGCCCGAATTTTATATTATTATTAGATTTGTAAAATATAATTATCATACATGATTGCACGTTTGCGTCATCGTAATTATGGGAAATTCCAAAGAATCTATACGGAGCCAATATACGTACTTTAGAACTGTAATTACTGTCGAGTTTTAATTCGAAGATATTGCTCAACACCAGGTACGTGTTTGCACGTTGGTGCTCCAGTGACGTTGATTATTTGCTACACGCGCTGTTTAAGTATCTGAATGAATGAAGACTTGTGTGAAACGACAGTGCGTAACGTAACGAAAGGGGATCGGTCGAAGTATTGTATATTGGTCTGTATGTACAATGACGACGCGATGAGGAACACAGACAATTTCTGGAATGAACTGTTGGTGACTGTTTGGTCAACGCGCTGTGTACAACCGTCGAATGTGGAGGTGTTGATCTGCTTTTTCCTGTTCGACTCTGATTATTACTATATAACTATGCATGTATACACAACAACGGAGCTAGATTGACATGTATTATTCACTGTATACTGGACTGCGGCATGGCCACTGAGAAAAGGGTAGGTAGTCTCCGATCCCAAGAAGTTACAGCAGATCCACATTCCCATCTTAATGTAAGCCATGTCTGTCTGTCTGTCTGTCTGTCTATCTGTCTGTCTGTCTGTCTGTCTGTCTGTCTGTCTGTCTGTCTGTCTGTCTGTCTGTCTGTCTGTCTGTCTGTCTGTCTGTCTGTCTGTCTGTCTGTCTCTCTGTCAGTATGTCTGTATGTCTGTAAGTTTGTCTATCTGTTCGTCTGTCTGTCTGTCTGTTGTATGTGTGTGTGCGTGTGCGTGTGTGTGTGTGTGTGCGTGTGTGTGTGCGTGCGCGTGTGTGTGTGCGGGCGGGCGTGCGTGCGCGCGCATGATAAAACATGCAGTTTCACAATACCATTTCACTCACCATACTATTTATTTGAAGTAAAGCGTAATATTACAATTAATTTTACTAGCCATTGGTCAGGGTATACCCACACCGGATGCGCCAAATCTCTCGCGGTGCCCGCGTGAACTGAATCAAATACAAATACATAAATGTGTTGAATCAAACTCGGCAACGAGGCGACAGTAACGAAACGATGCACGCCTAATGTGTTTGTTTTCACCGCTAATGTGCGAATGCCACCAACGCGGAGAGAGCGTAGACCTGAATATATTTATTGAGACGCGGTGTTCTAACTAGCGCGTTAGGTTGATTGTCAACAAGGCGCGATCGCGTGCCACCGATTGCCGGTGTGTGTATCCGTTTCACAGTTTACGTTTACTGCTATCGACAGTTACTGACCGCTAGTGTTGTCCGTATTCTCGCTCACGTGTAGTCGCAAGAGAACAGTAATACGTAATATATCCTACCCCCTCGATATATCTCTCGGTGATGTGGACTGCAGGATTAAACAAAATCAAGATTTTAAAAATATGATCTTTTTTATTTTATTTATTTGAAATCTGGTATATATATATTTAAGCAGATTGTATACCTATAAACCCTTTCAACCCTGTTTTATTCAAATCGATTTCTGTACTTGGCATAGCAGAGGGAACATGATTTTAGTGTGCATAAATTATATATTTCTAATATAGTTTTACCCACAACAATAAAATGTGTCATATAGTGTGTACTGACAGCCATGCTAAATCCACACATGCATGCTATTAATGCAATCCCTTTAATGTTAGATGCTGACCCAATTATTGTTTACTGAGAGGATAGATTAGAACGGGTCTGTCCAAGGTTCTGTGTAGCAAACACTTATAGTGCAGATTGTGTCACTCGAGTCAACTTATTGGATTCGTAACAACTGGAAAATATTTAGGAAGGAGAATGCATCCAGGGTGGGTGAAATATCCTATGCTATCATCTAGATAAATGGTCTCACCGACAGTTAAAGGTAGTATAACATTGACTTGAGTGAGACAACCAGTCCGTTGACTGTTTCGGAATCCGCAACAGTTTGCAAATTGCCCTAGAGTAACTTGTTTTCTTTCCCGTAGCATGTACACCAACTAGAACCACGGACACGTTGTATTTCAAACCCAATGAATATTTCCAACTTTGGTTTCTGTCGCCGTTGTACGTGGATGTATCTGATTTTGTAAAACAACACACCGAAACAACGACCTGGATGTTAGACAGAAGCATTGTGTTGTAAGGACAACCAGGAAGAGCCCAGACCATCCATATTGTAGCGACGATGGAAGAGTAGTAAATGCCGCTGATAGCAGGGTGAGGGTGTTGGTAGATTATCGACGAAAAGTTGGTTTAACGTGATGCAATTTTAGGAGAATGCGACAGTTAACAGCGCTCCAAGCCATTGCACGATAGGGCTTTGACAGACGTGATGGTGGAAATAACAGGGGTAGAGGTGTATTAGTTTGTGTTTCGTTGTCTCAGAAAAAATATAATGTTGGGGAACGCCTGGGGACGGAAGACGTGAATGTACAACAGAGGTATAAATACGGTACGCGTGCATGACTGAGATTTGAGGGGGAGAGACAGAGAGAGGGGGAGAGAGAGGGGGGAGAGAGAGAATGGGAGAGGGGGAGGGAGAGGGGGAGAGAGAGCGAGAGAGAGAGAGATATATATATATATATAAAAAGGGAGAGAGAGAGAGAGAGAGAGAGAGAGAGAGAGAGAGGGGGAGATATATATAGGGCGGAATGAGCGGGAAAGGCTTGGCGAGGGAGGGCGGGCGGAAGGGCGGGAGATGGGGAGAGATAGCCAAAGATATATATTGGTATATTAAGGTCACATTAACATTAATCAAGCATTTGCTGTGCTACACTAAACTGTCAATGTTTAAACAATATGCTGATGACAGTTCATCTATCCGTATAGCTGGATCCCATGGCCAAACGTAACATAATAACAGTATATATTCGTTGTTTTCCAGGTAATTGACTATAATCAGCGACGATGCGTACCCCTCTCACCATTCTGCTTCTGCTGGGTAAGTTTATATAACCCAGTCGCTTCACTGAGTTCTGGCGTTCAGCTGAGGTTGTAGAACGCGGCCATATTTTAATACAGAAAACTATGTTAAGCTCCTGTGTAATATTTCCTAAAACGGACACAGCAGCAAAGTACGTGTCTGCCTGTAGCGTATATAGATTGATTGCGTTCGAAATAACAGTTTATTATTATTATAACATTATTATTATTATTATTACCATGGACATAAACAGTATACGATTATACGCAATATGATGTCATATGCACATTTAATTTATATCTTTTTAGTAAATATGTCAGTGTGTCTCCCAATGAGCACATATAGAATTATAGTAATGATGCGCTGTTTTTTGCAGGAACGGCGAACTTGTGTCTCGGTGCAATGTCGAGAAAGATTGCCCTACCCAGCTTATCTTTTATGTCAGATTCAGGTCTGTTGGCATTGTTTATTCGAAAATATACTTGCTGTGTGTATGAACATCTCGGGAATGTAAGGGACCTATACCTGTATATGTATCGACGTATTACATTTAATTCTTACGAGAGAACAGTTCGCACGTGTGCTCGCCTGCTTGTGTAGGAGTATAGCATTACATACGCGTTCATACGTAGGAAAGGTAGTTTGATTTTTCACATATAATATTAATCATATAACATGTATATATGCATGTAAAGTTAAAGGTATATTCTTACATAGAGTGGACCAAGTACTTAGGAGAAAACGTTTTACATTTCACCCTCTAGGAAGCATTCAGTCACGGTGCATTTAATACGTACATTGTTTAGGAATTTACATATATATGTTGCGTTGTATGCAATCAATCACTGCATGTCATGGATGTCTTTAAGTTTTTTACTTTGTATTCTCACTCGTCGTGGTGCGTTCTACGGGCGCTACATTAGCTCCTGCTAAGACATTTGCTATGATAAGGGAGTGTGCACCATGAATACCTTATCTGGGCAAATATTGACGCGATGTAAGACGGCACATTATAACTAATGTATGTTTCTCTCTCCAGGAAACGCGTCAGTCAATTCTCAAATACCAAGTAATGACGTGACTCCTGTTATGTCGTCGAACATATCCTACTACCTGTGCGATAGTTTCATCAACTGCACAGTTCACGACCTTCCAGACCAGACGGACTGCGGCCGATTCTTTCACTGTTTCGGCAACAACGTCTACCTGGGCAGCTGCCCGCGTGGGACCAACTTCGACATTATGACGTGGTCGTGCAAACCCCGAGAGCAGGCTATTTGCTACGACTTTTGCTTGTCGGCGGAGGCTGGACTGACGTCGCCGTACCTGTCTCTACGGAAGCAGCGGGTGGCGGATCTGCAGGACTGTACACAGTACCACCAGTGTGTCAACGGCACACTGACGCACATACGATGCGACGACGGTGCATCGTTCAATCGGACCACGTTAATGTGCGAAGCGAACACGTCGGACACATGCCATGCTGCGTGCGACCGGAACAACAGTGCGCCGATATCCGAAGATGTCGGCCGCACTGCTGCTGTCCCGCTGTGGCCGACTACCGAGACAACGCCTCCGGCGGAGACAACGGCAACAACAGCTCGGACAACAAATTCAAAGACAAAGACCGCGCCAGTGACAAGAACCACAAATAAACCAGCGACAACGCCAATAACAACATCTGAAACAACGACCACAACATCAATAACTACGACCACGCCAACGACTACGCCACCACCAACAACAACAACAACTGAAACAACGACCACGACAACAACAACTACGACCACGCCAACGACTACACCGCCAACAATAACAGCTGAAACAACGACCACGACCACACCAACAACTACTACCACGCCAACTACAACTGAAACAACGACCACGCCAACAACAACGACCACGCCAAAAACGACAACAACCACGTCAACGGCAACAGAAAGAACTACAACTACAATCACAACCAAGCCAACAACAACGACAACCAGGGTACCAACAGCTATGACACGAGCAACAACTGAAAGTACAGACGACGCGACTACATCAGAGACGGGTGAAACTGAAGCGTTCACGACAGATTCGGACGTTTCGCCGACACACGTCGACAGTTCCGACAACACCACAACCGACGGCGGTGCTCCGGTTCCTAATCCTGCGAGTAAACAACCAGTGCCTACGCACACACTTGTCCTGACGACGTCACCTTACACTACTACAACTACACCGACAACCACCACCTTACCAATGTCGACAACGACATACCGCAGAATACAATTCAACCCCTGCGTGAGTATTGCGTCTCAGTGCAACATCGTCCCTATCGGCACGACATTCGGAGACCCCTTCGATTGCACCAAGTACTACCAATGCACGCCGGCCGGCAACTTCCTTCGGCCGTGCCCCCAGGGAACGTCCTTCGACTCGCGGTCACTGAAGTGTGTCCTGCCCGAGAACGCACTCTGTCAACAGATGTGTCCAAACGCAACCACCACAGATGCACCCCCGACAACAAGACCATCGAAGACAACAAGACCAATTACTACTACAACAACCACAACTACAACAATTACACCTACAACAACAACAAAGGGGCCAAGTGTCTACGACCCTTGCAATCCGAACGCGCCGTTCGAATGTACCGATGCTTTGCTCGATGCTCGTTTCGCCGACCCGAACGACTGCTCGAAGTACTACATCTGCACAACGACCGGCATCCAGCCGCGTCACTGCCAGGGCGGCTGGGATTTTGATGCTGTTGACCTGCAGTGTAAGTTCGTGGGGTCCGCTCGGTGCCGAGCCCCGTGCAAGGTCGACCCGGAGGAGACGACCGATCGACTCCCGACGGTATTTGACCCCTGCTCGCCGATGATGTTCGACTGCTCGATCGTGGCGCCATCAACAAAGTTCCCGGCTCCTGTCGCAGACTGTAGCAAGTTCTACGAATGTACCGGAAGTGGCCGACCCAAGCTGAAGTCCTGCTGGATAGGCCTGATATTTGTTACGGCGAAGGGCAAATGTGTCTACAAGGGTGCAAATGTCAAGTGCATACCTATTAGTTGTATAAAGTCAACAGCGGCGACGACGACAGCAACTACTATAACAACCGTGGAGACAACTACACCTGTACCGACTACTAAACTTGTCACATCATCCTCAACAACTATTACACCTGCAATTACTATTACACCTTTGGAAGCAACCACATCGGCATCTACTATTACTAATATTACTTCTACACAAACGGAGACAACTGCATCAACGGCGACTACTACATTTAAAACAACATCAACGTCACCGGCTACAATTCCTACTCTGCCTACAACAACGACAGAAGCTAAAACTGCCACTACTTCTACGACAATGACTACACGTATCGACACCATGCCTACGACAAATACTGCTTCTGTAACTACGGCAACAGCAACGTCGATCACCACCTCAATAACTACTATGATTGACACCCCAACAACATCATCCACGCCATCCCCAGTGACGACGCAGACAACTAAGTCGTCACGTCCGGAAAGCTCAACTGAGAAACCGGAAATATTAACAACCGCGACGGAACGTACGCGAGGAACTACAATCCAGTCAACGGGAACCACCGCCACCATGGCAACTAATGCTACAGAAGCAGCAAACAATGTTACCAGGATTACGAGTAAGACTCCAACTTCAAAAACGACCAAGGCTGCCACCACGCAATCAGGTTCAAGAACATCCGTGACGCCAGCGGCTACTGCAGCGACAACATTCGGACACAGTCCAACAACTACTAGCGATATAGGAACCAGTTCTGTTGCATCCTCGACGATTCTTGTGACTACTTCTTCAGCGCTGCCTCATACCACGCCAAAGACTACGTCACCGTTGTCGACCACTTCGACTTTGAACATCGTCACTACCGTTGGTACATCGTCTTCGAAACCGCAAGAAACCAGCAGTGTCGGTATTAGGACAACATCGGCGACCGCCAAAGACGACGTGACGACACCCCACACAAACGATGTAACAAGTACCTCAGGACTTGCTGAGACATCGGGTATGTCATCTGAGATTCAATATATAAACCTTTTTTCGGAAAAAAATTTAAACGATCTATTTATTGTTCCTTTTCGTGCCTGGTGTGGATATTGTTTTCTGTATTTCTTTGAAAGACAATTTCTTTCAATTTGTTTAGTTTCATATACCGAGGTTGTATGTGTTGTTGCAATGTGTCTCTTTTTGTATAAAAAGAAATTATAACCTAAAAATCATGTATATGTTTTGTATACTATAAAAAATGTAGAACGTATTATTGTGGTTATAGACTACTTCATTATTTGAGTCAAGTATAGTATCGGATTGAATTTATGAACCACACGTTTCTAAACTTTTATTGTTTTGAAGTGTGTGTGCGTGTGCGCGCGTGTGTGTGTGTGTGTGTGTGCGTGTGTGCGTGTGTTATGTTTACAAAATATACTGGGTTTCTAATGTTATGCTTTTCTAGTTTCGCTTGACAACTGTTATGTTCTGCCACTCAGCGAGCACAGCAGAAACGACGGAGCGTCCTGCAACAACCAGTGCAACAACATCTACCACTACAACAACCGCCACCACCAGCACCGAAACACCAGCACCAACAAGAACGACAACCACTGAAACACAAACAACAGCCACACCGAAAGGAACCACGGAGGCAACGAACTCAACGACTACTGCAACAATAGCTACGCCAGACAAAACATCTCCAACAACAACAATAACATCATCAACTCCAGCAACAACAGTCAAAACAACAACTGCTGACACAACAACAGCAGCAACAACAGTAACTCCAACCACAACTGCAACTCCAACAACAGCTGCTCCAGCTAAAACAACAACGTCCGCGACAACAGCAACGCCATTAACAACAACAACTCCAGCCAAAACAGAACCAACAACAGTAACAACGGCAAGTCCAGTCAAAGCAACAACTACAGCAACAACTGTAACTCCAGCCACAACAGTAACTCCAGTTATAACGGAAACTTCTGCCAAAACGACAGCAAATCCCGCCAAAACAACAGCAACGCCAACCAAAACAACAGTAACACCATTGCAAACAACGTCAACTCCAGCCAGTACAACTACCTCATTACTCACCAAAACGTCGACCACAGCGTCAATACGTCCGCCTACGGATGCATCGACCGCTGCTTCCTTACGTACCACAGGTTTGTTTGAAATCTTACCTTACAATGCAGTCATATTTTGTCTTCAGTGACTGGACGTTGCTTAGGTCTAAACATGCAAGCTTATGTCAACGTGCTGAACATTAATCTAAAGTATGTTATTCTTTGTGTTCGCATGGTTGGATGGATCTAGTCAAACGTTAATGTCTTCTTTCACACTAGCGCCCGAAGACAGTAGACACAGGCCTGGATAGTGTCAGTTGGTGTCTCGTTGTAGTGGCAATGTCGCAATATTTACCATGGTTGTGAAATTCGACAGAGGACATACTACACCATCTAAACATATTTGTTAATTATTGTTAGAGAAGCTGGTATGTTGTTACACGGAGTTAACATAACATTCACGTCGGTTATTGATGACAATGATGATGGTGGTGGTGGTAGTGGTGGTGGTGGTGGTGGTGGTGGTGGTGGTGGTGGTGGTGGTGGTGGTGGTGGTGATGATGATGATGGTGGTGGTGGTGGTGGTGGTGGTGGTGGTGGTGGTGGTGGTGGTGGTGGTGGTGGTGGTGGTGGTGATGACGATGATGATGATGATGGTGGTGGTGGTGGTGGTGGTGATGATGATGATGATGATGGTGATGATGATGATGATGATGATGATGGTGGTGGTGGTGGTGGTGGTGGTGGTGGTGGTGGTGGTGATGATGATGATGATGATGATGTTGATGATGATGAAGACGACGACGACGATGATGATGAAGGTAATAATAATAATACTGTATCTTTGGGAATCACATATGATAATTATGATGACAATTAATAATAATAATAATATATCTTTGGGAATCACAGCGAGTGGAACAACACATGCGGATGTGACATCAGCTCCCCCCTCTACCGCCGCTGGCACCACCCCTTCCATCACGGTCAGCACCAGCGCAAAGTCGACGCAGGGTACATCAGAAGTTCCGGACATCACTTCTCCCATACCAACTGAAGGTAAGCCACCGAACAACAATATTGTTGTGACGTCACAACATGCGCGTCAGTTCCGTCACGTTTTGCCTTACCGACATTGTTCACATGTGTACATTGCATTGCTAGAGCGGCATAACATTTGCCAGGTCAATCTTTTCCACATACAGTTCTCGCTTAGACAACTTTGTTTTTGTGGCAAGGTAAATCTTTTGGGGCCAGAATTTTAACAACATATACAATAGCTGCACATGTTCGACAGCCATGTTGGACGTTTGACGGACAATGTTGTTGTCCAATAGGTCACATGATGGATAGGTCAATTACTTAAATAAGAACATGCTAGTTAAATACGGCAAATGCATGGGTATATGTGTAAGTATTTGCACGGCTGTTGTCCTTCCTGAACATGCCTACATTGTACATAATAAAAGAGACACACTATTGTTAGGTTGCCAATGTAAATATCTTGAATTCGTTTATTTATTAATATATTATGTTGCATTTAACTTACAGAACCAAGAGTCGACATAATGCTACAAACGAATACCCAACACATCATATTTGAAGGCTTCAACCTGACTTTTATATGCCAAGTTACTGCCGTATCACGGGGTCTCTCAATATCGGCTGTGTCAGTCACGTGGTCGTTAGATGGCAATACAATTGAAAATAGAGGTAGAAGAATTATAATCTCAGAAGACAAAAGCGACCGGGTAACCTTGACATCGATATTGACCTTCGAACCTGTTTACTGGCGAGATGCAGGTATATAATTGTTGTCTTATTTGCATTTTATTTTTACTTTCACCTATGTCTTGACTACCCACTGCAAGACGTAGCCCCCACATCGAAACACATGTCCATCGTTCTCTGTGTATTGTTGTTCTTGTCCAAAGCGCACCTGTGCAGTTGGTGATGTCATCGGAACAACTTTTGTCTGTTTGCATATTGACCGTTTCCCTTCTCTGAGGTGGTACTTAGTTATACACATAGTCCACTGGTTGGCCATTATTCTGGTTACGCGACCTGCGCATTGCCAATTTGTTTTCATGATATTATGTCATATCATATATCGTAATTTTGTCTTACTAGTTTGCGAGTATTGGTTTTACGTCATAAGGCGAACCATATGTTATTGCTACAAGTACTAACGATGACATTAACAATATGTATTCGAATACAGTATGCTATGTTCCTTGACAAAACCCGTGAACTTAATAGTTTTTATTACCACCGGCTTGCCAATATTACACTTGATGACACAACTAATATTAGCAGTAATATACTTTTTAGTTATCCTTTTTGTTTCTGAATGAGCGGTAGGGACATGATGCTAATCTGACGTAGACTTGGTGTCCGCCTCAGTTATTGTCTATAAACTTCTAAAACCAATATTGTGTTCGGTTTCTAGGAAACGTGACATGCAGAATTGAGACAGAAAGCCGTATAATCGGCTCTGAGAGTTTATCGTTTTTAGTGATGCCTAAGCCTATGGCATCCGTTCGACCATTGACAGTCACCGTATTCCAGAAGAAGGCTATCGTTCTCAACTGTACCGCCACTGTCCCAAGCGACATCGAACCAATAGTAAAACCTGAGATCACATGGTACCGCGACAACATGAAGATTAATGAAAGCGGTAAAATTTTATTTGAAAATACATAGATCAAACAAACACATCATAATGCATTGACATGTTAAAACAACAATTGCCCACGGCTGTTTAATGTCCATAATATGTGGTGACTTGTACCCCTTTATTGGGCGTTCTTGCCCTGAGGCGACATACCAGTTTCATGTTGTAAAACTGGTTTGTCGCCTGTGGCATTCAATATGCTCTATTTGGAGAAAAAAACGACAATGAACACAACATCATTGCTGCCCTACCAAGTTAGTGTGAAAAACATATTTATTTCATATTTTGTTCTGAATATTTATTCAATACAATATTATAACAGGTGGTGAAGATTTGTTTAATTTGGAAAAGTTGAAATAATTCCTTCATAAAGGGTAAAGTTAATATTGTCGTAACTCAATTTGGGCGAACAGTTTCCCAACAGTGGTGTGACTATATCCAGTTGATATATTTGTATTTACTTCGGTGAGGTTTCAACAAAGTATTCAAATTCCAGAAACAACGGTTATCATCAACGGTGAGGTGACGTCACAACTCCATATTTCAAGAGCAGAAAAGAGCGGATATTTCACGTGCGTCGCCAAGAATAGAGCCGGAGCTAGCAAGCCGGCTGGATGTATGGTCACCGTCGTCGGGTCAGGTAGAGTTCATTGTTAATTTCATTATACAAGGAAGCATTACATTATCTCCTAAACGGGGTTTCGTCAAAAGGTAAACATATAAAAGTAATCACGTTGACAGGCATTACGGACATTTATATATTGCAATGGTGAGTGTGTGTGTGTGTGTGTGTGTGTGTGTGTGTGTGTGTGTGTGTGTGTGTGTGTGTGTGTGTGTGTGTGTGTGTGTGTGTGTGTCTGTGTGTGTGTCTGTGTGTGTGTATATATGTGTCTGTGTGTGTGTGGGGGGTGTATTTTGTGAGTGGTGTGTGTGTGTGTGTGGTGTGTATGTGTGTGTGTGTGTATTTTGTGTGTGGTGTGTATGTGTGTGTGTGTGTGTATAGTGTGTGTGTGTGTTTGTGTTTGTGTTTATGTTTATTTGTGTATCAGTTTGTGCAATAAATATATGACTATGTTCTCCCTGGTAGGTTTCTCAAAGCTGTGTAAAGAGGAAACGGTAGCCGGACTTAACTGGACGCAAACTGTAGTTGGCATGAAGTCTGAACTGCCGTGTCCACATGGAGCTATAGGTATGTTGTCTTCAGTCACGTTCGTATAATAAATTTGAAATATCACGTGGTACGTTTGTTATTACAAAAAAATCCTGTTTTGCTGTCTAAATGAAATCTACATTCATTGAGTGGAACTACAGTTAGTGTATTTACGGGGAAAGACTTGACAATTATTTCACACGACAATTTATTATTTCAATGTTTTTTTTATACATTTTAGCACTGTCTACTTGTTTGATTCCCCTTGCAGGATACATAAGTGAGTAGCAGTGGAAAGTAAACAGTGTCGCTAGTTCTGCGTGCGCAGTATCAGCCAAATTTGAACAAATGTATTGTATCTTTCGTTTTAGTGTATATTGCTACAGGTGCTTTTTCACCTTTGACCACGTATGTAAAATTACACCTTTGCAAAACGCACGAGGCTGTAATTGAATAAGACGGTGGCAAAGTAGTAGAAGTAATAAAACAAAGCCGTATGTTGAGCCTTATTACTTGTGCTACTACGCCACCATCGAGTACATTTACAGCGGAATGCAGGTCGCAAAGGTACTTTGCCATTTAGCCAATTCAAACTCAATGTTGGGGACTACGTTCTGTATCGCTGCATTTAGTTGCTAACTTATCATGCGGGTTGAAAGCAACTGAATATGAACGTTGCAGGTCATGTCACCCGGTCATGTGTCGAGACTCCAGATGGTCATGTCATATGGCAAGCACCAAACGTGATCAATTGTGTCAATGAGGCTTTTGTCGAAGTGTGGAAGATGGTAGGTGATACCCGATGAAGGACATGTACTCAGCTATCTCATAAGAGCCACGGTGTTTTATTGAAATCTATTAAAAGTTAATAACCCAGCTTGTGTGAGAGTCATACAAAAGCATTAGCAAGTTACTAAGTACGAGACTAGAAACAAAATACATTTAGAATATGAATTAGATAATGATAAACAATTTTTACGCCTACAGAACGTTCTCATGCTTTCATGTTCAAAAGAATGCAGTCTACGTAGCCACTGTCGTTGCCATATATCCTCGTTTTTGTTAGAGGTTTAAATAATATGTGTTATTGTGGTTA
The DNA here is from genome assembly GCA_020002185.1 of Paraescarpia echinospica. Classification (NCBI taxonomy): domain Eukaryota; kingdom Metazoa; phylum Annelida; class Polychaeta; order Sabellida; family Siboglinidae; genus Paraescarpia; species Paraescarpia echinospica. Next base: position 48,909,177 of record CM034542.1, read on the forward strand.
TTGGTTAACTAGCAGCTTAAATGTGTTTATCTTAAAGCAAACCATTTTATCTTCAAATAATAGTTATTAAATGTTTCACAACTATCAGCCCCAAATACCCAGGAACATGAACACACTGACACACACGCACGCAAATGCATACACACACGCACACACACGCACGTACACACACGCACGCACGTACACACACATACACACACACTCACGTACATCAACATTTAATTGTACTGCGATTCTTCATACCCGCCAGTTGGCAAAGATGGAAGAAGGGATTGGAGCCGACGAGACTGCTGTTGTTGCGGAGATGTTGGAATCAGCAACGAATGTGACGGGTGAACTTCCGCCCGGAGACATCAATGCTGCAGTCAACTTAATGACGGCCATCATCAAAGCGTCTAAGGCTGACGTCAACACATCTGTTGTACGTATGAGTAAACAATGATGTTGGCCTGATCTGGAACAGTGTTATCTGAAAGAGGTTTCCCTATCCCCCTTCACAATGAGATATTGCGCTGCTCTTTGTGTTTGACTTACTCCTGCGTTCTGACTCACCCACCCACCCATCTATTTACTTATTTACATACTCGCTCACTCACTCACTCACTCACTCACTCACTCACTCACTCACTCACTCACTCACTCACTCACTCGCTCGCTCATTCACTTGATCACACATTCTCTCTCTCCGTCTGTCTGTCTGTCTGTCTGTCTGTCTGTCTGTCTGTCTGTCTGTCTGTCTGTCTGTCTGTCTGTCTGTCTGTCTGTCTCCCATGTCCACCCAACCCCCTAACTCCTCTTCACTCAGCCGTGAGATTAATACTTGTCTGACCTTCGATGATGTACCGTTAATCGCTGCCACGTCGGCGCATTGTCTGGTGGAATGCCATTAATTATCCAGTTCAACGGTACAAAGTGACCGAAACACTTGACCTGTCGAGATGAAATCACTGCAGCGTGCCATTTGTCAACTGGGTTGTTCTCGTGTCTTGGCAGTCAGGACCATTGTTAGGACGTGGACCAATTGTGATCTGGCTAAGTTGCGCTGCCAAATATGTGTGTCTGCGGTTAAACAAGTGAATATTCTCTGAATGTTTTAGGCCATTGTCCGGACGGTGAATAACTTACTCATGAGTACAAATATGGATTCGTGGACCCGCGTGCAAGAGGTAGGCGAGCAACCGTCAGTTTTACGATGGCATAACAATGAGTAATAATGTATTGATCAACGTGGTTTGCTATATGTCGTTAAATGACAGTTGAGGAACATGTGTAAGTACAGTGGATACACATGTATGTAATGTAGCGCTAGAAAGTGAATGTCTCGCAACATTTGATTCATCTAGATCTTTATTTATGTAATTAACTAATAAAATTAGTTAATAAATTATCTAACTATTAGTTTTGTAAGCTAGTTTTGATTGTTCTATTATGCCGACATACATTTGATATTTATCGGTTGTTCTACACATGCAACCGTACTAGAATAATATTTAATAAATTGTATTCGTTGTTATTTTTATTACAGAGAAAGCCGAAGAAAAGCGTTATTCTAATGAAAGTGGTCGACAAAGTTGGACGAATGTTAGCAGAGCAGGTTGCGCCTGGTTCAAACGACAGTCTGTCTTTGGACAATCTAGGTATGACTTATATTCCATTATCACAATATATCCTTTTGACCGATTGGTGTGAACGTTTCATCAGTCAGGTGTCTGTACCTATACTTGTGTTCTTAACATTTGTTTGACTGTCCATGTGTTATATAATTGGATATTTGACACATACATACGTGCATGTCATAGGCACAGAGCATGCGGACACAGGCACGCACGAACACACACACACACACACACACACACACACACACACACACACACACACACACACACACACACACACACACACACACACACACACACACACACACAGATATACACACATAATGAAATTAAACAATCGTGTAATAGTGGCAATGATTGCAGAAACACAACAGCATATAAATACTGTAACGTCTGCTTGAATGTTTAGTATTACAGGTGATTAGCATAGAGAAGAATGCAACAAAAGATGTCAAGTTTCCTTTTGCTGCGAATGGTCCGAAGACACCATGGTTGTCAGAGTCGGACCATGTCATGGTGGAGAAAAACACGTTAGACAACCTCGTCTCAAGTAAGCAAACAGTTTCATGTAAACAAATGGTATATCAACATCCATTGCTTACTCGTGTAACGAATATGTCCAGCTTCGATCATCTAGTTCTGGTTTAGTTTTGTTCCTGTAATTAATGTGAATACTGGAAACATGGCTTTCTTTTAAAAACTTACCTTTAAGCCTTACCTTTATTACATTTCGCTGATACAGGTGATGCGACGAGGTCGAAATATTTGAGAAAAATATTTGAGAAAAATTTTGATATAATGGTATTGCCACATATTTAAATGAGTATATTGCGAATTGATTTTGAGATTTACTGAACCTTTTGTTTTGATGTACTTCTCAGATTGGTTACTGATGAATTAAGCATAAAAGAAGTTACTTGACTATTATTATGCCACAATCACGGTTAGAATAACAATAATAATGTCATTGCATTCACACCAAGACAAAAATGGTAACGCAGTAGTCAGTTTGATGCCGTTGTGATACAATAGTAATTACCGTGACTCACGTATTTGTACCAATAAATTAAATTTTGAACAAAATATACTTAACTAATGTTGCACACCTAATTGGTCACTGCATTTTCCACGATGGAAAATTCATTATAAACAGCACAATGTAGTGGGTAAGCAGGCTATGATTATACTAGCGATTTACTTGATGTTGTTTCAGACTCCAAAGACAGTTCTTTCCACTTCGCCTGTGCCTACTACAGAAACCTAGATGCACTGATTCCAAGCAACAGGTATCCCACTTTTTGTTACCCTTTGGTCATTTTGGACAGGAAAGATGAGTACTGAATGCATCTTTAGAAGAACAAAACGTAACAGAAAGATCATGAGCAAAAGTAAGCAACAAACAGAAAGCATAGGTTATGTAAAAACATTTAATGGCGACGGGAAAGATCGGTGGAAAAGAATGAGAGGATGTCATAGTATACAAATACTGTAGTGTTTAGCTACATGGTTTGTAAAAAGCGCAACAAAGCTTTTGCAATACATACATAACCGATGGGTTTAGAGGTCCTGATCGCGAACGCATGTAGCAGACATGCCATTGGAAGAGAAGAATACCGGTTTACGTACTTCATTTTAAAACAGTTCGTTCTGTTTTAAAATTAAGTTCGTAAATATTTGCATACAAAGCAACTTAATCGTGCGTAATAACAGTCAAAGAAGTAATAAAACGAAATCCCGTGTCAGTATTCGGTGAGAGTCAACGTAGCCGTATTGTTAGAAAGTGTCAGCGATCGAACAAGCTTTATAGCCAATTTAACGAACGTAGTAAATTAATAAACAAAACTATAACAAGTAGGTAACGTTTATACAGCTCAAAAACCACACCAAACACACATCTGTGTCTAGCAAAATAAACTTTCGTGTGCTGTAATCCATGCGTACGCTAATATAATTGTGCAGCTATTTATGTTTTCAGTTTGTTATAGACCGTTATTTTAATATGTTTTATTGTTAAACAAAGCAAACGTAAAAATGGATTTTCATTAGTTGAGATCTAATAATGACGGTCGAAATGCTATGCCAATGTGCGTTTAATGCAACCAAGAAAAAATACTCATACATGATCTGTGAAATTGCAGTAAACTGAACAAATTCTAAAAATTATTCCGCAGTCACTCATGTATACGCTGTGCTAAACATATAATAACTACCTATAACAAACTAAACTTTGTACAAACTAAACACGCCAGCGCTCTCTGACAATCTGACGGTGGTGAGTTACCTTCGCAATGGCGCCATCTGGCGAATCAAAAAATCATCACGTTGCATGGCAAACACCAGTACAAACTAAAAAGCAGTTTCTTAACATTGCAGAACAAAGTGGCGCGTCAATTCAAAGGTGATGTCACTGAGTGTAGGACTGGGACACTTACATCCAGTAATGACACCTCCTGTGAAGATGAGTTTTCACCTTCAAAACGTAAGTGCAATCGTTCTACTTATAATCCATTTTGTATGATGACAAAAGTGCACAAGCAAAACGCATAACATACCTGCATGTATAACAGATTTGTCTGTTAGTATTATTACTAAACCACCGGCAACGTTATGATTTTTTAAATAAAGTGTTTCGCTCAGATAAGTTACAAGTTCCAGGAATACCACATTTATATACAGCTTTATTTCATGAGTGTGCAATACGGCCGTGCAGTTCATATATTTCATAATCATATCGTACGTAGAAGTATGACCAAAACCAATGCTTTTCTCATTACTGTATTAACATTAAATTACAATAGAAACGCGTGACAACGGACTGCTGAAATAAATTTAAAAAAACATAGTGCCCAACGTTGAGTTTAAATTGGCTAAATTCAAACTTTAGGAGAGAGAAATCAAATGGTACCTGTTGCGACCTGCATTCCGTTGTAATCGTACTCGATGATGGCGTAGTAGCACACATAATAGTACATGACTTATGTCCTAGTCCGACTGCGTGTTTACTACGCCACCGTTTCTTTCAGTTACAGCTGCATGCAAATTTTCAAAGAAGCTATTTGATATATATAGTGTAGGCCTTTGTGTAATTTTGTGCAGAATGTTTCTTAAAAGCAAATGTTCATTTGATTATGAATCTTTATGTTATAAAGGTTTAAAAAGAAAGGTTGACAATTTTTCTAAGCAGGATAAGTTTACAAAATTCAAGATGGCCGCCCACCATATTAATTGCGTTTTATTTTCATTAAAATATTATTTTATATATTTCATTACATATTTATGATGGTATATGGAACCATTAGCAATGTCAATACCCTTTTATATTAATTTTTTTAAAGAATTGCCTACCGTTCGCTGTACTGCTATGTTTACTATGCACTTTTCTCTTACCAGTGATTCTTGATATCCTCAGAGTATCTGTTAATTTGGAAACTAATTATAAATAGGGTGGCAAATTCAAGATGGCCGCCAGCATGAACATCACCGTTTATCACTGAGTAGTTGGCTTTAAAGTTGCATTCTGAGATCGTCCATCTTTTAAATACAAAGGTCCAGTGAATCAACATGCCCCATACACTACACTGCTCTATGCATCATTTCCTCACCTCCAAATCAAGTTTGTTTAAACTAATAATTTGTTTAACACAATTTTAAGATAAAACGGCGCAAAAGACGAAGTATTATATCCGCGTGCCATACATTTATTATTCAGCGGGCCGGACCTGGGAACCGTAATTTTGCAAAAAGCATAATTTATTAAATAACATATCAAATGCTAAAGTGACATAAACGAAACTCCCCCACTATTAATTGTTGCACAGATACATCAATGTTGCTACCACAACAATCTGTCCAACCTGTATAACATATAGAAAGTCATAAAACATCGATAAACGTTTGGAATAAACTAGTGTTCTTAACGATGATAAAGGAACTGGAGCATACAAAATATAATTAGTAAAATAATAATATACATAGAACATAACAGTACAGTCTCCAGTAGGTAATTCTCATGATTCGCCTTTTTTGGTACCGCCATTTTGAATTTCAAGATGGCGGACCTCCACTTGCGCTCACATGTATCTAAGACACACATATATTAATACAAAATGGATATTGGCAATGGTAAGAGCCCCAGACACCATTATAAACATGTAGGTCATTATTTAAAATAACATTATAATGAAAAACTTTGCATAGTCGGCGGCCATCTTGAATTTAGTAAACTTATCCTGCGTAGAAAAATTGCAACCCTAATTTTTTAGACCGAAGATGTAAAATCAAGTGAAAGTTTGCTTTTAACAACGATTCTGCTCGAACGAAGTTTTATAGACATAGTGGCTTGCACTAATAAGTATCAACCAGTGTGTTCATGCGTGTACAAAGTATATGCACATAAAAAACAACATATATAAAATATGCATATTTGTTTGCAGGAAACAATAAACGAAACCAGAAACTGTGGCTACTGGGATTATTCGTCAGAAGAATGGTAATTTTCCTGTATTAATAAATCAGTGTATCTACTTATTACAGCAGATGTAGAATTTTGTTTTAAAAAATGTGACAACATGGTAGTAGATAACAAAAGTCTTTCCAGATGTGCCAACTCAAAATATTTCAATGAGTCATTGCTAAATTAAATGTTTTTCAATCTGGGATTTGATAGAGAACCTTCTTTAAGTGTGGTATCTAATTTTACGTTTTAGTCCTTAAAGCAACTTTGCCTGTTTCGTTACCCGGAATCACCCTCTCAAGCAAGCCATGGGTGGAAATACTATGAACTGAATCAATTGTACTTTGTCCCACTTTGTCATACAACATCAAATAGCAATTGCACAACGTGCGGTTCGCCCCGCTTGCCTCGCAATACTGCCAAGAGCTGGTGTTTACAATCTGAATTTTTTAAATAATTCCAACGTTTCGCGGGCGAAATGTTCCAACTTATTAAACGCAAATTGTCAGGAAATATTCGTTGAACCTATGTTTTATAGTATGTTAAAATCACAAGGAAAGGGCAAGACATATTCAGTTTTAAAAGGTGTTGCAAAGTTGTGTCAAAAGTGAATTAAATCGCGATCAAATATCTGTAATGTGTATGACCGAGTAGTTTTTGTGTTACAGGGGAGGATCTTGGTCGACTGAAGGATGCCTTGTGATTCCTACCGACGACCCCACCAAGGCCGAGTGTTCGTGCAACCACTTAACAAACTTCGCCATTCTGATGAGCCCAGCACCAGCCGTAAGTCAAAGTGACTGAACTTTCTAGACGACATAACATATACATTGCCTTCATTCGTTTTGTCATTCGATTATACACTAGTAAAAGTAAAGTAAAGGTAAATTCTTTATTGCGCAGGATTCAGTCCTTAGGACTACTCAAAGCGCTTCACACTTTACTCCTTGGCATACCTGTTCAATCAAATACCATGTCGACTTCACTGGGAAGCTAGTGTGGTGAAGACATATATACTTTATCACAATGTTTCCGTTTCAAGTAAATCCGTATTAAAACATTTGTATACTGGAAAATCCGTGCGATACACCATGCTTGGATGCTTTGAGATTGTAGTGCTGACGCAATATTATCGACTTATATTAACCAAGTATCTGTGTAGATGCTATTTTCGTAGCACAAACATACTCTAAACTTAATTCATTGCGCATGATCCCCGGTATTTTAATTGTGTATATTAAATCCACAGCTCAAACGTGCTATATTTGTATCGTTGTTGATAGACCGGATTTCACGCAAGAATACTGAGCATCATCTCCATCATCGGTTGCGTCATCTCCATTCTCGGCCTCTTCCTCACCCTGCTGCTTTTCTGCTCCATCTGGAAGTAAGTCAAAGGGAAGTGTGTGACTTCCTCTAGGTAATCATTAGCAGGAAGTCCGCTAAATCCGTTGTGCTTCCACCGATTGTAGTTTGGTGTGTGTTAAACAAGAATATCATCGGTTTGCGGATAGTGACGAGTGCCACTGCAATAAGTGCAAAGTACAGGCAATAGCTGATGTCTAATGTTTCAATGTGTTGTGTACAAATTTAATTTTGCTTGCGCAACTTTCAAATTGCGAACACAATTTAGGATTCATTAGAAACATTTTGCGGTCAATCCATCTGGAAGCAAAGGAACAAGACACTTGATATGTTCCTGGTGGAAGTAAGGTAGCAATTTGCGATGTTCTCCATCTTGAAACAAGCGTGCTACACACACGTTCTGCTGTACCAGGAATATACTATGAAATGTTTTTCTAATCTAACCAATCTGAATATTTACAACGACAATAATATGTGCATCTGGTTCCGTTTTTAAGTTACCGATCGATTATTATTAACGTACATTAATGCTGTTGTCAAACATGATAATCGAGTGACATTACGTATACAAGGCACAACTAAAATGTCCACCAATACCACTTTGTTTACAGACATGTGAAGTCCCATCATGCAGCGGTCTTGATGAACTTGTGCATAGCTCTCATCATCGCCAACGTCATCTTCGTTGTCGGAGTTCATCGGACGGAGAATAAGGTGGGTACTCGTCCGTCGGTCCGCCGTTCAGACAATAATAAAACTAATAACAATAATAACAATAAAGAAATAATTAATTTCTTTAGCGCCTATATCCTCGGAAAAATCTGAGCTCAGTGGCACAACAAAACCAAAGAATTAAGCGTTCTCATAATCATGTACACAGCAATAGTCGTCAACAGATCGATGGAACTGCTAAGAACCCAAGGAGGATGTGCAGTATTAAAGAAATAGGTGTGTCGATGACGGCGAAATTAAACTATATGTCTTGCTGACTTAACAATGTGTTTTTCGTTACGGTTCCCTTGTACATCGGTGTGATCTAGCTCCTGTACTGTTTTTCCGCAAAGTTCCCAAAGTTGTACAAAGTTGATGTCTAACGCATGTACAGTTGCAATGTATTTGCAGTACTCCCATTGCTTCCCACCTTTTCCCTCTTTTCTCAAATATCTCTTCAAACAATCCTCTCATCTCGGATGTGGTCTTTCCCTTTTCTTCGACCACCGCGCCTCACTGACCACAGTGCCAATATTGCCGCTAAGCTGAACCACATACCGGACTGTTCCTTCGTGCCATTCGTTCTCTTTCTATTCACCCTTTTGCTCCCGTTATTCTCCGGACACAATCATTCTCGCCGTTTAGACAAATATGCGTTAAAGCACATAATTGCACGCCCACCATGAGTACAAGTTCAGACACCTTTATCGTGCGTCACAATCTGTAACGTATGCAGTGGCGTAGAAAAAGAGACGTCATCAATATCGATCAACACGATAGTTTTTAGTTGATCAGTCAGAACGTTTCCAGTGTTCTATACATATACTTTGTAATGTTTAAAATGGATCGGATTGAAGTCGTATTGTACGCTTTAGCTTATTCGTGTAGAACTTACTCAAACATGAAGGACAACATTACATTTCCTCATAAATGCGTCTGGACTCCAACACAATAATCAATAAGTGAACAAATCAACCCTCTCTCTTACCCTTTTGTCAGCAGGAAATATAATTAATTTCGCCGTCATCTAAAAAACTGTTTAATACTGCATATCTTCCTTAGCTTCTTAGTAATTCCACTCATCTGCTGATGAATTTTGCTTTGTAAAAGGTTGGGAGAACGCTTAATTCTTTGGTTTTGTTGCGCCACTGAGTTTACATTTTCCGAAGATATTGGCGCTAATGACGTCATTTTAATATTATTATTATTATCGTTATTGTTGTTATTATTATTATTATCATCATCATCATCATTCTACGCTACAGGTTGTCTGCACTATCATAGCGGCGTTGCTGCATTACTTCTACCTGGCGGCCTTCTTCATCATGCTGGCCGAGGGCATTCAGCTGTTGCTCTACATCGTCTATGTGTTCCATGTGCGCCGCAAGAGAGAGACGGCCATTCTGCTGCTCGCCAGCTGGGGTAGGTGGTCGACTGACGGACAGGGGTGTGAAAGCGCCCCGATCTCGACTCCCTATCCTTATCCCGATCGCGATTGTTGGACAATCGAACCGAGCGCGTGGCGCGAATAGGATAGTGAGTCGGGATAGGGGGCGCTTGCAGATCATCTCTGATAATGCGCACCCACTCGCACACGCACGCACGCGCGCACACACATACACAATAACACACGGACACAATGATTCACTGATATTGTATGTGGTTACCACACAAGCTGTCCCTATTACTGGTGTCTATTTGGTGTATAAGAAGATCGTCTCAACAGCAGCCAATTCCATTCCAGGACTCCCCGCTGTCATAGTCGGTGCGTGCCTGCTGATATCGGAACGCGAAGGGTATGGTACAGATACAAGGTAAGCATAAATCATAATTTTTGTTTGAACTCTGTACTTTACTCTTGAATTTTCGTAACGATAACAATCAATCCAATGGTTTCTGTCTTTGTGATATCAACGTGGAATATCACGACGGAGGAAGATATTTGATATTTGGGATAATATCACATAAATACATACAACTTATAGTATAATAGATGTGTATAACTTTACACACCACAAGCATACATATCTGATGTATATCTGCGGTTTCCTTTGCTGTTTCAGTTGCTGGCTCTCATTGAAAAGTGGTTTGATATGGGCCTTTATCGGACCAGCAGTTTTTATCATTGTGGTGAGTTTGATACTAGGTTTAAATCATGTTATATTAAATGCTGCCAAGTTGCCGGATTCTATAATTACACAGTTATATAATCTGAATACATCGCGTCGCGGTGTGCATTTCAATTAATTTGATTTATCTGTAATTCGCATTTATATTAAAATGAAGTTGTCTGCTCCGTTACCAGGAATCAACTTCGGTGATATTGTTAGGAGAATGTTCGCTGAATCAGTTGTTTTGAAAGTGGGAATCGCGCGAACGCGACGAATATCAAAGCGCCCTGCGGTTAGCCCAGCTGGCCAACACAATATTGTATTTAGAGCGCTTTTACATTTGAACATTTTGCTTACAATGTGGACATTTCGCGGGCGCAAGATTCAAACTACAAAACAATGTTTCAAGTATGTTAGACAATTTTACTGGTACCATGCATCGATTCAACATATTTATTTTAGTGGTAAGGACATTTGTAATCCGCCACAGCGAACCGGGTATTAAGTCGCACGGGTCTCCTCTTCTGCGCACACGATCTAAAAAAATAGCTGTCTATATAAAAAAAAATGCAGAAATGCATGCCTTATAATCTCGACTTTTAATGTCCAGTTTATTTTCTCCGACAAAACGAAAACTAATAAAATGCAAATATTGATGAACCAATAGATTAAAAACAATTGACTATATTAGGCAATATGACCTCGTTTCCAAAAACGTTGGTATTTCAAGTTTGTTTCAATTTTAGCAATAACTGAACAACTGTTGGTGCTATTTCAACACATGTGGTATCGTTTGAAAGCTCATGACCTGTGCAATCCAGAAAGGTATACAGAATCCATTGTATTCATCACTCACGTGTTGGTATCGGTTTGTTAATAGATTAACATCGTCATTCTGATCGTGGTGCTGAGGAGGGTGATGTCGGCTCGACAGCCGGCCGAGAAACGGAAACATCACAAACTCAAGTAAGCAACACTATTTCACTGTTACATGTAATATCTATGTATATTTAATTTCATTATTATACACCCCTGTGTAGCGCGGTGGCGTAGTGATCAGAGCAACGGACTCACAGTCGAGATAATCTGGATTCGATTCATCTTTCTGCCATAACTGCAGGGTGGCTGAGTGGTTCCCATAGGCGTTGAGAGAGTATTCGAATGAATAGGTCTGACAGAGCAGCCCAAGGGATTGGATACAGCGCTATATAAGAATTTATCTTTTCATAAGATGTCATATATCATATGTATAGCATAGTTCTAGCGTCCACAATTTCCAATGGCGTGGAAATAACCACCAAATGTAATAGCAGATGTATGTAGAAGCTCCGTAGTGTGTGATTACAGTTACTAATGTATGCATAGAACGGTAGCACAAGACAAAATGCAGTGGTGTGTACCCTACAATTGTGTTGTTTTTTGTAGAGCGGCTATGTGGAATTTGGCAGTTGTTTGCCCAATCCTCGGAATCACGTGGCTGTTTGGTGTATTTTCCGTCAACGAAGATCTCGTGGTCTTTCAGTACATATTTGCAGTCTCCAACTCACTACAGGTATGTAATTCTTACTTATAAACATATTTGCCTGTTCTGTTACATAAATTGGCGGATCCGGTACGTCGCTGTTTGCCTACGTCACAATCAAGATCACGCATGTGACCTCTGTTAACCATTGCCTTGTCAACTGAGATGACACAAGGAATATTATGTGCATTACATTTCTAGGGCGGAATGTCAACTGCTATGTCTAACGTTGCCACTTGCTGTTTTCGGTTATGCAACGTTGTCTTACGTTGGAATATCCGAACGCCCCACATGTACAACATCCATTTTTTATGACTTGACGGACTTTTTGCTAGGTTACAGGTCACGTGCTGGATAGGTCAGATATGTTAGCCTCTCAATGTGAACTATATGGTATAACACGTAATCTTCATTGAAACACACTGCGCAGCATAACAACGAAAACTCGTACCATTGTGGCTACTGAAATATAATTGTTTGCAATAATCCTGCTCGCGTAAATGATGTCATTGACTGAATCGTCCATATGTTGTTTCAGGGTGTGATCATATTCATATTCCACGCTGTTTGTAACAAGAAGGTAAGCGCAATAGACAGGTCCCCGAAATGGTACACCAAGCTGGTTGTATGGGTAAATAAACACGGACTGCTTTCGATGAATCTTAGTCTAATCGAGAAACTCGCGCAGCTCTCTCGTGTAGCAAATTGCACAACGTAGTTGCACTTCTTAGAATGGTCGCATAAGTCCACAAAATCCACAGAACGCATAGCATTACACGCCTGTTGGGGTGGTGTGTTGGTCGTTACCACGTATTGTGGGGAAACACATTGTAACGCTGGCGCCACCTATCGAGTAGAACAAGTGTTAATACATGTTGCCACTACTGTGGAAACAAAGCCAGGGCAGCGTTGTAGTTAATGCATTGACTACCACGTCATGTCAGTTCAATCCGACAGCAATTGGCTGTAATTTTGGAAGCCATGTTGGGTCCTCAGAAATTTAAGTTCTACGCCACGTATTGGTCGGGATGGGATGTGATTAGAACCAACGTGAACCAATTTAGTTATACGTTCTGTGGACTTTGCGAACATATGCGAACATTCCTTAGTAATGATCGTGTCACTTTTTGGTAAGCTCAATTTTAACACAGCTGTATCACAGAGCTATGTATAATAGCTCATTTCGTTTTACTTTATATATTTTAAACGGTTTAGTCTCTATTTTGACACAGTTACTTTTATATAGTAATGCTTAGTTAAACCGAAATGAGGGTTAACACATTATATTGGTTATTATTGTTTTGCCTTGTAGTTTGTTTCAATTTCAAGAGACCCAACACAATCGTTGTTTGCTTTAAAAGTGTTATCATTCTCGTTTCATATTTCTATCGCATCCAAGTCACAACAGAAGGGTCCACCGTGCTAAATGTTTCAGAATTATTTGAAAAAAGACAAGACACTAAATCCGTTCAGCGACGATGGGTATGCTTTGGTATGAATCTAAACTGCCTGCCTGTTCCCAGCTTCTTGTGTTGTTCGTGTCGGTGTTACCCTGCTGTTTGTTGTCATGAATCGCATGTTTAGCAACGACACCGACAAAACAGTAAACAACACAGTATTAACGCAAACTACAAACACGGCAACTTGGGCCTTGCATCTGTACTGATACAACAAATGGTCGACTGTTGGCTACTGCGGAAACGGTGCATTCAGGCATGCGCATTATTAACTCTCTCGGTTCTCGACCGGAAGTAGCGCGTTATACCTATGAGGCATCTCTTACGCAGATTCGGGACGCATTTCGGGAAAAGAAGCCATTTAAGTCGATCACAATAAGCAGTGTGTTAAGGTCGACTTTCACGAGGAAGGTAGGAGTATGTTCGGCTGAGACTAGATGTGTTTCTGCATCAAGAATTGGCTTTGTTTGGCTGCAGCTTCGACGCTAGTGTACGCATGATACAAGATACATTGGTCGCCATTTGCCTTCTCGCATGCTTATTCTATGGCGACACTGTTATGAGCAAGAAGGAGTTCGGTGTCGGGAAACGATTGTTTGAAGTTGTTGAACCATTCCAGTGCGGTGTTGGTGGTTTTGTTAGTTTGATGGTTGCCAATGGTGATTATCAACGTATTTGTCGCAGTTGTATATCAGTAGTTTGAATTACGCTTTCAGAACGCTGTGATGTTTAACGATGGACGTTTAGCGATGGATGTTTTGCTATCTGGTTTGTTGCCATTGCGCTTGGTAGAAGCTATTGTAGACAACGCTGAATCTAAGCTTAAAGCGGCACCACGTTGTTAGATAATTGTGTTGCTACTATGACGGATTGTCATCATATTTACTGTCTAATCTAGTATACGATTAGTTTGTCGGATGTCAGTAAAACAAATATGTCTAGGTGTTAGTAAAGACAGTGTGCAAGTACTGTTAACGTGTTTCCTGTATAATATATGTGTATAGATCTGTAGATCGTGTAAACTGTTAGCCACATATTTGTGAGATGACAACTTCCAATTTATATCACAAAAAGAAGCAGCGAGCTAACTCCAGGGTCCGGTTTCACGAATCATTCGTAGGTAGAACCTTCGTATGAAGAAACTACGTAGATACGCACGTTGCTCGCAACGCTTTGCACGTCTTCTACGACTGTTTCGAGTGACGTGGTCAACGTCAAACGAACCTTCGTACGGTACGAACGCTTCTTGAAACCGGCCCTTAATTATGTTAATACATGATATGCATCTTGTTGACGATATTTTAGTCAGGTACGTTTTTGCATGCGTCGTTGTTGTGACTAATATGGCACCCGTACGTGTTGGGTCGACGTGAATACCAGAAGGCATCCATTTATTAAAAATATGACTACATGTTATTTTGTTGAAGGCCAAGTGCGTATGTCCATTATTCTTCAATAGTATTTAAGATATTAAAATATACTGTGCAATGATGTGCGCATCATCTGATTGTGTTATTGAATTCAATTAATATTAGTAAAGTAAATAAATTAGTAGTTCATATATCCTAGACCAGATACTAAAACATTAATTGGCACTTCTTTTGAACCAACGTTAAACAAAAACACAATAGGCAATCAGTGACAACAGTCACACTGTTCAAACAAATGTCAAACAGTTTGCAATATCACTATTGCAACATATTATATAACTAAATGTCCCTTGTTTTCAATGTGGAAGAGGTAGTTCAAATAGCGTGTAATTTGGGTGCAACATGGATGCAAAAACATAATTTCGCAACTAGAGTGCATAACTGTGCCATATTCAACTACGTAATCGTACATGTGTACAATGTCGAATTATACGCAACTTTTGCAGGCGAAAACAAAAGAACATGAACCTTGCATGGCATTGGTTTTTTCAGAAGGACTACTCCGTGAAGCTGTCATCGACGACGAAGCGGTCACGAGTCAAGTCTGATCGCACCGACTCCAACTCTCGCAGCAACAACTCTAAGGACGTCATGCCGACTTCAATGCCGATGTCCGTGCACGAGAGCGCTGACGTCATTTACTACAACATGGGAACACCGTGTAAGCTAATTAAGATGTATATTTTCCGATGTGTTGATGGTGATCATCATAGTTGTCATCATCGCAATTACGACTGTTATTATTGCTTTCGTAATTGTAGTTAGTGTCATCGTCGTTGTTGTCGTTTGTTGTTGTTGTTGTTGTTGTTGTTGTTGTTGTTGTTGTTGAGTGTTGTCGTTGTATTTGTTATTGGTGTTGTTATTCTTATTGTTTTGAATTTTGGTTTTGTTATTCATATTCGTAGTCAACACGGTCAGTATTTTCGTTACAATCAACAATTTGATTTTTAAATAAATTACTAGTCATTTACGTAGCCGTATTTCCCTTCGCCTACTTTACCACTCGACTAACCCTCGAAATGAAAATTAATACATAAAATGTCATATCAAAACTATATACGTTAGATTAAACCATTGAGAAAAATAATCCTGAAGCAATTGCTTAATTTTATAAGCAAGTCATTAATTTAAGTCAGTCGTAAAAGCTATTATTAATTTCTTTGGATATATTTCAGTATTTCCTTATTCATATGTATATTAAATCGTTGGCGTGTCCCTTCAGTCGCCATACTTGGGTGTTCCAATATATTACTACATTGTGCACAAAACGGCACCCGAATAATTGATTGCGCTTTGCTTACCGACAGCAAAGCCTGACACAAATGGCCGCTTACCGTCGCCCGTGGAGTCAAATGACGTCACACTGGAGACTTTCTTGGGCGACAAGCCAAGTTGCACGCGCAGTCAGACGAGTTCCGGAAGTACGTGCCCGGAAGTGTTCGACCCGGCGATCGCCACGAACAATGGCATAAGCGAAGTCACGCAATCGATCGACACACTCCCAGAACTCCCTGCGCGTCCGGTCTCAAAGAAGTTGTCTGCTCGCAGCGATAGTTCTACGTCATGCTGAGACAACTTCCGGCACGATGAACGTGATACATTGACAGTGTCTCATCCGGAGCCACGGAAACATCAGTGGGGATCGAAACTGCTCTAGACGTGAAGCGAGTGATGACTAAGGCATGCTTCGAGATTCTAGTCCGGTTCACTGTCATTAGACCGAGGTTCACTTTCGTGAGACCGAGACTCAGTGCTTTTAGACCGAGGCTCACTGATGTGAGACCTAGGCTAACTATTTTGAGAAAGTTACTCACTAAATGGAGACCGAAGCTCACTGTATTGAGACAGAGACTCATTTATTTCAGACCGAGGCTAACTATTTTGAGACTGAGGCTCAGCGTCATGAGATCGAGGCTCACTGTTTTGAGACCGAGGCTCACCGACTCGTCTTCCAGGTTTTGAGCACAGACTGGGCCGAATAACATCGACGAAACACTACAATTCGAAAGGAATGGTTCGACCAAAATAATTTTGTATTCAATTTAAGAATATGGGTGTTTATAACGAACTGATATCTAGTGTGTATGTGTGTGTGTGTGTGTGTGTGTGTGTGTGTGTGTGTGTGTGTGTGTGTGTGTGCGTGCGTGCGTGTGTGCGGTGCGTGCGTGCGTGCGTACCTGTGTGTATGTGTGCTTACGCGCACGTATATACATACATATATAATATATATACAAGATATACACTCGAATTTTACTGTCAGTATATGAACGAGTGTTTGGTTTAATGGCTTAATGTAAGGCGATCGTCTGTTGTAAACGTAGTAATGCCAGCCAAACCCGTGCGTGGCTAACATGTAGTAAGACGGAAGTTCAACATCAGAATTTTCTGCGTGGTAGAGTTATCTGCACAACTTGCGATATTAGCAAATACTATGAGAAATGCAACATGTGATATTTATGTATAGTTTGTTTAGCGATAAATGATGGTTATTGTACTGTGCGTAGTTCTATTTTAAAGTTATTGTTTTGTGCTACACTTAGTTCCCTTTTACGACACCCTAAATATGTTATTTTTGCATTGTCGCAAAACTGTCTGCATACGTGTTTCGTCTTATCGCGTTGGTGTCTGGATTTTTATGTACCTGTAACGCTGTTTTAGTAATTATATCGCAGATTCTGGTGTATTAGTTACGTTTAAAGCCCTTATTCATCGACTCGTGATATTATTGAAACAAAATGTCGTGCTTGGGCGCTGTTTCGCCAGATGGTACCACACACTAATGGCGATGCGATAATATATAAAGGTATATATATATATATACAGGTATATAAGAGCTTGTTCGCTACCAACATTTCGTTGTTAGTGGTTTGTAATATAAGAATAGCTAAGAACGGAAGTAGACAAACAACCAGGCTATTGCATCGTGTAGCTGTTCTACTCTGGCATACATAAGTATACGAATCGCATAGGTGCCTCATTCGCAATAAACGCAAAGGTCATCCAAATTACTGCAAACATAATAGTCCAGAAAATGAGAAAGCATTGCATTTATAACAAGTTCGTCTCTGAATTATAATTTGGTGTGTGTTTATACATAATATGCATGGTGGAAATGTATATACAAATAAATGAAGTTTTGCAAAACTTGTAGAGTTTAATACTGTAAAAGTCACGTAGTGTAAAGGAAGGGGTGGTTGTACAAATTCGAAAAGTCGTCACCACATATTGCGAGGTAACTAAGTTGCAACTGTTGCGCCACCTATTGACCGGAACACACAGTATTGCTCATTGACGCTACCCGTGATATTTGCACTACAGTTGTATTTGCATTAGTCGGTAATTTCTTGACAACGATGTGACGTCATTTAAATTCGGCGGCAGTTGCTCATTGTTTGGAAGCCATTTTGGATCGCTCGAATTCTTAAGTCAACAATACATATTAATGGGGATGGGAGACTGTTTGAACAATACGAAACATTTCTTTTTTGGTCTTTACGAACATGATGTCATCGCTAGAAATGTCTTGAGATATCGGCCTATAACGTTGTCGCTACTGTTGATTGCTGGATGGCGCAGCGACATAACACGTCGTCTTTTTGGTGTTGCCAACTGCATGCGTTGTTGCGTAGAATAGAAAAAGGATAAGCTCTTAGTAATCCAGTAGATTGTTTGTCCACTTGCTTATCGCTTTGGGTGACAAACCTATATATTATTATAATCGGTAATCCGCAAAGCGGCGCCACTTCGTGTATCTAAAGTGTGGACAGGCGATCCGTTCGAGTAGTATCATCGAGGTTTCTTTCGCAGTACCGATTGGCTTTCATCTTGCGTCCGTCCAATTCCTCTTACACACACCACATAATCTCCTTGCTACTTATTTGCTTTTAGCCAACAGGATACGCGGTTTACGCATGACTGAAATGTTGCACACTGGGAGATTATAAAAGCTAAGTGCTTAAAGCGCTTATGCTAGTAAATGTCGTGCTATATTAAATGGCAATCGTGCTTTATTCGTTCACCCAATAGCAAATTTTATTTTGAACAGGCCCATATTACTTTATTTCTTCTTATCACAAATGATAGATGATGGAACAGGTGGTTTTCACGAAATGCTTTTCTTTCTTTTGTGTCCAGTTTGCAAATTATCGAAAAGTTGTGATGTTGTAGGAATAGATAGCCTCGATTATCCAGGCGCCGCGAGATGGAAGCACTGTAGGGCTCCCGTTCTACCGCCTGGAAGATAACATTGGTTTTCACTGTACGACACTGATCCCGGTTTACCCTGAATACGGGTAGAGACGATGATTGGCTCTCAGGCTACCAATAAAAATAAAAGTTAAATAAAAATCAACTTATATACGTTTATGCTACCCTTTGAAAACTTTTGTTATATTAACACAAGTGATATACAGAAAAGTTAAATCCTAATTTATTTCTGGATTAAAAATCTCGATAACGACTGGATTTTCGAGTAGCACTAGCTTCAATTATCCAGGCTCCGCGAGATGGGAGCACCGTAGGAGCAGTGTAGCGAAAAATCCTGCAGCTGAAAAATACTGTCCGGAAGTACAGTTTTTCGCGGGGAGACATCAGGGCTTGTTATGTTAGGAAGGGCAAACAAATTCCTACGTATACGTACGTTCATCCAGATTATAATTATTAGTTATTTTACATGTTATTTTATAAGGTACATATAATATATATTCGTTTTAGGTCATGTCTACTTAATATATGTACGCTTTCAATCCACAAAATTTTACATTTTGTCAATAGTATGTGTTGTAACAGGTGAGGGACGTTGTCGTCAGTGACCTCCATGACGTGCTCGTTTTCACTGAATCCGAGTAAGTTAATACAGCCTGTATCTTTCAGGAAGTATGATAATGTCTACCTGTTGGTAATGCTGGAGTTGCCTGTTGACATTGATATGTTAGAACCCTCTATAAGCAAGTGGTGGAAGCAAAAACAATTCTCTGTAAAAAATAATGATAAAAATTAGTAATTTCATTCACAGTAGAATATCTGTCTGCTGTCTAGTGTCAGTTATATTTGCATGTTATAAATTGTATATGTAACATTGTATTCACTGTATAGATATCACAGACAAATAAATAAATAAACGTAATGTAATTTATTGTAGGTCATGCTGCATTCCAGTGCAATATACTAGACATTGTCTAGCAATGAAAGGACAGAGAAGACTGCTCAGCTTGACAAACGATTATGCATTTCTAACATCTGCATGTCCTGGGGTATGTGCTATTGTTAGGTTTATTTTTTCTTTCAAAATGGCACTAGTGGCACTATATTTAATATTAAGTTTATTAATAATGTTAAAGGTGCATAATCGGTTCGTTTGCCCACCGCCAATCCTGTTCTTTTATGTCCAGATGTGTAATGTGTGAATAGTTTAACTAGTGCTCACAGTCGGTTTAATAAAAAATGCGTACTTGTTTTTTTAATCCTAAAAAAAGATTTGTCGTTACACCGGGTATAGCTGGCGAAAGCCAACTGCGCTGTCGAACTACTGCGCTATTTCGGTCATGTGCTTTACGCGAGATCGGCATCCCACGCATGCGAAAACAATATCAACACACACGTGCTTTGGCGTATAAAGATGAAGATTCCAAAAAGGTTGTACGAAGAAAGAATGCGTAGCCGTGTATTAATTCAACGAGAATTGCAACTTGCGAAAGTGTACACTCGACTCGAGGCTGACACTCAGACAGTCACCATGGCATTGGCATATATGATATCAGCCAGAGATTCTGTCAGAGACTGAGAGAGTGACAACGTCAATGAGCATAATATTTGATATGTATTGTATTTGGTAACGCAGGATCTTGTTACTAAGCTATGTTATTCCGACAATACATATAGAGAGTAGATGGCGTGAGGTGCGTAATGACAAGAAACATTGCTTTGGCAGCAGGCCCCTGTTGATCGTGCAAATAACTTAGTCAGGGAGCATCCGTAATTTCGTGCAACAGAACGTCAAACGGGGAAGTATCATATTGGTGATCGTAATTATTAAAATATTGTTTAGTGACTCATATTTTGATATTATTACTGCAGAATATTGTTGATTTGCATTGTATTTTATGCACAATAATTAAGATTTTTTATATGACAACCATGATGGTGATTTTCTTCAATATATCAATGTAAACGTATAAATACATAAAATATAAATACTGCTAGAGTACACCATATATATATATATATATAAGGATTACACAAGAAAATGCATGCACTTATTTTCATTGTGGTCCTTGATGCCTGGCTATAGTGTACGTAATGCATTAATTGGTATCCTGTGATATCTTTCAACTAACATATGCCAGCTATTATTCTGTATTTACCAATATATGTATATATTCTCACCACAGCAATATATAAATACATAATACGTCACTTGAATTATTATATTACTAGATGCCACACTGCAACCCATGAATGAGATTGAGAGGAGGCAGAGGAGGGGCTAGAGGCGGTCACCCGGGCCCGGCAGACACAGGGAGGATACATAGTCTGCGGGAGAGCCACATTTGATCAATCCAGGTAATTTCAAATTTATAACAATCAATCACGTATAAGTTATCAACAAATTTTAATGTGCACATTTAAATATACATTTATTTTCATACACATTTTAATAATAACATCTTAGACATGAAAAACTAGGTTGACTTCTGCACTTGTATAGCATATTCCACTAATGTCTGCATGCTGTATCAACCCACCCCCTTCCTCCACCCGGAACAACCCCGGTAAACACCGACTGTTCCTAAGATATCAACATGTATAGATGCAGCTGTAGTAGAACATTTCTTGCTACCTCTTTTCTTGTGAAATGCTGCAGATCATACATGAAACATTATTTTATATTTACTGATTATGACGATGAACAACTCCATAATTATATACTCCCAACACTACTATGATGCCTGTTTTTTGTTTACTGAATATATGCTTTTCTTTACAGGAGATTGAACTAGTGCGCTTAGTACTACTAGCTCTCCAAGTTAATATGGCATACTGGGCAGTTTTATATCCAGGATCTCGGACAAGATTCTACAGCCATACAATATGCTGCATATTAACAGTTTGTCATGTGAATGTCCACCGAGTGATCCCAATTGTGTCGTATGTTGCATCCGTGACAGATTCCCCAGTGCCGATGGGGTGTACACTGGCTTCCAGATCAGTCAGTTACCTTGACTGACTGGAAACCAATGTAGAATGCAGGTTGCTTGACATAAGAATGTTGTGACACCTGACTAGCTCTGCAGTTGGTGATGGAACGGTGGGTGCCAGGGTCTGGCAGATATGGCATGAGTCTTCGGACAACAACTTTCAACGCTGTGAGAGAGGTTCAGTGTGGAGCATTCTTCGGTGAACTACATCAGTTTAGATATCGATGACATCACTGTATGTTTTCGCTGTCTTTGATGGTACTGCCTACCAGCTTCCTGACTTTTTGTTGTACATCTGCATCTACCTATACCGGAGAAAAAGTGACAATTAGCACGGCTTTGACATGTAAGATATTTTTATACGTGACAACACATTTATCAAAAGTTAATAATACAAGGTATTTGTATTCAATTCAACTATATCATTTAGCAGTGTCCATAAAAAAATACATTAATTATCCAGCATTGTTACAGTGGTAGGGTTTCATTGTCTTTGTGTTGCTGATAGTCAGTGGCAGCCAGCTGAGTTCTTGCAACATACACCAGGCACTTGTTATGTACAACACAAGTTTGTGATGAAGTAATGGTATTGAAAGCCTTTTCACAGTTTTCAACAACAATCTGTTGATACACTGACAGCAGCATTTTACTTGTTTAAATTATCTATGTATCATGAGGACTGTTATATATTTTTCATGCCACATATCATTTTTTTTAAATTATTCTTTTTTATCACTGTTTTATATTTTCACAAATAATTTACATTTATTTTAATTTCTCATGATAATTAAACAACACTTGTGTAAGGTTAGTTCTGATATGGTGTAGTATCCAGTCCTCAGGATTGCTCAAAGCGCTTTACACTTTACTCTCTGGCAGACCTGTTAAATCGAAAACACCACCTTGACTTATGTGGGAAGCATTCAGCCACACTGAAATTAATATGTGAAGACTGTTCACCCTGTCTGTAGCAGGTACTCTTCATACAGCTGAGTAAACTGGAGCAATGTAGAATGTAGTGATTGTATATGTAATTCTTAGTCACATGGCGATGACCCTGTCTAGTCTCGTCACTATTTTTTGCGAGTTGTAAACACACCAAGCATTGCACATTTTAAATATTAAAAATTGATGTTAAATACACATGATTGTTTAGTTACTAGTTGTGTGAGTTGTAAACATATAAGGCATGTATAAACTACAACTAGCATTTTATATCACATGTACTAGTGTTTTTTTTTTTTAACAAAGAATCATGATAAAAGTAACTGTTTGTTTTTTATATGTACCTGACATTTTTTCAACCACTTCCTAATTTTTTTTTCTATTGTTGCTTTGCATTTTATGTGCATGTGATGTGTATGTGATATTAAAAATTATTACATTATACATATCAAGTGCAGTGATTGTACCTGTAGTTGTATTGTGCTTTTAGTTTAATTAATCAAATAGTTTCAATAAAATGTTTTTACTTTACAGTGTCTTTACTTTAATTCACATGCATTTCTAACAACAATATGCAATTTAACGAGGACACCCATTACTGCAAAAGGCAGACAAACAAAACTATCACATACAGGGGTGGATCAAGAAATCGAGCCTGGGGGGCACAAAAACCTCCACTGGCGGCCGAATCAAATGGTGTAGTCTAAATTGTGTTGGTACCGAGCTGTCATAACTATAACTTCAGCCGCTCTGCTGGAGTGGTGATATCGGAAGATGGGGGGTGGGGGTGCTATTGAAACATTTTCGCCACTGCATAGGCATGAATATTATGAAAGTACAATCACTCGAAGGTTTGGCTATATTGTTTCACGTGTATTTACTTGCACTGTATATACGAATTTATGTTTGCAACAGAAATATTCCAAATAATTTTTTTTATAAATAGAACATTAAATTAAAAAAGTGAACTACAAATAATTGAAAGTTTCACAAAAGCCCTATCAACCAAAGATGGTGTAAATGTACCCACATAAGATTGGTCAGAATAAAACATAATTGTTAAAACCAATCACATATGTTTGGATATCTTCCAATTATTATGCTATGATGTATATGTATGTATATATCACGTTTGCATAGCAGCATCAATTAATACTTACGTTTGTTCTAACTGTCCTGAGCTGCATCCAGCCACAGGAAGTGACTGGACACCTGAGCTGCCTTTGCTACGACCAGTGGTGTTGAGGTAGTTCGCTTTTTTGTGTTGAAGCTGTCAAACAAAGTCATGAATTGGAATATGGAATGAGTCAGAATATTTTGTGAAAATGAACATGGTTTGACAGCACTACTACCCGTCAATATATATATATATGTAATATTATATGTGTGTGTGTGTGATATGTAACTTGTAAACTTTTTAATTTCATTAATTTAATTTAATTATATAAAATATGTTGCACAGTCTTTTACCCAATGGTCATTTGTCAAGCACTCAAGTGTGAAAAGGTCATTTGCCCAGTTGTTAAACAATTACAATGATATGAAAGTGGCAAAGTTATTATTGTATATATACTATAAAAGTGTAGTACGTAACAAACAAATAGACAATTTACAAGTGTCAACTTATTAACTAAGTACAGGTAGAACACAGATGGGCTGGAAAGAAGGTTACAGGAAACAAAGTAATTTTATTCGAAAAATATAAAATTAAAATAAAAAATTGCAATTTTTCACTGATAGTTCAACAAAACTTAATTTGAGGAATTCAGTAGTAAACCATGCAAAATACCCAATGCCTTAGTTGTGATCTCAATGTGTCATTCACCTAAGACAGCTAATTAATGAGGAGGACATTTGGCTGGCAGTGGGTGAACCCATGGCAGTGTCCACACAGTTCTACTGTTTACTCAGAGGGTGGATTACCACCTGTTACCATCCAAGGATCAATATACCCTTTGTTCCTTAGCTGGACTGCAAGGTTCCACTGCAAGCTGGCTAAACTTGTCTAAAGGCTGGCTGAGTCACTGTAAGTCTTTAGAAGAAGATTCCAGCAGTTAGCCATGTCTCTTATAAGAGCAACAAAGGCATTTTGTTATGGATTTCCTGGTTTGATTTAACAAACACAAATTATTATGGCCTTTCAACTACTTGCAACTGTGGTTATTAACTAGAGGTTTCTGACTGAAAAAGTATGTTCCTTGAAGCGAAGCCTCTGTGGCTTCAGTATCATCAACGTGCAAACAATTTGTAAACTGTCCTGTCAGAAACCTAGCTGCCAACCCTGACTGTATTTGAATTGAATCAAGCAAAGTAAGATGAAGTTAATTAATTAAATGAAACGGAAAATAAATTTATAAAATTGTTCTACAAAATGTATGAATGTAGAAGTATAATAATAATAATTGCTTTATTCACAGACTCCATGCAACATGTAAGTTCTATAGTTGTGTTATAAACAACAGTTGCAATGTACAGAATAAAAATCGCCCGTCAACAAAATGTATATACAGGGAACTGAACCAGTACAGTTAGGTAAATTATTGTTAATAAACATTCCACTAGCACTACAGCATCTGTCATAACCTAACACCATTCGAAATATATTGTTGTAAGAGACATACAATTTCCTGATAGCATGTTATTGATAAATTGTAATGTTTTGGATGTGCTTTTTTCGTGAAACACCAAAATAAAAAACAAAACAAAACAGAACTTCTATAATTTACATATACAAAAGAATTTGTAACTTAACAAAACATGGGCTGCAATTCTTTGTATAGTAACGGTAATTCTCTGCTCTCTTACATAAATCAGTCGCAAGCTATCGATACATGTTATTGTTATGGAAATTTTCACACGGGTGGTGGTTTTCTGAACATAATAAGCAACATAATAATTCATACTATATTCATACGAATAAATATGCGTGGCTGAGGCTGACTACTTTGAAATTACTAACCTGTCTCTAGAAGAAGTTTTGCGAACGCAGCGTCTGTTCTTAGACTTAGTACGTCTTACTCCAGCTATTTCTTTTGTGACTTGTGAAGTTGTGTCGTTCTACAAATCCATATTGGTTTATCCCAAATAAACCGTCTGGCGCGAATATTGTCGTTGTATGCGTAATTTGGCCCTTTTTCGCTGAGTCGGTGGCATATGTCCGAGGACGTCCCATCGCCGGCGTAAATGCCATAAAATAAGAACGTGTTATATAAACACTTGGGAACACTACTATCAGGGGGGAGCTGCGCATATGCAACCGGAAGTAGTGTTTTTTCATTTGCCCTGAACGTAGCTGAACTTATTGTTGATTTCTACCTAATGCTAATTAGCATCATCCTTCAAATCCTTCACATCGATCTCTTTATTCCTGCAGTAAACAGCTACAGTGACTGTTTTATCTGGCACGAGGTAGTTAGGTAGTCATAGCATATCAAAATTAAGTTTGTTTCGCTGCCCAAAGCAAGATGGCAGCCGCCTGAATTCGAGTGTAAACAGGACATATATTTGGAGAAATATCTTACCATTTGTGATGTGGCAAATGACAGCGATACATTATAAGGTATTGTAAAACATATCTATGCATGTTAGTACTTTAAACCCATGATCTCTATGACAACAGCAGCTTCGTCTGCTTTGACACTAGTTTACCTCCTCCTGATACTGCTGGCAGCATCAATACTCAACAACCCCAGTATTGTCTCAAGTACCAGAAACACTTCACAGCCAGCAACAAAGTTCGAGACAATGTCCAGCCAACATCCCAGTAAAAATAACTTTTCCCTGGCCCCATGTGGAACATGCGATAGAACAGTTTCCTGGGAGGACCGTGGCATTGTCTGCGAATCATGCAAGCAATGGTTTCACGCCTCATGCCAAAGTGTGGGGACCCTCTCCTAAGCCAACCTAAACGAGTCTGATGTTAGCTGGCACTGTGCTGTGTGTGGATGCACAAATTACAGCAGTCGCTTTCGACCTACATGGGATATCTAAAGAACACACAGAGAGCACCACTTCCACTACTGAATTAGGTACAGACGGAACATTCACACCCTTCCACTCCTCTACACCGACTCGCGTCAGCAAGCAGGACAAGAATGTAAACAGACCACTTAGGATATTGAACATTAATTTCAGATCAACCATTAAAAAAAGCAGAAATCGGCTTTCTTGTCCAGAGTACAAGACCAGATATCATAATCGGAACGGAAACCTGGATGGACTCAATAATTTAAAGCGCAGAAATTGGCCTCCCTGAGTACACAGTATTTAGGAAGGACCGAAATAGGAACGGAGGAGGTGTTCTCATTGCTGTGTCGGACCAGCTCGTCTGTACTGAAGAACCTGTCCTTTCCAGATCAAGCTGCGAGTTCATCTGGGTGAGAGTAAAGAGCAAGGGGAAGAGGAGTTTCCTGATAGGAGCATACTACAGGCCCCATGTCGGAGATGAAGTCAACCTGCGGGCTTTCGCACAGTCTACAAGACAAGCCTGTAAATCAAGAAATGTCATCATCCTCCTTGGAGGCGACTTTAACCTGCCTGGATGGGACTGGAAAAGCATGACACTGAAGAAAGGGACTCCTTACCCTCAATTGCACCATCTCTTTATGGATACTATTCGTGATCTAGGACTGGAACAAGTTGTCGACAAGCCGACGAGGGAGGACAACACCTTGGACCTTATCTCCACAAACTGCCCAACCCATGATAGCCAGGGTGGAGACCTTACCCGGTGTAGCTGGCCATGATATTGTCTATGCTGAACTTCAGCTAAACCCCATCAGAGTTCACCCAGTACAACGGCGTATTGCCTGTTACAAACGAGCTGACTGGGACAGCATGAGGACAGCCACAACTGAGCTTACGGCTTCCATTCTCTCTGCATATTCAGAGGACTCCAACGTAGAAGAGATCTGGACAACATGGAAGGATGGCATAATCGAACGGATACAACAGCACATACCTCATAAAACAACAGGACCGAAGCGGGACCTTCCATGGGTGAATCACGAGCTGAAGAAACTTATTCGCAGAAGGGACATAATCCATAAGAAGTGGAAGAAGACTGGCAGAGAAGAGCTGTACACTGCATTCCGGATTATCAAGCGACAAGTCCAGGGCAGAATGATACAGCAGTACTGGGCTCACGTGGACAACTTAATCACAGATGGAACTCCAGACAAACCCCAACCCACCAAGAAGTTTTGGGCCTTCATCAAACAAATTAAGTCGGATAACCAAGGAGTCCCTCCACTGAAAGAAGAAGGCAAGCTGATCACAGATGACGTAGATAAAGCTGATTTACTGAACAGGCAGTTCCAGTCAGCCTTTGGTACAAAGGAAACATTTACTAAAGAGGAATTTGACACAAGGTGCCCAATGCCTCAGCTTGACCAGAATCAGCCCCGGTGTGAAAATATCAACATCACTGTCAGCGGAATTGAGAAACTCCTGAAGCAGTTAAAACCATATAAAGCTAGTGGACCTGATGGCATCAGCCCTCGAGTCCTCAGGGAAGTTGCATCAGAGGTTACTCCATCACTAACCCTGATCTACAGAGCTTCCCTGAAGTCTGGCATTGTACCCAAGGACTGGCAATCTGCCTACATTACACCAGTGTTCAAGAAAGGGGAAAGGTACAAGCCTGAAAATTACCGGCCCATCTCCCTCACAAGCATACCTTGCAAGTTGCTTGAGCATGTGGTGGTCAGCACCAATGTGAGATATGTGGAAGAGCACAAGATCCTCTGTCCGGAGCAACATGGATTTCGTCGTGGCAGATCCTGCGAGTCCCAGCTGCTAGGATTCGTGGATGAGGTGTCTGAAGCTTTTGAAAAGGGATGTCAAGAAGACGTACTAATCATGGATTTTTCAAAGGTCTTTGATAAAGTGAGCCACAGCTTCCTCATGCATAAAATACAGCACTATGGCATAACAGGAAGGGTCCACCAATGGATTGAGAATTTCCTCTCCAACAGAAAACAGGCAGTTGTCGTTAATGGAGCACAATCAGCGTTCACGGCAGTTGAATCTGGTGTCCCACAAGGTTCTGTACTATGACCTAGCCTGTTCCTGCTTTACATAAACGATCTCCCAGCAGGACTGTCCTCTACTCCCAGATTCTTTGCGGATGACACAATCTGCCATAAGATTATCACCAGCCCACAAGATCAACACGACCTGCAGCAAGATCTTGACAGATTAGCAGCCTGGGAGCAACGCTGGAAGATGTCTTTTCACCCCCAGAAGTGTATTGCAATGAGCATCACCCGGAGGCGCACAGTTCTGGCTACACGATACCACCTCCACGGATATACTCTGAGCACAGACACGGAGGCAAAATACCTTGGAGTCAAGTTCACCTCTGACTTCAGCTGGGACTCCCACATCACAAACGTATGCAACAAAGCCAATAAGACCTTGGGTTTCCTCAGGCGAAACATCAAAACGACCAACAAGAGGTTAAAAGAAGCTTCATACAAGGCATTTGTCAGACCTGTGCTGGAGTATGCCAGTACTGTATGGGACCCTTTCACTGCAACCAACATCAAGGCACTAGAGAAAGTACAAAGACGGGCAGCCAGATGGGTGATACGAGATTACCGAAAAACAGCAAGTGTGGACACCATGTTACAAAAACTGCGATGGCTAACTCTCGAACAGCGGAGAAAGAAAGCACGACTCAACACCTTCTATAAGTTCCACCACGGACTCATACACATCGAGTCAAAGCACAGACCAACACCAGCTGATCACCCAAGAAGAAACACACGATACACCAATGATCTCACCTATAACATCCCATATCACCGGACAGCCTACAGACAGAAGACATTCTTCCCAAGAACCATACCAGAGTGGAACAGCCTTCTTCATGAAATCACCAAAGCTCCTGCTCCTGCCTCCTTTGAGACTAGGATCTGCACTCTCCTCAAATTCTGATGTGTTAACGAAAGTGGGTAAATTAAAGCTGGAGCTGTGCCGGTCGGGGTCTAACCCCGGTGACCGCTATGGCAGCCGGATTGGTCTGGCCGGATACTCCAAGTAGTTGACACATCACCCACTTTTTCCCACTTCCCTTGTTATGACTCAGGGCCTTTTTACATACTGTTGTTATACATATTTAAAAAAAACTAACTTATTCGTTTATAAATTTCTATTTTAAATGTATTTAATAATTTATTTATCTTTTAATCCCTAGCGCATCAACTATTATTTTATTAAGCACAGCAGCCCTTCAAAGTGCAGCAAAATATCCGAGCAGACTCGATCTGCTCAACGGATGGTGGCTGCCTAACACAAAGAAGAAGAAGATCAACAAAAGCGGCTTGATCGAGGCACCAATCGTGAGGGTCAGAGGTCAGTCTCGCCCAAATTCGCGAACACGATACTATTAAATGAAGTTTCCACTTCCTGATGCATGTCCAAGTTCAAGTAAGTGTTGCTAGTTTCGACTCCTTCGACTCGAATCCAAATTCGAAATAGTTCGCAGTTTGTTTATTAATTTCAACAAAACGAAGTAGCACAAGTGCACCAACGAACTAGGATGTTATAGGGGATACTTGATAGCTTTGCTTTTTCGGGAAATTAGTCAGAAAAGTGAGGAGGATGACAATCGAACTGATATTGCAGGTTTAACACAATGACAAAAATAATGGATGCACATCAATCGAAATATTGAACTACTTATTGCACTTTCACATAGTAAACATTTTATTTGGGTGTTCACATTGATTTCTTACATAACAATAAATACACTCCAATTTCAAATGGGAACCTCCATGGGTTAGTGGTTGGTGTGTTTTGACTGTAGATCCAGTCATGAGTTCAGTATCCACATTTGGACATGGTGGATATGTACTGCTGGCCAAGGGACTTGACCCAATTCACCCCAGTCTGTTCAACTGCAAAAGAGTACCAACATTTGTTGGGAGGGTATCTGTGATAAACTTGTGTGCCATCTAGGAGAGTCACTGTAACTGCACTCTAAGCTTGCACTAAGGAAACCAGGTTTAGATACTGGTCATATTCGTTATGGCTTGCTAAGACATAATGCATAGGAAATGACTTTTTACTTTCATAGGGTGTGCTTTGCTTACAGATGACGACCGACCCTCCTCTATCCACCTGTCTTCCCATCACATGTGTTTATCTCTCCTTCTGGTTCAAGGGTGTGCTTTGCTTACAGATGACGACCGACCCTCCTCTATCTACCAGTCTTCCCATCACATTTGTTTATCTCTCCTTCTGGCTCACATATTTTTCAGGTTATGGCAACACTGGTATTGCAAGCAAAGCTGGCATGTCAGGTCGCGGTGAAAACTGGTATATACACAACAGAGACACAATACTGTTTGCCAGATAATCTTCGAAAACTGTCATCTCTGTAAGTTACTGGAATAAAAAATATTTATTTAATTTGAATGGGTCAAGGTAGAATGCATACTTCTGCTATGCTGAACAGTGCCTGTTTCACACAATGTCGCTGTTTCTAACAGACACACTACAGTCCGTTACAAATTGTATAATTAATTATAGACTTTCAGACACAGTTTAATTTATTTCAACCGTAAATCCTATTTTTGAGATGCTCCCACACCTATATAAGATTAGTTTGTCAAAACTGTTACCCCATTATAACAGTGACGAATGAGAAATAGAAATATGTTTAATAATGATATTGTGACATTCAGAACTGGTGACTGGCTTAGGTGATATGCACTACCTTGCCTATTGCACCAGAGGTGTTGTTATTATTTTTGTACACTTAATCACAAAGTACATGTTGTGAGATAAAAGTAATACAAACTTGGTAGAAGAGCTATGTAATTAAAAACATGATAATTAAATAAAATATTTCTTATGACTAAATGACCAGAGGATAGAAGTACAAGTTGCTTGTCATAGCATAATTCACTTATGACTAAGTTTAGTTGCTCTACTGTGAGTAATCACCCCCCAAATTTGCAAATATATATTATTTTGTTGACATATATAGTTGGCAAAGAAAGACACAAACAAATAAACAAGCAGACAGGGGTAAACATAACCTTCTTGGTGGAGGTAATTAGCCTATTATACGTTATGTACATATGTTATATATAAAAGTGCTTATATCCTTGTTACTAACAAATTATGAGAAAAGCGTATTTTTAAGATATCACATATCTGTTACATGTATACTAGCATTAACTAAAAGAAGGAGAATAAACATGTGTCAATCCTTTCATTGCAGTGCGTCATACAAGAGGCTTGTCATTGAGCCATTCCGGTTAGGACAAGCTTTGAAAAGACTTGGACTTGATGAAACAAAAGTTAATGAACTGTAGTTGACAGTATCATGCACACATACTATGGTGAACATATTTGCATTAAAATATAAGGCATAAATGTAATTATACCCATGTGAGGTATACACACCTATTGAAATTAAGTTATGTAATTATTATAATAATATAAACATGTTTTCCATAAGATATATATATTATACTTCTACTTCTACTTGGTTAATCGACATAGTCTATAAGTCTAGAATTTGACGTCCATGCGTGTGTGTATATATACAATTGTGCTGTGTCAGATGTGAAGTTTTGAGAAAATGTATATACAAAGTGCAAGTAAAGTTTGAACAAAGTACGGGTCAGAATACATACCATGGCTTAGAAGTGTGAAACAACCGCTCCCCTCAAGGCCTGGATGGTTGGAGCTACCAACACATTCCCGGGGAGGGCGTTCCACCAGAAGACAGTGCGTGGGAAGAAAGAATTGCTGTAGACCTGAATGCGAGCTGGGGTGATCTGATATTTATTTGGATGATAATATCTTGTACTGGTGGGGAGCATTGGGGCAAGGTAATGGTTACCATTGATGGCAATCTGTTGGTTTTGGATCCTATACATCAAGAGGAGGAAAGATAGTTGTCTTCTTCTCTATGTATCAACTATATATTACCATTATAAATGTTTAAAATATGTGTGTGTGCTTATGCACACAGATTATATGCTGTATAATCCAAGTATGCATCATTTCATATTTAATGCACAGCATTGTTGGATGTCTTCTTGATCTTGATAGTATATTGGCCAACACTCCTGTGGAGTCAAACGGTTGGGGTTGGGTGTGCATGCTAATTTAGTTATGTATAAAGTATTGATATGGTAAGGCGTCTGTTTGATCGTCTGTTTGTTAGTTGTTCTAGGTGTTGTTTAAACATGTCTGGCATGCATCCCGTTTCTCTCGATGTGTAATCATTGAGGCAAAAGCGAGCTGCCCATCTTTGAACAATTTCTATTTTATTGATGAAGACTTGAGTATGAGTGTCCCACACTGATGATGAGTATTCTAAAAGTAGTTGTAGGATTCTGGCTGGCACCTGGTCGGGTCCTGTTGATTTGTTTGTTTTTACGTCATGAAGTAAACTGGCGACTCCTTTTGCTGTTTGGTGATGTGTTTATACTAGTAATCTAATGATATGTCTGTAATAAACATTGATGAATGTTGCATCTGCGTTGTGAACCACACAATTTTGTATACTTTTGTTTTCAAATATTTTAAATTATAGTAATTATATAATGCATGTGCACCGTGATCATGTGATATAATCAGGGTATGTTTAATACACACTGTACACACGTTTTCAAATGTTTTATTAAATAAATCGGCATTGTCATTATCCACCATTACTGAGACTCTTTTACTTCACAAAATGAGCAAAGTGCAGCCTAATAACCATATTTTTTTATGATATTTACATATTTAATTATAGCTAAGTATGCATGTGTACATTTCTGAATGTCTGCGTGGGCACACGGATGTAAACAAAAGCCCAGTGGAGTCGAGCTCAGTAGTAAACATGCCAAATGGGTACGTGAGTGAACGAATATATCATAATTCTTGCAGGATTTTATTAATTATACATTAACATCTACAAGAACACATTTATTATTTGTTGCTAAAATAATGTTAACTAACTTTAAACAAATCTCAATTATTTTAGCACCAAATATGTGTTTTGGCAGTTTGTACATTATTTGAGCTGAATACAACTTATAACACATTACTTGGCTAGCATTTATAACTATTTCCACATAATATATCCTTCTTCCAAATAAACAACATTCTAATAATTTTACACCCATCCCATCGCAAATATTCATAACAAAGCTTGAAGACCGCGATTACATTAATATATTTAGAATAGTCTTCCGTAAAACGCTAGCCCGATTAAAGTTAAATTAATGAGTTATTAGTTTTGCGCATGTTCTAGAATTTATTATATAAATGCAACGGTAATTGTTGTTCCACATTGCACTTATTTACTTCGTGTTTACAATGTGTTAAGATAACAGTATGGCAACATTTCGCGACTGTCCTAATCAGTATCATTCTAAATTTAACGTTAACTAATATAATCTGGATGAACGTACGTATACGTAGGATTTTTTTCGCCCTTCCTAACATAACAAGCCATGATGTCTCCCGCGAAAAACTACTTCCGGACATGCGCATTAAGGGTCGATTCAGCAGGATTTTTCAGCTGCAGGATTTTTCGCTACAGCGGTACTAGATGTGTGCATTCATAAGGCGGGTTCTCGGCCAGACTCTGTTTCCCGGCGAAGTCACGTAGTGGAACGAGAGTTGGTTACGCGAAACTACGGAATGAACTGTTCTCTTTGGTTTACACAGTTATTGAACTACAACAAATTAGGAATGAAACTGGTATCCAAACATATGTGCACGTCTACTAATAGACCTATCAACTTTAACTTTAGTGTCACATTCAGTTTGGTAAAATCTCACTGGAAATTAATTATTTTATTGCTTGGCTTAGGACATGATTATGAAGCCATTTGTGAATGCAGCAGCTATGACGTGAACAATAGTTCTCGACATGCGCCATTATGTACACAATGCCCGTATTATGACGTAACCAACTAATTTTATCGTAAACATTACTTACTGAACGAGTCCGCAACACACTGCTGGTCATTGTTCTGCTTGAGTCACTTACCTTATCGTTTCGATCGTCCAGCAGCGGAATGATGTACTCAAAGAACAGACGATTGTTGAAATGCGGGGAAATATTTTATTTTTGTACATAATTACAGCAGAACAATCGCTGCACATGTGACGGTTTCTCCTGCGCAGCTGCCTTATCTAAGCTAAATTTGACTATACAACTATCTGCACGCCAAACAGACTATGCACCGGTACAAAGCCTGTTGTCCCGACGCAGTCAAAGGGCAAGGCAAGAGTCAGACAACACTAGGCAACACTGTACGTCGAGTCGGCTACTCCGTCCACTGGTATCATCGAGTGGTGTCAGTTTAGAAATCTGTCACCAGATGGCGAAAGACACGACCGCGTTATTTGTCCAAGACACGACAGCATCACCTTCCCAAAACATGAGAGTAGGCGCCATTAGATCAAGACACCAGCACGCGTCATCTGTCCAAGACAAGACAACGTCATTTGCGGCATACGCTTCACATGCCCAAGGCATGAGTGCAGGCGTCAACTGCCCAAGGCACGGCAAGCACGCGACACCGACCCAAGACACGACAACGTCACGTGCGTCATACACGTTATACGTGTCACACACGTCATACGCATCACCTGCCCGATAACAATATTTAACCTGCCACGACATCACGCGTCACCTGACACTCTTAGTCCGCGGCAAAGTACTGCTGCGCTGTTCCGTGGCCAGCCCAGACGGCGACATCGGCGCCGCGTGCGTGTCCAGAAGGACCATCCCGTCACCTCGGTCGAGCTTGGTGAGATGGATGAAGCAACACGGAGACGAGATATCCGCCTTTGTCGGCCTCTTGTGCTTCGCCGACTTGTCCCTCTTCGCCTGCTCTTTCGCGAGCTTCTTCGCCTCCTTCATACGCTTTTTCATCATCTTTTTCGCGGCGGCACCACTCAGCTGAAGCACGTCACCATCGGGGTCTGTCGTGAAGGCCTTGACGCGGTGCAAGAAGCCAGCGGCGGCAACGGAGTCGTCGAAGTTGAAGCCGACGACACAAGAGTGGTCATTCGATTGGTGCATGGTGTGGAAGGCAGCACGTGGCGCACGGTAGTTCGTTAAGTGATCGACGTTGTCGCGCCATAGAACGAAGCCCGTGCCCTTTTCGGCAAACACGATGTGAAGCCGTCGCTGTCGTCGACTCTCCCCCGTGTCAAACAGCAGCAGGGGCAGGCCCGATTGCGTGTAGCGCCAATTGTCCACCTCCGTCACCTCGGGGCTGCCAGTTTGGTCCGCCCGCACCGTGCCGACGTACATATGCGCTAGACACTGACACACAAACACGTCCGTCTTGTGACTGCGATAGAACATCTCCACTTGGTGGATCTCCTGTTCACTAGCCGGTGCGTAGCCCTGCAACAGTTGCGGGTGGCGCCACCTACCGCTTAAATTTCGCCCGAGCGAGCCGGAGCGGACGTCATATCCGGATGCCGGCGACCCGGGCGATACCGTCGCTGACCCCAACGAACACTCCGACGACGGGAACATCCCGAGCCCGGGTAGCGAAGGTCGTATCCGCTCTAGCGAATCGTACTTTCCCGTGATGAAGCCGGCGGCTTCTCTGTCTGTGGGCGTGTGCGGGGCCTTGCCTGGAGCTACAGGTTTGATCACGGCGTGGCTGTAGATCTCGGCGTCTACGACGGGACTGCTCATCTCTCGCAGCTCTGCCGCAGTCGGTGGGGCCGGAAACCCCTCATCATCGTCCTCTTCCGCCCCGTGGCTGGTAGGGATCTCTAACCGTTCCAACTCCTCCTCGATTTTCGAGAGCCGCCATGAGTCCGACTCGACGGCAGACAGCGGTTCCATGGCTCTCGGCTAGAGCAACTAATGTCGTTTTCGTTGGCGATTAGATGCCGGTGCACATCGATTTCAGACGCACGCGAACGCAATAAAGCCACGACGCGGATTGCGCGCGTAAAAACCTCTCTACATGACCAGGCTGGGCGAAGCCGCGCTCACATCGTGTGGCAGATTAACGCAATTTCGGCGTCTCCTGTGGTAGAATTCAGCCAAATCGTCGCCGCTTCAGTCAGTCGACAACCTGCAACAATAAATGACATTTTCAGACGTGTTATGGTCCAATATGTCTACATACCCTGAGCACTACAGCTGTAACCAAGAAAGATCGCGCATAAAACAACAGTAACACAGTGAAATAAATGACTGAAGACCTACGCACACGTTTATGACTAATGTTTGACACATATGTCTGCCGGACCATTCCGTTCTTCCGCTTAC
Organism: Paraescarpia echinospica; assembly: GCA_020002185.1. Lineage (NCBI taxonomy): Eukaryota > Metazoa > Annelida > Polychaeta > Sabellida > Siboglinidae > Paraescarpia > Paraescarpia echinospica. The sequence goes on from CM034542.1 coordinate 48,946,246, forward strand.
ACTAGCCACGCATAACACACGCACACTTCAGACAAACGCAGTTACAGCTGTAACAATGTTATTACGACTAATCAAATCAGACACGTCTGTCCGTCCCGGTGTGCGTAAAGCGAGCGACGCAGAACAATTGCAGAATACTTTCGTAAAGGCACGACGACGGCCGATCGATCAATAGCTCTGAATACGGCCGCGCGACGGCGTGTCTCGGCTGTACGCCGTTGCTATCTGCTCCACCGCTGCTTGTCCCAACTACAGCCAGACACTTTTGACATTACGTTCGGTTGATGGCCCGCTCGGGTGAAACTGACGGAACTGACGCGCAAGCCACACGGATGGCGAACATAGATTAATAGCAGCGCCGTCGATGCCACGGCTATCATTGCACAGCGACCGCGTTTACCTATCTCTCGATGAATGCAGCAACAGGGCTGAAGGGAACGTGGATCTACCTTGTAAATCACTGTTCTTCTGTAGTATTGAATGAGCTAGGCCTACTGTGATAGGTGGAGGGGTTCTGGGTTCGTTTGTAGACGCAGGAGCTTAGTTTTCATCCAAAATTGATAAGTTGTTGAAATGGAAATATTCAAATCAATCATGTATTTTACAAACTATAAGTTAAGTATTAAATAAAGGGTTCATGCCATTGTTCGCTTTGTCAAAAAGGTACGCTTTACACAAACAAGATTTCGAAATCCACGTACGCACAGACATACATAAACCTGTCCCACCCCCACAACGATCACAACCATACCACACACACGCCCACACGCACGCACACGCACGCACGCACCCACGCACAAATACACCGTTTCGCATACGTATTCTCCGTCTCACTCCGTAAGAATTCCAATCAGTCACATATATACCTGAGTGCGTGGATGGGCCATATTTCACTGTGTATGTCACTATGGATATGCCACTGCACCGAAAACAACGTGCATTTCTTGGGTGTTTCAACTGTAACTATTGCCCCCCTTCGTTGAACCCGTCCCGTGCTTTACGATGAACGAAACACAGCGTCGTTTCGCCACCGACGAACGACACATTGCACCGCATAATAAATGCTCTAATGAGTCAAAACATTCAGGCAGCATAACGTCCTGTTTTACTTTTGCGACGTTCATTCCGCTATGGATATAAACGCATTAGTATTCATAAAATGTGCACAACGCGAGCGCGTGCTTTTTTATTGCATACCCATGTACCGTAGGCTGACGGGGCGAAGCATAATTGCTAGCCCTGGATAACACGCTGGCACTGTGCTAAGCATGGATGCGGACAGGCTGGCCGAAGATAGCAGAGGCGGAGATAGACCCAGGCCGGGGGAGACCGCAGCTGAGATGGGATGAGGATGTAGGATTTTAGAAAGACCGGGGAAGTTGAAACGCGGAGGGAGAGGGCTGCTGATAGGGGGCAATAGAAGGCAACAACATAACATAGTTGTACTACAAAGCATGACCTGAATGTGATCCGCGTACAAGGAACCCATGCAGAGAAAAAAAAAATATTGTTAACCAGTCTAGAGAAAGTGCGGATATTTTCGCGGTCAATATGGAAAGGCAGTGTCAGACGTCTCAAAACATGGTTTACGTAACAATTATAATTCAAACACAACTTCTTCCTCCATGCGGTACCCTTTACCTCGCGGGGGTGCGTACGCACCCATCCATCGTAACCACCTAGCTTACGGGACTGGATACAACGAAAAGTGTTGTTATTTTCCAATACCGTTTTCATTAAATCTGACCCCCAAAAATGTACTCCGATACTTCCGTTTACGCGTATCATACGCTGCACTGTGCGCGGTTCATCGAAACTTTTTCAGATGACTTACGTCATACTAAGCCTTGCATTCCGCAACGAAGGAAATTGTTTAACCTTATTACCCGTTGACTTACTACGTGTTAACGATTTCACTGAACTAGCCTGAGTCACACACAGACAAACACAAAGCACGCCGACAAAAGCGCAGTACCGCCAACTGAGATAACAGGTGACGCGTGTACCGAGTGTGATTGTGTTCACTGTGTATACTTGTTCGACCGCCATTACCAACAACAACGATTTACTGTAAGCCCTGACGAGACAGGGCTTTCGTTGTTGTTAAACTGCACTAAGACGAACTATCTTAGAAATGGACAGCAGACACTGGTGTGAATCATGGCGACTGTTGAATACTAACAGTAGGTGACGTGCGCATGTTACAGGTTTGAGAAAACTGACACGTACACACGCTGGCAGAAGATGAAACTAAACATCGTGGAACCCGTGGGAAGACGATGTAGCGAATACGAGATTTACCATCCGCTGTAAAGCTGGTTAATTTCAATGGAAATTGAAACGCTCGCACGTTCGTACGCACGCGCTGGCAAGCACGGACGTACAAATGCATGCGCGCGCGCGCGCATACACACACACACACACACACGTCACCACCACCACAACCATTAGTACAACAATCACACACACACACGCACGCTAACACACGCGCGCGCGCGTGCGCACACACACACACACACGTATATTCTTTCCTCAACACACGAAACTTCGTTTTAATCTAGCAAACTCATTAATTGTGACTGTTTCAGACAGAAAATTACTTAATATTGCCGACACCCTGTCGGGTTACGGAAGTTTAAATGCAGTGTTTGACCACAACGTGCCTACGGGTGAGTCGGTCAACGAAATCTACGCATACATTTTAAAGTCAAGTACCATTGTCGGCCAAATTGAAAAAAGCGCTTTGTACAACAATAGACTACGTTCGATGCAATTATATGCCATCTGACCCGGCTGTTTCACCTGGAGATATATGCAGATGTCCAAGCCTAAGAACGAGAGAACAAAGAGAGCGAAATAGCCCCGGGCGCGTCCCGCCTAGCAACACACCTGTAGTTGCGGCGAAATCACTCGCAGGCGCGGGGACGCCGCAGTTCCTCGTCACGGTCTAATGATTCGCGCAGCACCCCGCTATTGTCCAGAGGGCACGCCGGGCATGCCTGCTATGTCACCCGTCAAAGTTCACACGAGAGAACGGCACATTTTTACGAGTTCTCACGGTTTGCTTCCCATATTTACGCGAAGGCCTCCCATTGTAGCTACGCGTACCCGTGTCATCACGGAGGTGATTATAATATCGGGATGTTCACTAAAGGTGCGGACTTTTATTTACATATATCGCGCAGCTGAAGAATAAGCGCACAAAAGAAGGGTTATGTATGTGTGTAGATAGCCACGGGTAAATATCACTTCTGTTCTCGACAAAATATACCATCAGATAGCGTAAAAATGTTGTCAATGACAACAAGGGACGGTGCTGTATTGGCATTGCAAGGACGACCGACAACGACGTCATGTCTACGACTCCATGTACCACTGGGCCACCCGCGCGGATGTTGGGCTGTGTAAATCGTTTCGGTAAGGCAGGAATTTTAATCATTCCCAGTGAATCAAGAAACCAACATCTAGAGATACGTTAGACTACCTTGACTCATCGCGTGCAGTTCGCACTGTTGTGTGCACATTATATATAGCATGATGTCATCAGGCGAAATAGCTGAATCGACAAACTGAAGACGGAAGAGAAACATGTGAGTGGGTGGGTGGGTGGTTGTGTGAGTGGGTTAGTGAGTGGGTGGGTGAGTGGGTGGGTGAGTGATTGAGTGAGTGAGTGAGTGCTTGAGTGAGTGTTTGAGTGAGTGAGTGAGTGAGTGAGTGCTTGAATGAGTGAGTGAGTGAGTGAGTGAGTGAGTGAGTGAGTGATTGAGTGAGTGAGTGAGTGAGTGAGTGAGTGAGTGAGTGAGTGAGTGAGTGAGTGAGTGAGTGAGTGAGTGAGTGAGTGAGTGAGTGAGTGAGTGAGTGAGTGAGTGAGTGAGGGAGTGAGTGAGTGAGTGAGTGAGTGAGGGAGTGAGTGAGTGAGTGAGTGAGTGAGTGAGTGAGTGAGTGAGTGAGTGAGTGAGTGAGTGAGTGAGTGAGTGAGTGAGTGAGTGAGTGAGTGAGTGAGTGAGTGAGTGAGTGAGTGAGTGAACAGAAAGTACAACCTTGGAATCAGAACTGGGTAATAACTAAGAATAGCGGTGATGAAGGGAATAGACAACAGAAGAAGGGATGAGCAGAGGGAGGCTTGGTGTGAAAGGTTCACGAAGATGCTAGTGAGCAATCTGAGAAAGTGGGCTGTATACGTGAACTGAATGGTATTATAGGAGAACAGCTAGCGGAAAGAACTGACGCACCACGGAGATTTAACAAGATTTAACAAGATTGCCATCCAGATAATTAACTCTAGATGGCAGGTGGACAAGGAAGCCCTTTGGCTTATCGAGAGTCCAACCCTTTTATCTACATATATCCAGCCCTTCTGAGGTATGTGTCGATTTTATTTTTAAACATATTCACACTACTAGCACCCACACAATCATCAGATAATCTGTTCCATTCATTTACAGTCCTTTGTGAAAATGAGAACTTTCTCACGTCTAATCTATACTGCTCCTTTACTAATGTAACTTTATGTCCTCTAGTCTTTCTATCTTTCTTAACTGAACAAAACATATTTCTATCAATATTTTCATAACCATTCAATATTTTAAACACTTCTATCTGATCTCCTCTCAATCTCCTGGTCTCTAGTGTTGTCCACATTCTTTTAGGCGTTTTTCATAACTAAGATCCCTCAGTTTTGGTATCATTTTAGTCGCTCTCCTCTGTACTCTTTCTAGCATATCTATGTCCTTCTTGCGGTATGGCCTCCATGCTTGTATACAATATTCTAAATGAGGCCTAACTATTGTTTTGTACAGTGGTATTATTAGTTCTTTTTCTTTATATGCTATATTTCGCCTAATCAATCCAAGGATTTGATTTCCCTTTGAAGCTGCAATTCCACACTGCTCTGAAACCTTCATGTCAGCACTAATTGTCAGCCCTAAATCTTTTTCTTTTATAGTAGTATTTAGTACAGTTCTCCCCTTTGTATATTCTACATATTCGTTCCCATGTCCTGTGTGGAGGCATTTACATTTCCAAAAATTGAACAACATTTGCCACTTTTCAGACCATTTGATCAACCTGTCAAGATCATCTTGTAAATGCTGTCTATCACCATCACTTTCAATCCTTCTAAACACTTTTGTATCATCTGCAAATTTCAACACCTTGCTAGCTATATCATCATCCAAATCGTTTATATATATTAAGAATAATATAGGTCCCAGTACTGATCCCCGTGGAACCCCACTCAAAACTGATTTCCAGTTTGAAGCCTCCCCATCAACAACTACCCGTTGTCTTCTGTCAATCAGCCATTTTCTATCCAGTTAATTATACCATTTCCTATGCCATGGGCCTTTAGTTTAAGCAGTAATCTCTGATGTGGCACTTTGTCGAAAGCTTTTTGAAAATCTAAGTAGATGATATCTACTGGTGATCCATATCTACCCACTTAGTGATATCTTCCAAAAAACATAACATATTTGTTAAGCATGACCTCGCTTTTAGAAACCCATGTTGAGATGGGTTTATCAAGTTATGTTTAACAAGAAAATCCACCATGTGATCTTTAATTAGTCTTTCTAATAATTTACAAATCACTGATGTTAAACTCACTGGTCTATAGTTCTCTGACTTGTTTCTCGAACCTTTTTTAAATAACGGTATAATGTTTGCTTCTTTCCATTCTAAAGGAACCACTCCCTCTTCTAATGACAAGTTGAAAACTGTTGCAAGCGGTATGCTAATTTGTTCTACAATTTCCACTAGTAGTTTGGGTGGAATACCATCCACTCCAGGTGATTTATTTTCCTTCATAGCCCTAATTTTCTTAGCTACCATTTCTGGGGTTACAATTAACTGTCTTAAATATTCTGATTCTGCCCCCTTGAACTTAGCCTCTGGTACTGGCAGTGAACTAGTGTCTTCTCTGGTAAACACTGAACTAAAATACACATTTAGGTCTTCAGCCATTAAGAATCCTTCTGATATTATATTTCCAGCGCTATCTTCTAGAGGACCGACCTTATCCTGAACTTTCTGTTTGCTTCGAACATACGCATAAAAACTCTTGCCGTCATGTTTTATATTACAAGCTAATTTATGTTCATAGCTTCTCTTTGAATTTCTAATTTCAGCTGTAGCTTGGTTTACTGCTTCTTTATGAAGGTTGTAGTCTTCGTCATTGCCAGTACGTCTATAAGACTTCCACATCATTTGTTTATACTTAATTTTTCTAATGGCTTCTTTCGATAAGTATTTCTTTCTGGTCAGTTTCCCTTGTTTTTTGAAGGGAACAAATTTATCTACGATGCACTCTATTTCATTCTTTAAGATATTCCAGCATTCTGTTGCTGTCTTATTCTTCAGTGTATTATTCCAGTCTATCTTTGCTAAATATTTCCTCATTTCCTTATATCTTCCTTTGTGAAAATTTCTCCTCAACTGCTTTTTATTATTTCTTTCTGATTTTACTTTAATGGTAAAATGTATCTGGTTGTGATCACTACTTCCAAGAGGCTCACATAATTTAACATTGTCAACTAATTCATTCTGTGAGGACAAAACTAAGTCTAACACATTCTCTCCCCTGGTTGGTTCTAGCACATGTTGAGAAAGGAAACTATCTTGTACTAAAACTAAAAAATTGTGGTCCTCACTACCCATACTCTGTAGAGATTTCCATTTTATATGCCCATGGTTAAAATCCCCCATAATAACACAGTCCCGTTTGCTCACTTCCCTTATAGCGTTTTGTATTTTTCATTCTCTTCTATGCTTATGTTTGGACTTCGATAAACTAATCCAACCGTTAACGTTGAGTTTCCTGTAACTATGTTACACCAAACAGCTTCTTCGCAATCTGCTTCTCTGTCTAATTTTATTTCATAAGCCTGGATAGATTCTTTAATATATAAAATAACTCCACCTCCTCTTCTTCCTATTCTATCTTTCCTAAACATTACATATCCTGTCAGTCCCAATTCGGCATCTGATATATCGGTGGTTGCCCATGATTCAGTTATACCTATTATGTGAGGGTCAATATCTTCTACCATAATGTTTAGTTCATTTCTTTTGTTTACTATACTCCTTGCATTTAAACAAACACATTTATACTCAGCTTCAGAACAGTTTTCCAGACTGTTCTTTGCTGAATTATTTTTGCTGCCTTTATCTATGCCTCCAGTTTCAGGCTTCTCTGCGAGTCCCCCCTGCGAATTTAGCTTAAATAGATGCAACCTGTCCCACTGTCAACAGATCGCAGCAGATTCTCTGAGAATACTGCTGCCCCCTTTCCACTTAGATGGAGGCCATCTCTCATGTACATATCTTCTCTCCCAACAAAGTACCCCCATAAATCTATGAATCCCACGCCCTCTTCCTCACACATCTGCTCAACTAGTGCATTGATCGCCATCCTCTTACAGTTTCTGTATCTTGCCCCTTCCTCCCATTACTGGCAAAATTCCTGAGAGAATAACCTGTTCCACTCTTGTCTTCTTTAGCTTCCTCACTAGATGTCTGTACTTCTGAACTATCCCAGTTGTTCCCTCCTTGTCTGCATTGTTTGTCCCAACGTGTACTAGTATAGACCCTCCCTTGCCATGCCCCAATACCTTCTCTACCCTTTCGGTCACATGCTCTATCCTAGCCCCCGGTAGACATACAACAACGTCCTTCCCCTCGCATATAGTCTTGTCTGTTTTTCTCAGAATTGAATCGCCCATAAACACTCTCTCTTTTCTCTTTGCCCCCTCAATCACTGCCTCGGAGTAGCTCCTCCGGTTTGCATGTCTGGTTGTTGTCTTTTCCTCTTGTCGTCTTCTCTCCTGTCACATTCTCTTCCATTCCCTTCTTTCCTGTCGTGTTTTCTCTTGTCCCCTTTCCTCCTGTCATCTTCTCTTCTAGCACATTTACTCTCACTTCCTTTCGTCCCTTCATCTTTCCTCCCATCACATTTTCTTCTCTCCTCTCCTGTCCCTTTTCCCCGGCTACCTCCTTCACTACGGTCACTTTCTCCCCTGTCACCTTCACGCCTGTCATGTTTTCTGTTTTTTGCTGAACACTGTCTTCTTCCATCAGTCTTCTGTCTCACAGTCTTACCAACTGCCTCTGTGGTATCTACCTCTTCACCACCTGTATCGCTGTCGTGTCTCTCCTCGTTCTCTACAGTCTGACTACCTGCTGATCTATCCCCACTGGCCCGTTTTCTCTTCCTCTGCCGAACACTTTTCCTCCGTCCCTCTGTTTTCTCAATGTCTTGTTCCTTCACACCGGTCACCTTCCTTCCTCTCAGTCTCCTTTCTTCAGTCTCCGTGTCACAACTCTGCTCCTTCTGTGTTGTAGAATTCTCAACTCTCTCCGCGTCATCCCTCTCTGCTCCATCTATTTCTATGTTGAGTCTCGCCTCCATCTCCTTCACTATATCCGTCAACTTACACACCTCCTTCATCAGACATTCCACCCTCAAACACCCCATACACCGAAAGGTGAATCCGTCATCTTTGGTCTCTGCCCATGATTTTGGACAGCCAGACAACGCAAAATCCACCCAGCTCTGGCAGTCGTTGCAAACTAGGTGTCGTTTTGCCCTGAGTTGCCGCTTGCAAGGTGCCATATCAGAATTTATTTATGTTCAAAGTAGTTTTATGTAGTCTTTGAAAAGACTTTTCTGTGTACAATTTACACCAGATTGTTTAGGTTATAGTTAGTTATATTTGTTAACACACAGTGACACACCGTGCCTTACCTAGTTACGATGTCGATGACAATGTATTCAAGTTAGGCTTAGATACAAGGTAGTCTTTACAAAGACTGTTTCCTGTGTACTAGTATACACTTTAAAAGATTGCTATTTCAGGTTTTAATTACTCATTTAACTACACCGATTATCTCAAATAACGCTATTCTATTGTCGTTCACGGTACGCTAACTTCGCCAGTGACCTACTTTGTAAACAACGTTCCGATTACATTAACGTCCCCAATTATCGCTCGCAAATCGCCTACTTTTAATCTACCCTAGATTACTCCCTCTAGCTAACTTTTAACAAAAAATATTGCTTAATATATATCTATAATTACGTTATGTATCCTATACGCTCAATAATATCACTTATCTTGATCAAATATCCTTATATTTTCGCAAGTTTGCTGCACCAAATTCAAATCAATTCACCACCGGAAGTCCCCCAAATGCTGCTCAAGGAAGGAAGATATAAAAGGAAGAGGGAGACCACGCCTGGGACGGGCGTGTTGTGTGTGTATAAATAGAGACATGGCGGCATTGGTAATAGAGTGGAGAACAAGAGCACGAGATAGGGTGAGATATGTAAGGTGGAGACACTACAGCGGCTGCGCGGGGAAAATGACGGGAACAGATCGTGATAAAAAACAGACGGATGACCAACGCTGAGAAAAGCTTGACCCAGACAACACGCATGGGAAAAGAGGAGAACACAATAACAGCCTGACAAGGATTACACGGAGAAAGAGGAGAACACAATAACAGCCTGACAAGGATTACAGGGAGAAAGAGGAGAATAAAATAACAGCCTGAAAAGGATTACAGGAGAAAGAGGAGAACACAATAACAGTCTGACAAGGATTACAAGGAGAAAGAGGAGAACACAAAAACAGCCTGACAAGGATTACAGGGGAAAGAGGAGAACACAATAACAGCCTGACAAAGATTACAGGGAGAAAGATGAGAACACAATAACAGCCTGACAAGGATTACAGGGGAAAGAGGAGAACACAATAACAGCCTGACAAGGATTACAGGGAGAAAGAGGAGAACACAATAACAGCCTGACAAGGATTACAGGGAGAAAGAGGAGAACACAATAACAGCCTGACAAGGATTACAGGGGAAAGAGGAGAACACAATAACAGCCTGACAAGGATTACAGGGAGAAAGAAGAGAACACAATAACAGCCTGACAAGGATTACAGGAAGAAAGAGGATAACACAATAACAGTCTGAAAAGGATTACAGGGGAAAGAGGAGAACACAATAACAGCCTGACAAGGAGTACAGGGAGAAAGAGGAGAACACAGTAACTGCTTGACAAGGATTACAGGGAGAAAGAGGAGAACACAATAACAGCCTGACAAGGATTACACGGAGAAAGAGGAGAACAAAATAACAGCCTGACAAGGATTACACGGAGAAAGAGGAGAACAAAATAACAGCTTGACAAGGATTACACGGAGAAAGAGGAGAACACAATAACAGCCTGACAAGGATTACACGGAGAAAGAGGAGAACACAATAACAGCCTGACAAAGATTACAAGGAGAAAGATGAGAACACAATAACAGCCTGACATGGATTACAGGGAGAAAGAGGAGAACACAATGACAGCCTGACAAAGATTACAGGAAGAAAGAGGAGAACGCAATAACAGCCTGACAAGGATTACAGGGAGAAAGAGGAGAACGCAATAACAGCCTGAAAAGGGTTACAGGGATAAAGAGGAGAACACAATAACAGCCTGACAAGGATTACAGGGAGAAAGAGGAGAACACAATAATAGCCTGACAAGGATTACAGGGAGAAAGAGGAGAACGCAATAACAGCCTGACAAGGATTACAGGGAGAAAGAGGAGAACACAATAACAGCTTGACAAGGATTACACGGAGAAATAGGAGAACAAAATAACAGCCTGACAAGGGTTACAGGGAGAAAGAGGAGAAAACAATAACAGCCTGACAAGGATTACAGGGAGAAAGAGGAGAACACAGTAACAGCCTGACAAAGATTACAGGGAGAAAGAGGAGAACACAGTAACAGCCTGACAAGGATTACAGGGAGAAAGAGGAGAACACAATAACAGCCTGACAAGGATTACACGGAGAAAGAGGAGAACAAAATAACAGCCTGACAAGTATTACACGGAGAAAGGAGAACAAAATAACAGCCTGACAAGGATTACACGGAGAAAGAGGAGAACACAATAACAGCCTGAAAAGGATTACAGGGGAAAGAGGAGAACACAATAACAGCCTGACAAGGAGTACAGGGAGAAAGAGGAGAACACAATAACAGCCTGACAAGGGTTACAGAGAGAAAGAGGAGAACACAATAACAGCCTGACAAGGATTATAGGAAGAAAGAGGAGAACGCAATAACAGCCTGACAAAGTTTACAGGGAGAAAGAGAAGAACGCAATAACAGCCTGAAAAGGGTTACAGGGATAAAGAGGAGAACACAATAACAGCCTGACAAGGATTACAGGGAGAAAGAGGAGAACACAATAATAGCCTGACAAGGATTACAGGTAGAAAGAGGAGAACGCAATAACAGCCTGACAAGGATTACAGGGAGAAAGAGGAGAACACAATATCAGCCTGACAAGGATTACACGGATAAATAGGAGAACAAAATAACAGCCTTACAAGGGTTACAGGGAGAAAGAGGAGAAAACAATAACAGCCTGAAAAGGATTACAGTGAGAAAGAGGAGAACGCAATAACAGCCTGACAAGGAGTACAGGGAGAAAGAGGAGAACACAATAACAGCCTGACAAGGGTTACAGAGAGAAAGAGGAGAACACAATAACAGCCTGACAAGGATTATAGGAAGAAAGAGGAGAACGCAATAACAGCCTGACAAAGATTACAGGGAGAAAGAGAAGAACGCAATAACAGCCTGAAAAGGGTTACAGGGATAAAGAGGAGAACAAAATAACAGCCTGACAAGGATTACAGGGAGAAAGAGGAGAACACAATAATAGCCTGACAAGGATTACAGGGAGAAAGAGGAGAACGCAATAACAGCCTGACAAGGATTACAGGGAGAAAGAGGAGAACACAGTATCAGCCTGACAAGGATTACACGGATAAATAGGAGAACAAAATAACAGCCTTACAAGGGTTACAGGGAGAAAGAGGAGAAAACAACAACATCCTGAAAAGGATTACAGTGAGAAAGAGGAGAACGCAATAACAGCCTGACAAGGGTTACAGGGAGAAAGAGGAGAACGCAATAACAGCCTGACAAGGGTTACAGGGAGAAAGAGGAGAACACAATAACAGCCTAACAAGGATTACAGGGAGAAAGAGGAGAACAAAATAACAGCCTGACAAGGGTTACAGGGAGAAAGAGGAGAACGCAATAACAGCCTGACAATGATTACAGGGAGAAAGAGGAGAACACAATAACAGCCTGACAAGGATTACAGGGAGAAAGAGGAGAACACAGAAACAGCCTGACAAGGATTACAGGGAGAAAGAGGAGAACACAGTAACAGCCTGACAAGGATTACAGGGAGAAAGAGGAGAACACAATAACAGCCTGACAAGGATTACAGGGAGAAAGAGGAGAACACAATAACAGCCTTTCAAGGATTACAGGGAGAAAGAGGAGAACACAATAACAGCCTGACAAGGATTGCAGGGAGAAAGAGGAGAACACAATAACAGCCTGACAAGGATTACAGGGAGAAAGAGGAGAACACAATAACAGCCTGACAAGGATTACAGGGAGAAAGAGGATAACACAATAACAGCCTGACAAGGATTGCAGGGAGAAAGAGGAGAACACAATAACAGCCTGACAAGGATTACAGGGAGAAAGAGGAGAACACAGTAACAGCCTGACAAGGATTACAGGGAGAAAGAAGAGAACACAATAACAGCCTGACAAGAATTACAGGGAGAAAGAAGAGAACACAATAACAGCCTGACAAGGATTACAGGTAGAAAGAGGAGAACACAATAACAGCCTGACAAGGATTACAGGGAGAAAGAGGATAACACAATAACAGCCTGACAAGGATTGCAGGGAGAAAGAGGAGAACACAATAACAGCCTGACAAGGATTACAGGGAGAAAGAAGAGAACACAATAACAGCCTGACAAGGATTACAGGGAGAAAGAAGAGAACACAATAACAGCCTGACAAGGATTACAGGGAGAAAGAGGAGAACACAATAACAGCCTGACAAGGATTACAGGGAGAAAGAGGAGAACACAATAACAGCCTGACAAGGATTGCAGGGAGAAAGAGAAGAACACAATAACAGCCTGACAAGGATTACAGGGGAAAGAGGAGAACACAATAACAGCCTGACAAGGATTACAGGGGAAAGAGGAGAACACAATAACAGCCTGACAAGGATTGCAGGGAGAAAGAGAAGAACACAATAACAGCCTGACAAGGATTGCAGGGAGAAAGAGGAGAACACAATAACAGCCTGACAAGGATTACAGGGAGAAAGAAGAGAACACAATAACAGCCTGACAAGGATTACAGGGAGAAAGAAGAGAACACAATAACAGCCTGACAAGGATTACAGGGAGAAAGAGGAGAACGCAATAACAGCCTGACAAGGATTACAGGGAGAAAGAGGAGAACACAATAACAGCCTGACAAGGATTGCAGGGAGAAAGAGGAGAACAAAATAACAGCCTGACAAGGGTTACAGGGAGAAAGAGGAGAACACAATAACAGCCTGACAAGGATTGCAGGGAGAAAGAGAAGAACACAATAACAGCCTGACAAGGATTACAGGGAGAAAGAGGAGAACACAATAACAGCCTGACAAGGATTGCAGGGAGAAAGAGAAGAACACAATAACAGCCTGACAAGGATTACAGGGGAAAGAGGAGAACACAATAACAGCCTGACAAGGATTACAGGGGAAAGAGGAGAACACAATAACAGCCTGACAAGGATTGCAGGGAGAAAGAGAAGAAAACAATAACAGCCTGACAAGGATTACAGGGAGAAAGAGGAGAACACAATAACAGCCTGACAAGGATTGCAGGGAGAAAGAGAAGAACACAATAACAGCCTGACAAGGATTACAGGGAGAAAGAGGAGAACACAATAACAGCCTGACAAGGATTACAGGGAGAAAGAGGAGAACGCAATAACAGCCTGACAAGGATTACAGGGAGAAAGAAGAGAACACAATAACAGCCTGACAAGGATTACAGGGAGAAAGAGGAGAACACAATAACAGCCTGACAAGGATTGCAGGGAGAAAGAGGAGAACACAATAACAGCCTGACAAGGATTGCAGGGAGAAAGAGGAGAACACATTAACAGCCTGACAAGGATTACAGGGAGAAAGAGGAGAACGCAATAACAGCCTGACAAGGATTACAGGGAGAAAGAAGAGAACACAATAACAGCCTGACAAGGATTACAGGGAGAAAGAGGAGAACACAATAACAGCCTGACAAGGATTGCAGGGAGAAACAGGAGAACACAATATACTTGAGCGATACTGTTTGCTGAAAAATTGAAACTGGTTAAACAAGGACATGACGCAAGGTAAGGGTGTGTGTGATCCGCTGTCTGCTAGGTGGGGCTTAAAGAGCAACGGTCATATCCGGGAGAACTGGAACATAAATGCTCCGGTTTTTTATCAGTTATACGCGTCTGTCCTTTGTTTGTTGATTAGACGGAAACTGCAAATGGACACATTCGTAGACTAAGAGATATCAACTTGTTAAAAACACAACTGTAACTGCAGTAAAACAGTACGTTGTTAACTTACGAATATAATGTAGAAAGAAACACAGTGTTAAAATGTGAAATATGTTCATTCTGCATTAAGAAATTTCCAAGGCAAAATTATCGTGTTTTAATAACATAAAAGAGGATATTTGTCCAAAATATAAAACACAATATTGTTCGTAAACCGAATAGGTCTATTGAGTAAAATTGTTTCAACAAATATGAGTTATATTCTGTTGATAGGGTTGATAGGGTTGATGACCTTAATAAATATCCTTCACTGTATCGTTGCACGCACGAACTTCCTACCTGGCTTCTATTTGTAAACTTGCCTGCAGTTATGTTCTTATAGACTTATTGGACGGCGACCAGTGCCCAGGTCAACATACTCAACAAAACCAACAAAGGCACAAAAGCAAACATGCAACCACAATAAACCACACGTCTATACTATCGACTGACAGGATGTTCGCTCCTTTGTTTGGATTTGAGATTATCCTGAAACCAGAAGACCGACGTTGAGCGAACTAACCCAAGTTTCAAACAAATAATTTGGTGAAGTGAAGGTCGATGACATTTCGTTTTAAGCGATGATGTTCTTTCGCGTGGTACATGCCACAGCAGTTTCAGACATGTAACACTGTTGTACAGAGGTTTACTCTTAACATAAATGTATAAATAAACGTCTTATTGTTTTAGCTGGTTGTAACCAGATAGTCGGTTCATGTTCGCGATTGCATCGTGCGTGTATTGCACGTGTTAAAACGCATAGCATGCGATGGTGCGACTGGTTTAATTATGTCATGGAATTGCACAGAAAGTTGCTGCACCGACATCAGATGCCAACACGTAATTCCCATTAAAGTTATACCACCCGCCATATAGGAGAATCCTGCCATCTGCGCAGACATTTACGGTTGTATAAACCATAAACAAGCCACTATGTTTCCACTAATTAATGCTGATTTGAACGGCATTTATATATGTATACAGACAAACCTTTACCTTAGAAGGACCTGTAATGTTATAAGCAAACAGTTATCGTTTCTTTCTGTTTGAACTAAATTGTTATTCTAGCTGACGTCGAAAGTACTTTTTAATAAAACATTGTTTTATATTGTTATTATTATTGTTATCATTTCGTGGATGAATTGATGCGTACGTCGCAGTCGTTCTGCGTAACTTTTAAGACACGTGGTTACAAATGTGCGTGTGTACGTGTGCGAGTGTATGTGCATGTGTGCGTGTGTGCGCGCGTGCGTCCCTCCGTTGTGTATAAGTTTACTATTCTGCATAATGGATAATTGGGTATTTGTTTCTCTTGATAACGTCCCTCAAAATGCACTTAGTGTGCTCCCATGGTGATAAAAAACTCAAGACACACTGCTTTATACCCTACCCTTCTACACACCCCAACAAACATACCTATAGCGTATCGCGTTGTACTACCAACAATGTGACGTCATCGGTTCTTGGTAGATTAAAGCGACACGCCCCTAGGACAACTCGGTGAGTAATATCAGAGCGCTGGAGCTGATACAACCTTCGTGCCGAACACGGCTGTTAGCGGCTGATTAACCTCACAGGTCTAGAGTCCAGATAAACGACGAGAGGCTACCGATGTTATCACGTGTACGCCCTTGTTTCGTTAAATTACACCGATTGGCACACGCATGGTCCAGCTCTCACACGCGCGCACCAGGCAACCGCGCACGTGTGAAACTTGCAGACACACCTGTGCACGAATCACCACGGTGGTCACCGACGAACTTACGTACGCACGTATACGAGCATATACACGTACACGCATACATACATGCACGAATGCACGCATGCAAGCGCACACGCACACACGCATACACGCATACACGCACACACACACACACACACACACACACACACACACACACACACACACACACACACACACACACACACACACACACACACACACACACACACACACACACACACACACACACACACACATACACACAAACCCATATCAAGGCGTGGTGATTGAGCGCACTTCTGCGCGTCAGCGCGTAACCCTTTGTGGTCTCCCACGGAGCGCAGGTGTATTAATTGTCAAAGAAAATAACGTCGATAGAATAATTCGTAGCGCAGCAACAAAGAAGCAGCAACAAAGGCGCAGTAACAGTTACCTCTTGCTTTGTCAACCACCGCTCATGTCTTCGGCGTTGACACAAACGGCAATTGATCGGCGTAGCTACACCGGCAGGCGCAACCGTGTCATTCAACCCGCAAATTGTATCCGACTGCTTTAAATTTATTCCTTCTCACGACCTCCTGTGCATAAAACAGTTGTGTATTAACGTAGATCAACGCAACGCGGCAAATTGATTACACGTGGGCGCGTGAATGTTTTATGATCAAGTAGTGATTTCGCCTCCACAATATACGAAACAAAATGAGTGCTGTTGTGTATGTCGTTCATTGAGTCTAATGTGTCACGTGCATCATCGTAATCCTACAGAAGGAATGCGTACGTACCTTACAAATGATGACCTAAAACCATTATAAAATATTCACAAATATTCGCATAGATTGTGCCATTGGAATAGCATTACCCTTAACGACAACAATGACAATGCAGGTAAAAAAAAAACTTGTTTGTCATTATCAAAGTTTGTTTGTTTGTGGGTGTTATAATTTGGAATCACCAAAGGAATTCCTACTGGTTGAGACGTTCACACATTAGCATGACTTTTACGGCATAGACGTCTACACACATTCTCACGACACGTACTAGTTTAAAGTGACTTATAACACAGTTAGTATTTTGACGTTGTAAGAATCACGAAGCTTTACGAGCAATTCTTCACCGTGGATATAAAAACCGATGATGGTGGTCATGAAAAAGCAATGAATGGGGTTATTCTCGATAAAAAACAGTTAACGATCTGACTATAAACGCTCCGGTCGTTTCGCTCCGTTCAACGTGACATATTGGTTTGGTGTTGTAAACCAAGAGTGCATTCGTAATTTACTGGGCGCCTTACTCCGCCAACTTCCCAAAATAAATGTGTGTGCGTGTGTGCGTGTGTGCGTGCGTGCGTCCTCGTGGGTGTTCGCAAGAATTATTGATTTTTTTTTTTATTGATGTGTTGCATCACGGTGTGGTTAAATATAAAACGCATATCAAACAGTCATATTTGTAACTAAACGTTCCCCAGCTGTCATCTGTAATGTGCATCAAATCAATCGACGTCATCATAGGCCGACTGATGACTTCCCGTAAGCGTTATCACGTAATGGTTAATCAATTATAACATCTACGCTCGCATGCAGCAACTTTTGCATACGACAACAGAAAAGACGTCGAACATATTACATAAATAAAACATAAAAATAGGTAGAATTATGCTAGCGGCATGCGAATGGGAAGCAAATAAATATGGATGCAAATCGCTGTTTTCTGATGGAGACGGCTTACTGCAATGACGTCACACTATACCGCGTCACTGAGGCGCTGGTCCGGGAGGTTGGTGTGTTTTATAGGCTGAATGGATGTTTTCTAGTTATATCTACTTCCCATGATATAGCTATGCTTTTCGTAGTGTCCTATTGGGTAATCGATGATAATCATATATCGTGGAATGCATGCATTCTTTCGTCGACAACACCCTGCTAAATTGTTTTGTTAAACGCCACCGATATACCCGATATAGTCTACACGTACCCATAAAACAGTGTGCCTGCGTGTACACGCATGTGATTACTTTCTATAGAGATTTCCCTGCTGGCTATTTCCTTCACTCCTTTCGTTTTTTTCTCATCAGCACCATGTCTGTTCCACTGCATGGACATAGACATACACTCTTCACGTGAATTATTAGCCAACATGTGCCTTTCGATTTCCTCGTTCCCCTTGGCATAAAGCGATAGAACCACGATGTTTTTATACCAGAAGCGAACTCATTGGAACGACTAGGCTGACGCTCGCATGCCGAAAAAAACGTTCACAGCTGCTCGTACATTCAGGAAGCACGCAAGGCCCAGACAGCCCGCAGGAATACACCAGACCTAAGCCAGCTGCTGAGGTCGCCCGCTGACTGACAAAGCAGCCGATCTCTATACGTCAAATAACTCAACACGCTTGCCTGTCCATCGGAATACACAACTTTGCCGGAGAATCTCGCGAACTCGTGGATCGCGTTACGACTTCCTAAGTTACACAAGCACCTGTCTCTCGGGGCTCTAGAAGCTGCCAAGTTTGTCACCAACACGGAATGCTGTACGGTTTGTAATCTATATGATTCGCGACATCATTTGATGCTCGCCCAAATATGAAACGCAGTCGAGTGCAGTTGTACTACTGAAATGTCTAACGTGACATTGCAATGAAGTCATGTGCATAAATCTAATGTAGTCTAAAGCGGCTGTCTACTTCAATCATGTCGTGCGTTTCATGGTCGAATCTCACGACGCTACGCAGTTGCTTGTGAAATATAAGGTTATTTATACAAACGACCTGTTCTAGCTGTATGTATGTCCTACAGTTCAGGTGCGGGTTGGCTGAAATGTCTTTTTAAGGTGATGCACAGTGTAGGATATATCGCAGGTGGCGAATATGTAAGCGAACATTGTAGTATGTCACCAAATCTCTCGTTCCAAGAAAACGATCAATGTGACCTCATAGTCGCACAAAAATACCAACCCAGAATGCACACAACCTGCAGTACGTTGGATGAGCACACATGAACAACGAGTGGTGAATTCACGTGCGAACATGCACGATCGACCGGCGAACAAATGTAAATAATTCAACGCTAGCGGCAGACCAAGGCCGAGCTGCGGGTGACAGTGTTTGCATAGGACCGCCTAGGCGTCGATCGGCCGAAACCACCGGGTTCCCCGGGGCTCTAGCCGATCCAGGCCTACGGAGGAGGAACGTCGGCCCGGTGACTCATTGCTTCCTCCGGAGGTGGGCGGCTATGAAGCGCGCTACGACGGCGACCAGGTGTTAATTAACGCTCGTTCAAACACACAGTTAAGTACGTGTATACACACGGGACGGTAATGCCATTAGTGCTTGTGTAAATGTGTGTCCATGGTACACGCTTAATTGCATTAAGTGAATCTTGCAGCGCACGTGGCCAAGTTCAAACGGATCAGATGTAGTACTTTCTCTATGCCATGACACATGTGAATTCATTCGTAGTTATATATTATGTATTACTATAATATGTAATGAATTTAACACCACACAGTTAAGTTTAGCAGTGTACGTTTCGTGTGCCATGACAGCAATCGGTAATGAAACATGTTGTTATGTACACATCGTCGAATTGTGGTAATTAAAATACTAGAACACGTAAATGCTTTGTCCTTAATATGCAATACACAAAACGGACATTGTTTTGAGAAAACACGTGCGACACACGTTTGATAAAAAACACGGGTGCACATCGGGTCCTATTTCATTCACAAACCCTAAAATAGACTCCTCGCGAACAAAGTTAGCTGACTAACGTCGACTAACTACAACTGATTCAAATATAATATACACAAAACGGACATTGTTTTGAGAAAATACACGCGAAATACGTTTGAAAGACACACAAACATGTAAGGTCATATTTCATTTAACAAACCTAAAATAGTCTACTCACAAACAAAGTCGACCATCCTCGCGCGCTATGGGTCGCTGCTGCTGATTACCTCAGTGCCAGCCAGCAGTACCCCCTCCCCTGGCTGATCGCTTTGCGAAGCTCGGAATTTAAGCCCAGCCTATGAAATCGCTCACTATATTAGTGGTTGGCGGCAGGTCAGGTGGTCATAATAAAACTCATTTATACCAACCTTGGCTCGTGTTACATACAATGTTAGGAAGTAGAAGCAATTATTCGAATACACAATACCGCTCAGCTGCTCGTGCTAATGGGCGAACGGGTCATTATTATTGTGATTCCCAGAATCGTTTACCCGTCTTCAAATTGGGGCGGGTATTTGTGCTGTTCAAACGGGTGATGCAGTCGCGACTGGCGAAGTCAGTTACTAGTTTGACTCAGCTAACTCCCGCACTTCGCGTAGGAGATCTGCCACGGCTTGTTTTGCATGGCAAACAGCCCTCGCTTGCGAGAATAGAGTCGACTGACTAAAGTCGAATGACTAAAACTGATTAAAATATAATATACACAAAATGGACTTCGTTTTGAGAAAATACACGCGAAATACAATATATAGACACGATGCACTTCGGGTCCTATTCCATTTAACAACCCTAAAATAGTATCCTCAAGAACAAAGTTGAATGATTAAAACGAACGGGAGCAACGATCAGGAATCAATACGCGCATACACGTTAGGCGTGCGGGGAGGCCGCTTTGAGATCCTCTACCATTAGCGCTCTCTTGTCAAGAAGAAATTGAAGCTTCTGGGAAACACCACCTAAGTGGCATGAATCAATGTGTCTAAGCCACTCGCTAAAATATATAGACATTATAACAGGGTCAGCATACATGTAACGTGTGAAACCACCTATATTTAGGACATGTGGAATTGCATTTGGAAATGCTATTCGCCGAAGGAATGGGCAACCCGTAATTCGCTGCACTCAGACTTGTATTTAGGAGAGAATGGGTGGGTGTCGGGACCTTTCGAAGAAACCCCCGTGACCCCTGTTACGGGATGGTGTTATCACAACGCTGGGTCGCTATCAGACATTGCGGTCGAGAATCTATGAATTTCTCTAAGTCTATGATGTAGGGAGGAAGCATTAAAGCGAGGGTGTCTCTCCCGTTACCCATAATCATCTTCTCACGCCAGACTTGTACTTGTTAGGATGAAGTACTCTCAATCAGATATTCATTATGTGGGAACTATTTGAACGTTTTGAACGTCAAAGAGTAATTACGGTTAAACCCGCTGGCCTCCGTCATGTAAAAGATGAGGATCTTACAGCTTCGGGTTAGCTTTGACCTGTTCGCTCGATCAGTATACCACGCTTTTAATATGCAGTACATTGTGATCGACTCTGGAAATCAGCCATATCCGCACTCTATGGCCACATCATGCATGCAGAACAAATCGAGCATCGGTCACGGATATCCAGACGGTGGAAACAACACGGGCCCACGAAATTGTATTCCTAGCCACGGAGTCAGCGTTCAACTTGCGATCGATATTCAACGGGACACAGCGCTTGTTACGACAAACATATGCTGTGGTTTACATCAGTCCACAGAGCGCATGATTAATCTGTAGACCAACGATAAAACGCGGGGTGGACGCGAACTTGTTCGAACGAGCACACTATCGCGAAATATGAGCAGTTACCAGTCGCTATCAGCCAACAAGGGGACGAGAGCGAAGCCGAATTTAGCTGTGCGATGCAAACAGACCGATCATTGACCTATGAGACGGCCAACATACATTACAGACACCAAGCAAACACTTTGCCTTGAGAGAAACAAGGGGTTGTTGCGGGCTATAAACGGTCACTGTGTCTGTAATTACACTGAGATATACGCGTTGGCGTACATTTGCAAGATTTCCTTCAGACGCAACCAATTCTATACGTCTTTCGTTGAGATGAGAAATATATTTTAAGGTCGACGCACTGGTTATTTTGATAAAACGGAAAGCGTGTCTTCATCGTATCCAGTTTCAATTTGATATTTGCTGTCGAATCACCGTGTTATTCGTCATCACCCGTATTGACGCAGTTCACGGTGTGTACTTTGCATAGACATGCCAGCTTGCCGGTATTCTTAGATCAACAGAACAGACACCTGTGAACTATTGTGTAGATAATTTGCATATCAAGAACGTCCTTCGCAAGTCCTTATGTGTGAACAAATGTATTTGATCATAGCAAAGACTGTTTTATCTTTTGGACTTATAAACGTTATGATATTGTTCCTGCTGCACATGGTTACGTGTAACGGGAAGATAATATACCAGATAGGAGTTCAGCTTCTTACTAAAGGAGGAAATTAGCTCATGGGTCTTCTTCCTTCATGTTCCATCCGTGCGCCACCAAGGCACGCTTATGCCGTCGTTCGGTAATGCAATCAGTCAGCTCTCGGTGACAATGGCAGAAACAAAGGGAACATATCTGACGTCGTTTGCGATGATTGATTTATGCTTTTAATATATGTTCAACATTGATTTTACCGAATGACTCACGCAACCCGACACGCCATATTGTGTTTTTGTAACGCACGTTCTTAAAAGCTTCATTTCAAAAGAGCCAGGTAAATATCCGGGTCATATGCAACGACTGTTTTTTTGTGATGACACCGAACAAAACGGCGCTCGCACACTGGCAGGTACGCCCATCTATTCACGGGAGTTATTAAAGGGTTATATGCGTTCACGGAGCCTCACGCACGGTAAACAATGATTTCACAAAGTTGATAGGTACTAGTTCATCTCAACCTACCGTTTGTGTCCCGTCGCTATGGTGACTTTTTAGCTGCTTACCCCACTTTTAGTGGCGTGTATGCAACGCGTATAATGTCGATTTGTGACGGATTAAAACTAGTTACTAAATATATATTTAATAATAGGGACGTCATCAAGCTATACCTGTATAACAATCCAGCGAGAAATGTTTTGTTGAGATTTTTCACCTACAACTACGTACCTACGTTTGCATCGTATTTGCAGTATTTTGGAAGAAGTGATATAAGCCTATGATCGATATACATAATTGTAGTGTAAATCAAGATAAAGCAAAACAATTATGCTTAACAATTGCCGATAGTAGAAAACGAAGTGGACCGGAGATTTTGGGATTCAATTGACTTTCATAAACATCCAAATAACATGCTTCTAGTAATCTAGGTCCCGTGCACAACATAATTATATATTGACCAGTTTACAATCACAACTATACGCACACAATAACAACTATACGCTACTGACACAGTTGTCAGGTCCTGTAATCGTGCAGTTGGGACGCCACTAATGTTTTATACATGAACTAGCAAACAGATCTATGTCAGACCCTGGACAAGACCTCTTATCCCCGGGCATCAATCATATAGCGTATCATGCTGTGCCTAAATTATGAGAAGCCTCTGGCTAACGTTCCTGTCAGATTCCATATCCTATGATGCACGTGGATTACAGTATAACACATAAACGGTAATGAATGATACTGGCGTGCTAACGTATGATACTTATACGCTGTCAACTCCAGCACTTGTCAGCCTACTTACGTGCAGTGGAGCTAGTGTCAATTCAGTTGCTCTGCCGACGGCAGAAGCGTGGACGTTTGTACCCACAACGGACACGTGTGTGTGTCAAGATGCATTAATATCCGCCTCTACGCTGTATGCCTTGCCTTCCTATCGGTAGGGTCGTTGGCAGTGTATTCGCTTAGTCATACACCGCGTATTCCTCGTGTTGCTCACTCGCGACGATATCCCACTAAGACATGCTAACCCGCGGCCGAAATAGACGCTTTCCGGACCTAGCCGAGAGAGACAATCGAGACGACTTCTCTCACACCGCTGACGTCACGGAGAATGCCAGCCATACAGCGTTATACAGGGCCGCCAACGGACGCGATCACTCACTCGTGTCGGAATGTCTCCGCGTCAGTCAAGCGTATCGGCTACGGTGAAACCACAATAGCTCGACCGAACGCCCGTCCCTGTATCAAGAGCGCGTTTCGCCTCCGATGAAAGGATTCAGCTTGCAGTCAGACGCAAGTCAGAAGCCCCTAGTCGCTAGTCACTCGCTGCCAACTGCTGTGTAGCGCGTATGCGGGCGCCCGCAGCGACACTCAGCGACATTTCAGTGTGTTGACTCATGCCATTGTTGACCGCAAGAGGGACTGTGGGCGTCAGACGCGAGCCTCTCGTCCGAGCGCGGATGTGTAGTCTCTAGTAGCGTGTAGTCTAGTGTTGTGAACTGTTGTCTAGTGTGAACATGTTGTGGTGTAGGTCGGGCTGGGTGGAAACCAAGTCTATGTGGGTGCGCGTGCACTCGCCCGGTTTACGGTTACCGAAAACCAGCACGTCGTCTGCAACACGCAGTTGAGGCCCGGTTTTATCGACGACGGGGCTGTCACTGTGGTAAAGATAGGGCTTGTCTGATAGCGGATACATCAACGCCAGGGGTGTCACTGCAGTAAATACATATTATACATAGTTCGTCCGATAATAAAAACATCAACGCCGGGAGTGTCACTGCAGTAAAGACACAGTTCGTCTGATAACGGAAACGACAATTCCAGAGGTATCACTGCTGCAAAGAAATATCTCGTCTGATACCGAAAATATAAACGCCAAGGGTGTCACTGCAGTAAATATAGAGCTCGTCCGATAACGGAAATACCAATGCCGGAGTGTCACAGCAGTAACGATATTATACATATTCCAACGTCCCACTTGGGACATTATTGTCGGGACATTTCTTCCCCAATCAGACGCGTAGATCAAGAAGTACTCGAAACGTACCCAGGAGCAGACTTGGTAGAGAATAGTTCCGACAAGTAAAACAATATAATTGTCGGAACTTTTTGGCCCCCTTTAGTCGCTATTAGCAAAACATTCTACATAGTTATACATAATTCTATAGAAAATCTATATTAGTCTACATAATATCTGTGTAGTAAAGTAAATATAGTAGATGTGACTTAGTATTTCTTGCCCGATTTTGTAAAGTATTTTACATAATTCTTTGGAGATTGCAGTATCCATATCCATAGACTATGTATTGGAAACATGACATAGGATTTTTGGGCAATTCCGTAGAATATCCTGTAGAATGTTATAGAGTTTATATAGTCACTGCAATTTCTATAAAAAAAATCTATAAAATATATCACAAAATTGCGCAAAAATCATCTGTCATATTAATTCTACCATATTTTCTAAATCATTTTATAGATTGTCTTGCTAAGGACAGTTACAAGCACAAACTGTTTCTTTACGTGTATCCCGGCGTACAATATGTTCAAGTTGCCGCAGACCGTGGGACGAGTGGACGTCTCTAGGGCCCCACGCAGGCACGTGGTAATACACAGACTGCGGGTGAGAATATTGCACTCTACGCGACATCTGGCTGGATGACGAGTGCGATCTGCGAGGTGATAGTAATCAAGCGAGCTGCACGTTCAATGGAGGGCTCTGAATATATAACTTGTAGGCACACAGTAAAGTCAACTACACAAGGGAGACAGCGCCAAGTAGTAATTTACAAATGCAGAAGCATCTGATGTGGCTGGAAGTAAAATAACATATTAATCATGCATGACAAATCGCCACACCATATAGCTTTATCTGTGTTGCGCTTCGTGTGTATACATATGCTATAACGAACAAATGAACTCACAGAGAAAGCACAAGCGTATGCTCTATACGCATGGAATGTGGTGAATACAGACACACACGTAGTGAATGAACATAATGTTATAGGTAATGGATGCACATACACGTACTGAATGCTACCACACGCGCGCACGCTCACACGCACACGCACACACATGCACAGTGTGCACAAACGCACGTACACACGCACACACATGCACGCACGTCTGCACGCACACGCACGCACGCACACACGCACACCCAACACACGCACAAACACACACACACGCACACACACACACGCACACACACACAAACACACACACAAACACACACACACACACACACACACACACACACTTGAATGCACGTCCACGTACTGAATGCACACACAACGAGTACGTGCACATGTTCATGTGCGCACGGCCGGTTCACACAAACAGCCACGGATAATGATCGATCCGCGGGGAGCAGCCAGCGAGATTACTTTTTAATTGTGTACGCCAAACGTGGACAACAAAAGCAAAGTTTCCTAAATTTTCCACTGCGCGTTGCAGCGAACAAAAACTGCGAAATAAAACAATTACAAGACGTCGACAAATTCACAAGGAACCTCTATAAACCCTCGTTTTTTTCTCGCGCACGAAACGACCTTTTGAACAACTGTAAACGTACGCATTAGCTACAGGGACGCGGTGAAAGTGACACTTAACGAGGCGGGACAACCGGTGGTACTGTGTGTGTAGCATGCGAATGGTACGGACCAATAACAAGCAACACTTCGGAATGCCAGCAGAGACCTGACGAGGACACGCCACAATATTGAGACCCGGACAACGCGACGCCAGGAATGCTAGGATCGAATGACGCGATGCAGGCACGCGCTGGCGTGAAACGTAACATCTCGTAGTATAAACAAATCTTGTTTTTTTGTCGACCAGGATTCTTTGCACCAAATAGCTTCCTTTAAAAAATTGTGAATTCTAACACGCAAACGCATTTTAATAAGTAGAAATACCATTTGAAGTGTGAAAACATGCGTCGCAATGTAATATAGAGCACGTACTGCTATAAGTGTGAATATAACTATCAATTACTAAAACAATCACACAGGCTATACTTAGAAGCAACACAGCTGTAATTCCTGATAATTTTTGTTATAGTACAGTGGAAAGAAAAGAAAAGGAATGAAGATATCCCCAGAACAGCAAAAACTAAAAGAAAGATCATGGACAAAATCAGAAAGCACCAAGCAGGATTCATAAGCCATGTGACGAGAAAATACATTTTAAAACATCTCCTAACGACTGGAAAAATACAACGAGAAAGATACAGAGGACACCAGCGAATTAAAATACTATATGTACATAGTCTACCAACGAGGTTTGGAGGGAGCGCAACAGAGAGGATTCAAAATACAGTAACTCATGAGTTTGGAGGGCAATGTTCGCTAACGCCTGCAACATTCACGATCTATAGAAGAAGCATAAATCGTCGAAAAATCCAGTACTGAACGGACGTGGATTGTGCTATAGAAATCATAAAACGGCATCCATCATTTCGATTAATTATGTTAAACATGCGACTATAAAGAGAACGGTACACGGGAATCTATATCATAATACCGCCACGTGAAAGGCGAATTACAATCGCGAAATATCGATAGGTTGCTACGCTACCAGGTTAATACCCACTGACTACACTTAACTGTACGTTCCTAGTGTAGACACCACATTAATCTCGCCGGTACATGTAAAAAAATGGCGACATACACAGGAATGCAATTTAGCAGAAACGTTAACCGTGTATACTTACCGGCAGCATAAACAGCAACTATGCAATGATACGTCCCTTGGAGAGAGAACTGTTTACACAAATCTGCCTGGCAGGACGTAAGAGCCGAGGTCCGCTCGGGGGAGTTGATATCTGTTTTACGCTATACTTCATCGCCGTCATGAATCACGGGGTTTTCACACTCATGTTGGTATTTTAAGTAGTGGCGCACCGAAGTCAACGTCTACTAGGCACACAGGCAGAAATAAGGAGGACTCTGGGCTATTGGTTGGTTCGACAAGGAAAAGTATGTCGATGAGAGGTCACATTCATACACCCGCACATGTTGGCAAACGTACATATGTACACACGTACATACATACACACGAACGTACGTGCATACGTACATAAATGCATATGTATACATAGTTCATACATACACATAAGTACATAGGTAGATATATACATACCTACACATACACATAACATCCGTACACATGCAAGCCAACATTCATGTACATGCACACGCGGTCGCGCACGTACACACACACACGCGCGCGCGCACACGTACACGCACTAGCACACAAACACACATACGCACGCAACACACGCACGCGCACAAAAACAAACACACACTCGCACATACATACACACACGCACGTACACACACACACACACACACACACACACACACACACACACACACACACACACACACACACACACAAACAAACATACTCACACAAGCACACACAAACACACACTCGCACATACATACACACACGCACGTACACACACACACACACACGCACGCACAAACACACACACACACACACACACCACACACACACACACACACACCAATCACACACATTATTAATTTGACCTTTTTAAATTCAGCGGCACGTCAAACTTTGATTCGATTAATTTCACATTAAATCGTTTCCGCCTATCTCATTCTACGAACAAACACAGCGTAAAATCGATGATGGCGCGGACTTGGCCAACAGTGGATAAACGCGATCACATCACCTGTCTCATTATTCGGTGCGTTTAAAACTATCACTTCGGATATGATAATGTCATGTCGTTGTTTTTTCCGCACGAATAATAAAATGTACCACCTGCGTCTAATCAATTGCTGAGGCTAACAAAACCCAGTCGTGACAGATGTGCTGTGATGGTCGTGTTGTTTGTTATAGGGTAATGCGGGGCAGTATAAGTCTTACAGTATGTGTTAGATTTTCAGCACATTCTTAGCACCTTAACTGAACAATTGAAGCACGTATGTAATTTTTAACACCGTTGATGGCTTACTAACATAGTTTAAAGTACTACTGTTGTGCATTTTCCTTTCTGGTGGAAAGAAAAAATTAAACAAGAATAAAATAATAATCGATGCTGTTGTGTTATTCTTTTACGGGTTTGTCGACACCATTTCTCTGCAAAACCCGTGGATGACTCGCACACATCTTTGTGTTTTGCAGCAATGTTATCATCATCATCGCTAAACACTTGTTCTTGAAAATAGTATCGACAAAAGCAATTGGAAGCAGACTGAGATGAAGAGAGAATTAGTGAGGAAACACCGATAAAACAACTTGAAGAACATAAGAAAATGGAAGTTGAAGATTAAAAAAACTTAGATGGAAACACAATATAAAAGGAAATTTTGCGACGGCAGAAGCAAACGACAACGAATAGACGGCCATTGTAGACGATGTAGATAGATTGATCGCATTATTAAGCGGGTGATGTGAACCCCACTACGCAAGAGAGTATCGGGGAAAGATGTTCTTCAACCGTAGCAGTGCAATCCTTCTTCCTCCACAGCTGTTGTCTCTTCTTCACCAACTGGTCCTATCCCGTCTTGCGGTGTCCATTCGTTGTCTCAAATAAAAAATAAATTGATTGTAGGGTCTACTACGTTGTCCGGATAAAGTGTCGCCATCTATCCGACAAGACGTAAATACATCGTCATGGTGAATTTTGCTTGATCACTAAACCAGGCCATTGACGACTGTCTTAAAAAATTGATCGGTAAATATGATAATTTCATAACAGCTAACAAGCATAATCACCGGATCGACCGTTGCATTTCATATCTGGAAAGAAGCACAGTCAGTCGCGTTCTCGTCGACTTCCCATTTAACAAGATTTAACAAGATTGCCATCCAGAAAATTAACTCTAAATGGCATGTGGTCAAGGAAGCCTTTTGGCTTATCGAGAGTCCAATACTTTTTATTTACGTGTATCCTGCGCTTTTAAGGTATGTGTCGATTTTATTTTTAAACATATTCACGTTACTAGCACCAACACAATCAGGAGATAATATGTTCCAATCATTTACAGTCCTTTGTGAGAATGAGAACTTTCTTATATCTAACATACACTGCTCCTTTACTAATGTAACTTCATGTCCTCTTGTCCTTCTATCTTTCTTAATTGAGAAAAAAATAGTTCTATCAATATTTTCATAACCATTCAATATTTTAAACACTTCTGTCTGATCTCCTCTCAATCTATTGGTCTCTAGTGTTGTTAAACCACATTTTAGGCGTATTTCGTAACAAAGATCCCTCACTTTTGACATAATTTTAGTTGCGTAACTTTAAGTTCGCTTCATGAAACCGGCAAAACTAAGCATGTTTTGTTGTTTCAGAAAGCAATATTTTGACGAATGTCATAATACGAAGAAACACGTCAGTTACATTTTTGTTTGGCCTAACTCTATTTTTGAATAAGTCGTTGGCAGAAAAACTCCCACAGCGTAGAATAACAAGAGTCCCACAGTTGTTTACAAGCAAATATGAGAAATGATCGGTTTGGACGATAATAAATGCAGCTATTGCATGCTCGTGTACAAATGTTCTCAGGTTATGTAATTGAGCAATGACATTCGTATGGTAATGTCCCATTCAGTTGCTAATGTTGTATTGTAAGTCATTGGGCAGTACTAGTGGCGACATGTCGAAATCGGTGTTGAGACATCGCGTCGTGCATAGTTTTATTGTGAAACACGTAACCAGGCCACGCCTATGCATCTGTGTTACGTTTAAACACTAGTCAGTGACGCATTACATGTATTATTCCGATATATTCGCGTCCTGCTCTGATCAAACGCTATATACATTGGCAGCTGTAGAAACACCACGATTATTATACCAAAGAACACGTTTGAATAAGATTGGTATGATATCTAAGAATAAATAGAAAGTTCAAATACTTCGCATTGGACTTATGCTTAGTATAATTTAGTAATTGGAATGTATGACGTGTCATTGATTTTGTGTGCATTCATATTATTAGAGTTATTTCGAAAATACGACATTTTCTGAGTGGCTGCAGTATCAGTTGAAGTAAAAAAAATGCTGCAATCTTGATTATAGAGAAACTATCCATTTTAATCGTACCGTTTTTAGCGTTTATATTTATTAATAATTGTTTAACTGTTTTGAAATGCGTGTGTGTGTGCGTGCGTACGTTGCCGTGCGTGTGTGTGTATGTGTGTATGTATGTGTGTATGAATGTGTGCATGTATGTATATATGTATGTACGTATGTACGTATGTACGTATGTACGTATGTACGTATGTACGTACGTGTGTACGTATGTGTGTATGTATGTATGTATGTATGTATGTATGTATGTATGTATTTATGTATGTTTGTATGCGTGTGAGTGTGCGTGCGTGCGTACGTGCTTGCGTGTGTGTATGCATGGACTTGCGTGTGCGTTTACGTGCGCTCATTTTTGCGTGTGTCTATGTGCATTTTCCGTTTGTGCGTGCCCAAGTGTGTGTGTGTGTGTGTGTGTGAGTGTGTGAGCATGAGAGTTTGCGTACGTGTGTTCGTTTTTGCATGTATGCGTGTCTGCGTGAGTTTGTGTGTGAGTTTGTATGTGCCTACGTGGCGTTCGCGTGCGCGTATGTGCGTGCGAGTATGCGTTCGTGTGTATGTGTGTGTATGTGTGTGTGTGTGTGTGTGTGTGTGTGTGTGTGTGTGTTTGTGCGTGTGTCTGTGTGTGTGAGGGGTAGATGGGTGGATGGCTAATTGAGTGCGCATTTTGTATGCACGATTGTGTGGGTTGGTGTGTGTTTGTGTGTGTGGGGGGGGGGTGTAAAATAGCAGTTTTGGTTAATAAATAACGGTGCACTTTTAGAGTTTGTTGCCAAGGCATGTCAGTTGTCCCGCACCTGTTGTTTCTAATGCACAGACAGTGACAAAGTGGCATATCTGTCACTTGCGTAAGGACCAAGCGCCACATGACGAATGGCTTTACAACTACGAGAACTTGACGGATACATATGCCCCCAAGATGGCGCCACCGTCGTTTACTATTAGCATACATTTTCTAGTCACCGAGTGTGCCAATTGTGTATTATACAACTTGAATAGTGAACAGTAACGTTTGTGGCACTATTTGACACATTTCCGTGTAGGAACTTGAACATTGCGCTTTCATTTATTGACAATTTGCCGTGGTTCAGGTAACTGAATTAACCTACGCATTCGGCCATATTTTACCGGGACCTATACGTTCATGCTCGGAGTACTATCATACAGCATTCCAGGACACATATCTGGGCGGATGAAAAGTAGCTATGCGTAATGAGGTCCGGAAATTTTAGTTTATTCCGCTTGAAATGACCAGTGCGTTCTGAGACACCAAGACAAAACATAGGCTGGACGTCACGGAATTGGGATTCGTGCTTACCTGTCGCATTAACGTCATATACTGACTGACAGAATTGTTGACAACAACATAGGTGTAGACTCATATACGACGTTTAATGATTATTACAGTGGTGGGTGTTACGTGTTGGCATCATCCATGGCCGACATAGATAAAATGTTAGCAATAAAAGATCAATTTAACTACGCACTAACAGCGTTAATCCCGGTAGTCGCCCTTCAGGAGAGCTGTCCAGGACTTTGAGAAGTCCAGAAGAGAAGCAGAAGAGGAGAAGTGTAGACGGAGGAAAGAATCTTCAGGCCATGTCTACCTTTGCCAAACATGCTCCAGAACCTGCAAATCCAGGAGAGGCCTCTACAGTCCCCAGGGACAGATATCGTTTCACTGATCTTCGAAAGCGAAGAATCTGCCATCATCATCATCATCATCATCATCACCATCATCATCAACAGTAACAACAACAACAACAACAACAACAACAACAGCAGCATCGGTAACTAGAAACTTACAGCGGATAGGAAATGAGAGACATGTCACATTGAAGGATTACTTGATGAAATACGAACATTGCGTAAAATACAGCGCTACTTACTCGTATACGGATATTTATGGCCATTGTTCGACTGTGAACAATGCTCAACACAATGATATATGTATGGTGCATGGTGGCACTAAACGTAATTTTTCACATACATGATTGCGCCATCAGCGTAAATCATGTGTCATACACATGAACGGTGTTCTTCAGGTGGATCCCCGTCCGATAGATATCCTTGGCATATCCGAGTTCGCAGCGGGAAGGGCGGTGGAGGACTGCTGGCATACCTGTCGACTAACTTTAACTATGTATATCGTCATGACCTCGAATGTGACGGCATAGAATTGCTGTGGATTGAAATTATGCCACCTAGATGCATGTCTTTCCTTGTGTGTTTCATTTATCGACCCCCTAACAGTGTAATACGAACAGACCGAGAAATTGCCTCGAATACTGAAAACGCGTTATGTCTGACAATGGACGTCTTTGTGTTGGGATATGTCAATATAGACTTGATGAAAGGCACACACTACACATTATACAACGACTTGATCATGTTGGGACTCGATCAACTTATATGGTAGGTTAAACGCCCGGAATCGAAATCGTGTATCGACCACGTGTACGTAAACAACCGTACAAACGTACCGACAACTTCCGTCGCATCCATCGGTCTCTCAGATCACTGCCCCGTGACAGTCGTTCGAAAACATAATGGGTCTTTTGCCAAAGCGAACGTGCACAAAACCATCTGTTACCGTGATTTTAAACACTTTGATGAACTTTTTTTGAGCAACCTGCCAGTGCTCCATGGTCTTTGATCGACATGACGTATGACGATGAAATAAAACTGGACCTGTTTGAACAACTATACATTTCAGTGATGTATGAACATGCGCCGATCACAGTAAAGCATTACGCAACCTCGCTGGTTTAACGCCGATCTGTCTAAAATGATAGCGGCTAGAGACTGACTGTTCCACGCTTCAAAATACCCAAAGGACCCACGCACTCAGGCGATGCATAAACGTGCTAAGAACCGTGTGAATCATGACATCCGAAAAGCTAAGCGAGACTTCTACATCAAATCACTGGAACAACAAACACCAAATCCACGCGTGATATGGAGTCACATCAAATCATCTTTGGCTACAAAGAGTGCGGTTCAACCGAGACAAACCAACCAGAACAGTCAGCCACACCCACACGCGAAAACGACGGTTGATCATTTCAACGAACATTTTGCCAACATTGCATCAAAATATGGTACAACGACAACCACTGTGTCGAACTATTCAAAACTGAAGTCATTTATCCGGCTAAACAAACCAGAAAATGTGTCGTTTAAATTGCCGAATATGCTAAGACAGCTACGAAAGATGTCAGCGATAAAAGCAAAGATGGCGTCGGCTGTAAACTACTAAAACTGAGTGCTGAAATCATTGCACCGCACGAGTCAACATTTGCAATGCTCGTATCGACAAGGCGCACTTTCCACGATCGACTCACTCAAAACCACTGTACAATCGGATCAACGAAAATCGAATGATTCTAAACTCCGACAAGACAGAGTGCTTGCTTCTTGGCACCAGGCAGAAATTACAACTTTCAAGACCCAACTTCTGCGTACATGGCGACAACTGTATCGTGACACCCATTCAGACCCACATATTACTATATTTGAGGCTATATTTGGCGGAGATAGATCGTAGAAATTGGTGGTGCAGAAAAGTTGATAAACAAGTGGAATTACTGATTGATAAGTATTATTCTTGCCTTAATATCATTCATAAAGTTGCAATAAACATATATTGAGTGGCAGTTGTGCTTAAAGTTAGTTAGTTATAGTATTTTAGAATACCTTAGTATAGTGAGTGATAATAGGGTAACTCACTTAGGCTTCGATAATTTGTAAACAAGATTTAACAAACCTGATTATGTGGTAGAATATATAGGAGATAAAGTAACAACCACCAAACTACTTACATAAGATAATATCTGTGTAAGCCAGTACTTGCTAGATATTTTGATTAGGTAGCATTGTTGTTAAAATTAAGCAAGGGCGATAATCGGGCGGCGTAACCTATATAAATAAAGCAGCCTAACGTAACGTCATTGATTGTATTTAAATTAGGTCACTACCGGTAATGTTAGCGTTCGTATCAGGATAAATAGTTGGCTGTGTAATTGAAATTTGTAACCTAAAGTGTGCTGTAGTACACAGGAAACAGTCTTTATAAAGACTAAGTTAGTTAAGTTATTAAATAAATTCTGATCGGGATATGGCGCCTTGCAAGCGGCAAGTCAAGGCAAAGCGACACTTGGTGTGCGATCACTGCCACAGCTGGGTAGATTTTGCATTGTCCGGCTGTGGGAAGTCATGGGCAGAAACCATGGAGGATGGATTCACCTTTCAGTGCATTGGGTGTTGGAAGGTGGAGTGTCTGCAGAAGGAGATAGTTAGGTTGACAGATATTGTGAAGGGAATGGAGATGGGAATTAGCAAGGAGGCAGGTCGAATGGAGAGAGACGACAGGGAGAGAGGTGAGAATACTGCAAGACTGAAGGAGAATAGCAGCGGCAAGAAAACTGAGGAAAGGAAATTGAGAGGAGGGAAGGTGACTGGAGGGGAAGAAATTGGAAAATCGACAACAGAAAACGTGACAATCGTGAAGGTGACAGGGAAGAAAGTGACCGTAGAGAAGGAGGGAGGGAAGATAGGAAGGGAGAGGAGAGAGGAAAACGAGATGGGACGAACGAAGAAGGGACGAAAGGAAGTGAGAGCAAATGTGATAGAAGAGAAGTCGATAAAAGGGACGGTAACAAGAGAAAAAGTGACAGGAAAGAATGGATCGGAAGAGAGTGTGACAGGAGAGAAGACGACAGGGGGGAAAGACAACAACCAGACAGATGCAAACCGAAGAAGGAGCTATTCTAAGGCAGTGATTGAGGGGGCAATGAGGAAAGAGAGGGTGTTTATGGGCGACTCCATTATGAGAAAGACGGACAAGGCACTGAGCGAGGGGAAGGACATCGTTGTTTGTTTACCGGGGCTAGGATTGAACATGTAACTGACAGGGTAGAGAAGGTATTGGGACATGGCAAGGGGGGGTCTATACTGGTACATGTAGGAACAAATAATGCTGACAGGGAGGGAACAACTGCGATAATACAGAAGTATAGACAGTTAGTGAGGAAGGTAAAGAAGACGAGAGTTGAACAGGTTATTCTGTCAGGAATTTTGCCAGTAATGGGAGGAAGGGGGGCAACGTATAGAAACTGTAAGAGGATGGCGATCAACGCACTAGTTGAGCAGATGTGTGAGGAAGAGGGGTGGGATTCACAGATTTATGGGGATACTTTGTTGGGAGGGAAGATATGTACATGAGAGATGGCCTCCATCTTAGTGGAAAGGGGGCAGCAGTTTTCTCAGAGAACCTGCTGCGATCTGTTGACAGTGGGACAGGT
Source organism: Paraescarpia echinospica (assembly GCA_020002185.1). Taxonomy (NCBI): domain Eukaryota; kingdom Metazoa; phylum Annelida; class Polychaeta; order Sabellida; family Siboglinidae; genus Paraescarpia; species Paraescarpia echinospica. The sequence goes on from CM034542.1 coordinate 48,982,470, forward strand.
TGTATCTATTTAAACTAGATTCGCAGGGGGGACTCACAGAAAAGCCTGAAAATGGAGGCATAGATAAAGACAGCACAAATAAATCAGCAAATAACAGTCTGGAAAACTCTTCTGAAGCTGGATATAAATGTGTTTGTTTAAATGCAAGGAGTTTAGTAAACAAAAGAAATGAACTAAACATTATGGTAGAAGATATTGACCCTCATATAATAGGTATAACCGAATCCTGGACCACCACCGATATATCAGATGCTGAATTGGGACTGACAGGATATGTAATGTTTAGAAAAGATAGAATAGGAAGAAAGGGAGGTGGAGTTATTTTATATATTAAAGAATCTATTCAGGCTTATGAAATAAAATTAGAAAGAGAAGCAGATTGCGAAGAAGCTGTTTGGTGTAACATAGTTACAGGAAACTCAACGTTAACAGTTGGGTTAGTTTATCGAAGTCCAACCATAAGCATAGAAGAGAATGAAAAAATACAAAACGCTATAAGGGAAGTAAGCAAACGGGACTGTATTATTATGGGGGATTTTAACCATGGGCATATACAATGGAAATCTCTACAGAGTATGGGGAGTGAGGACCACAAGTTTTTAGTTTTAGTTCAATATACATTCCTTTCTCAACATGTGCTAGAACCAACCAGGGGTGAGAATGTGTTAGACATAGTTTTGTCCTCACAGAATGAATTAGTTGACAATGTCAAGATATGTGAGCCACTGGGGAGTAGCGATCACAACCAGATACATTTTACCATCAAAGTAAAATCAGAAAGGAATAGTAAAAAGCAGTATAGGAGAAATTTCCACAAAGGAAGGTATAAGGACATGAGGAAATATTTAGCAAAGATAGACTGGAATAACACACTGAAAAATAAGACAGCAACAGAATGCTGGAATATATTAAAGAGTGAAATTAAGTGCATAGTCGATAAATTTGTACCCTTCAAAAAACAAGGAAAACGGTCCAAAAAGAAACACTTATCGAAAGAAGCCATTAGAAAAATTAAGTATAAACAAATGATGTGGAAGTCATATAGATGTACTGGAAATGATGAAGACTACAACAGTTATAAAGAAGCACTTAACCAAGCTACAGCTGAAATTAGAAATTCAAAGAGAAGCTATGAACAACAATTAGCTAGTAATATAAAACATGACAGCAAGAGTTTTTATGCGTATGTTCGAAGCAAACAGAAAGTTCGAGATAAGGTCGGTCCTCTAGAAGATAGTGCTGGAAATATAATATCAGAGGGATTCTTAATGGCAGAAGACCTGAATGAGTACTTTAGTTCAGTGTTTACCAGGAAGATATTAGTTCACTGCCAGTACCAGAGGCTAAGTTCAAGGGGGCAGATTCAGACTATTTAGGACAATTAATTGTAACCCCGGAAATGGTAGCTAAGAAAATAAGGGTTATGAAGGATAATAAATCACCTGGTGTGGATGGTATTCCACCCAAACTACTATTGGAAATTGTAGAACAAATTAGCATACCGCTTGCAACAGTTTTCAACTTGTCATTAGAAGAGGGAGTGGTTCCTTTAGAATGGAAAGAAGCAAACATTATACCGTTATTTAAAAAAGGTTCGAGAAACAAGTCAGAGAACTATAGACCAGTGAGTTTAACATCAGTGATTTGTAAATTATTAGAAAGACTAATTAAAGATCACATGGTGGATTTTCTTGTTAAACACAACTTGATTAACCCATCTCAACATGGTTTTTTTAAAGCGAGGTCATGCTTAACAAATATGTTATGTTTTTTGGAAGACATCACTAAGTGGGTAGATGAGGGATCACCAGTAGATATCGTCTACTTAGATTTTCAAAAAGCTTTCGACAAAGTACCACATCAAAGATTACTGCTTAAACTAAAGGCCAGTGGCATAGGAAATGGTATAATAAACTGGATAGAACAATGGCTGATTGACAGAAGACAACGTGTAGTAGTTGATGGGGAGGCTTCAAACTGGAAATCGGTATTGAGTGGGGTACCACAGGGATCAGTATTAGGACCTATATTATTCTTAATATATATCAACGATTTGGATGATGAAATAACAAGCAAGGTGTTGAAATTTGCGGATGATACAAAAGTGTTTAGAAGGATTAAAAGTGATGGAGATAGACAGCATTTACAAGATGATCTTGACAGGTTGATCAAATGGTCTGAAAAGTGGCAAATGCTGTTCAATTTTGGGAAATGTAAATGCCTCCACACAGGACATGGGAACGAAGAGGTAGAATATACAATGGGGGGTACTGTACTAAGTACTACTGTAAAAGAAAAGGACTTAGGGTTAACCATTAGTGCTGATATGAAGGTTTCAGAGCAGTGCGGAATTGCAGCTTCAAAGGGAAATCAAATCCTTGGATTAATTAGGCGAAACATAACGTATAAGGAAAAAGAGCTAATAATACCGCTGTACAAAACAATAGTTAGGCCTCATTTAGAATATTGTATTCAAGCGTGGAGGCCATATCGCAGGAAGGACATAGATATGCTAGAAAGAGTGCAGAGGAGAGCAACTAAAATGATACCAAAACTGAGGGATCTTAGTTACGAAATACGCCTAAAAAAATGCGGTTTAACAACACTAGAGACCAGGAGATTGAGAGGAGATCAGATAGAAGTGTTTAAAATATTGAAGGGTTATGAAAATATTGATAGAAATATTTTTTTCTCAGTTAAGAAAGATAGAAGGACTAGAGGACATGAACTTACATTGGCAAAGGAGCAGAGTAGATTGGATATAAGAAAGTTTTCTTTTTCACAAAGGACTGTAAATAAATGGAATAGATTACCTGCTGATTGTGTGGGTGCTAGTAGCGTGAATATGTTTAAAAATAAAATCGACACATACCTCAGACGGGCGGGATACACACAGATAAAAGGGTCGGACTCTCGATAAGCCAAAGGGCTTCCTTGTCCACCTGCCACCTAGAGTTAATTCTCTGGGTGGCAATCTTGTTAAATCTTGTTAAATTACTTGGCTTATACGTCGACAGTAACCTAACTTGGAATGCACATGTCACAAAGCTATGCTCCAAGCTGCGCAGTCGGTTGTGTTATTTTGTTCAATCAAATGAAACAATTAATGCCGCTACGTGCAAGGAAACTGTATTTCTCAGGGACGGTGCAACCGTTGATTGACTACGGCTGCGTCATATGGGGTAGTTGCGGACACGTTTTGTCGTCGAACGTTCATAAGATGATGAAGCAGTATGCACGTGTAATTTTGAATGTGAAAGACCGGCCACAAGTTTCAACAGTGATACTATTTCGTTCGTTGCCAGTCGATGTTCGCATACGTTACTTCAGTGCCATAGTAATATATAATATCATGCACGGGCAAGCCCCAGCTTACCTTATAGACGTATTTATATTTAACAGTAGTGTACATGATCATCACAACCGCGGCAGCACAAATATTCGTGTTCACAAATACAACCTGGATAGGCCAGTGCACATTTATAGCTTATAGGAGTGCAGAACTATGGGACGCTATCTCGGAATCTATAAAGAATGCAAATAGTGTAGATATCTTTAAAACAGCCTTTTAAACATTTCTCAAGAAGTATATATACAATTGCTCGCACTTTTCAATTGATATGCCTGGATGACTGTTTACTTTTAAATGATAAATTGTTTTAATTCATTCATCTTGATTTTATTTACCATTATTATTGACTTCAATCTTTATGTCTAGAATTGGTAAATTGATTCATGGTGTTGTTTTATTTGTAGTGTCATGTTAATAATTTATTATTTAATTTATTGATTTTGATTTATTATTTTTATTGTTGTG